>OZ007508.1:366632-489132 GCA_963931865.1 Axinella damicornis | reverse complement strand
TGTACCAGGGTCCGAAAGGGGGCCACCATCAGTGTACTTTGAGCTAGCTCATCCGCAGGAAAGTTGCCCAGCTGTACCCAGCTGCCCATACATGCGTATACCTGTGTGTGTAGTGTGTGTGTGCAAAACAGAATATTATTATTTTTTTTTTTTGGGGGGGGGGGGGGGGGGGGGGGGCGAGCAATTGAATAGTGTGCGGCAGTGCAAAACATTTTCGGGGGGGGGGGGGGGGGGGTGAATGCCACCATCACTAGTGATTACGTTATTGAGCTACCAGCTGCACTAGCATGTTGCCAGCTGCACTACCAGCTGCAGCAGTTGGCTACCAGCTGCAGTAGTTGGCTACCAGCTGCAGTATTCTGCTACCAGCTGCAGTAGTGTTGGCTACCAGCTGCAGTAGTTGGTTGCCAGCTGCAGTAGTGTTGGCTACCAGCTGCAGTAGTTGGTTGCCAGCTGCAGTATTGTTGGCTACCAGCTGCAGTAGTTGGTTGCTAGCTGCAGTAGTGCCAGCTGCAGTGGATAGTTGCCATACCACCAAAGGAAGTGTCTGGACATTGTGCCTCCACTAGGCAGCTGAAAACCATGTGAATTATCACTTTCACTGGCTCTTGTAGCAACCTCTTGCTTTGCGCTGCACGCCACTGGCTGCGGTCTGGAAGGGCAGGGTTTGGTCCCCCAAACTTTGGGCAAACGCCTGGTTGGTTAACTTAATTAGTGGTGGGTGTATAGTGATCTGGTGAGCACTACAGTGGCTGCCACAAGAATCAACTTAATCAGGTGATGCCCTCTGACCCTGAGTAAGCATATTCATTTCTGATTGGAAGCACTGCACCTGGTAAATATACTCAGGTGACCCTATGACCTTGGGTCACGATGTGGGTATAAGTAAACAGCCCTGAGCAAGACCTTCAGTGGTAGAGAGGAAGCAGCTGGAGTAACTGTGTCTTTCTTGTTTCATATTCTAACTGTGATTGGCTGAAAGTAGTATAGCAATGGAAGTTGCTGGAGGACACTCAGCAGCCAAACTGGTAACCCCTGAAGTCGAGGCCATGACCGTCCTGGTAAGCCAAGCTGACCTAATTTCTTGCAGCCCTGTATCTATCAATCTATCTATCAATCTACTTCTACCTAGCCATCTATCCATCTATTATATCTAGTTATCAATCTATCTATCTATCTACCTGTCTGTGTATCCATTTTCAGTGTACCAATATGCCACACCATCCCCTCTTCACCCCACCCTCCCAGATTCGGCCACTGGTCGAGCAGCAGCTGGGTAAGACATTCAAGATGTTTAAACCAGTGATGTGCACCATACAGGTGGTTGCTGGGACAAACTACATGATCAAGGCAAGTCAGACAATTTGTCAATCTATTTACCTACATTGTGTATCTACAAGCATCAGGCATATTGGTCTACAGACACACTGGGTAATGTAAACCTCATTCCAAGGCTGCAAATGATCTGGCCTGGGAATGAGGTTGTTCCCCTCTGGAGATGGTGTGAACTATCCTCTCATGACACAGGTGGTGATTACAGATGAAGCCGTTGCTAATAACTGTCTGCACATGTCAGTCTTCTCGGCACTACCCGAAGGAGGCATCAAATTGTCCTACTCCATCGATGTCAGCTCCCTGAAGGAGTCGAAACTGGACGAGCCTCTCATAAACATCAATCCAGCCCAAAAGTAGCAACTAGTGGAGAAACGTCATTACAATGTAGGACCTGCCAGGCTGGTTATTTCTTTCTTGTACGTACTTCAAGGTAATCACAATGTATGAACTGGTTATTTCTTCTTGCACACATGTACTGGCACAGCAACCTTTGCATGACTTTGTTTGATTGAATTACAGTTTGATCAGTTATGTGCAACGTTCGCATGCATAGTGTCGCACAGCAGAAGATGCCCTCTTTTATCATACACATACAGTGTAAAAAATAGTTTTTCCACTTGACTATGAGAGTGTTCACGCAATGTAGCATAAGACACAGAGAGCCCATGTGATCTCAGAATGCCCACAGGAGTTTATGACTTACAGAATACTTACAAATGTGACCTTGCCCTCTCTGTCTCCCAAGATAGACTTCCATAGGTTCAAGGTGCAGTGTACAAACTCACCCTGGTGTGCAGGTCTGGGTTGCTTGGGCAACTGGTGAGGCATGCGTCCAGGAGGGAAAGGACATTAGTACAGTTCTTCCCCATCAGCTCCCGCAGGTCCTTGCGCCTGTTGTGCCCCAGCCGCAGTGACCGGTTGTTGATCTATGAGGGGGGAGGGAAAGGCAGGGAAAGGGGGGACATTGGTTAAGTTGCAGTATACAGGAATCTGAACTTCAGTCTGTAATACAACCCACTACAATCATACATGTAGCAGTGTAATGATAACTTCGTCAACTTAGTCCAAAGAAGTTTGTACAGAGGACTAAAGTATAACCTCTACGACCCCTCACTCTCTTCGTCCCCTACCAATCCCTGTCCCCTCCCCTCCTCCCCCAACCATTCCCCTCTCCTCCTCTCCCCCACCCACCTCCCCTTCCCCAACCATCCTTCCCTCCTCCCATCTACCACACCACACCTCTCCTCCTCCCATCTCTCCCACCACACCCCCTCCTCCTCCCTCACCTCACCCCCTCCCAACCATTCCCCTCTCCTCTTCTCATCTCCCCCACCACTTCCCCTTCTCCAACAATCCTTCCATCCCCCTATCTCCAATCTCCACCCCCCCCCCCCCCCCCCCCCCCCCCCCCCCCCCCCCCCCCCCCCCCCCCCCCCCCCCCCCAATCACTCTAGTCCCCTCCACCTCCCACCTACCTCCTCAGGAAGTACGATGAGAATGTCGAGCAAAACAGGAATGGTGGAGAGATCACCACTAAACCTAGGCGTGTGTGAGGGACAAACATACACATACGACAATCACACTCAGGAGTATGGCCTCAAAATCATGTGAGGACATCAGTCAATATTGGTACATTTGGGAAACAAACCAACATTGCCCACCCCTAGCAACAGGGTGACACCCTTCATGGGGAAGAATTTCAAACATCTCCTACAACCACAACACACCATATCTCTAACAGCATGCTTTCAACATTCCTTCAGAATTCTATATCGTTTCCAGTATTCTTTCCAGTATAACTCAGTAGTTTTTCCAGTATAACTTAGTAAACTGGTGAGCAGATTATTAGAATACCAACCTAACACATGATTTGGGCATTGCCATAGCAACCATACAGACCTCTGTATTAGATCAGGAACAATTGAGTCCCACGATGACATCTGTAGTGCCAGGTCTGCAAGAGCCATGGCAAGCTGGGGAGGGAGGGTCAGATTTAGAGTTTGATGGACTGTACGGATACACATTGGTAAAACTCTCATTACCAGTGATTCACTGATTGAGCCAACCATAGGCCGATCGGACATTCCGTGAAAAGCTCTCTGTCTATCTATTTACAAATCTATCTATCTATCCATCGCAGTGTCCCACTAATACACCTCCTTCGAAAATACGCCCTCCCCCTCTTTTCTGCCCAAGTTCCTGCACAGGGTAGTTCGACTCGTTATAATGCCCCTTGGTGAGCGTCTTCTGGAATATCTAACCTACATGAGTGCAACTTTTTTCAGATCGTCTCTCTCTATGCAGATCGAGTAGTCACCATTGACGTCAACGATCAAGTCATCTCTCTGCCACTCTTCTGCAGGAAATATTCCGTGGTACATGACCGATAGTATTGCTGTTCTGGAGGATAGCTACAGCGAAGTCGTCGTGAATGTTATGGCCCTCATGTTGAAGGCCACGAACAGTACTGGTGATCATTTGTACTTTTGTAACTGTGAAGGTGAATCTTGGCAGTGTCAAAAACGTTTTGAGGGGGCGTATAGTCGAGACTAAATGCATATTGCCCCCTCCCCACTTTGGGCTTGATGTAGTGTGCAAAGGGGGGGGGGGGGGGGGGGGGGGGGGGGGGGGGGGAGGGGGGCATATTAACGGGACAGTACGGTATCTATCTATCTACCTACATGTATTAGTCTCGGTCCCAGACCCAAATCAACCCCAGCGTGGATCGCACCCAGTATCTCGCGCGGGGAAGGATACTGGAAGCGATCCGCAATGGGGTTGGTTTGGGTCTGGGGCCGAGACTACCAATCTATCTGCATGTGTCTGTTGATGGTTACTGGCTGATTAGCATTCCTCTCACCTGTCTCGTGATGGGTACGGGAGCACTGCGGAGGTTGTGGAGGTGGTTCAGAAGTGAATCTCTCAAGGCCTGCAGAGACGAGAGTGAGTGAGTTGGTGATCATTATACTAGCACGTAATTATCAGGAAGAAGTTAGTACAGAGGTTGAAAGGAAAGGGAAGAGATGGTTGTAAGGTATGCTACTGACTACATGCGTGTCCGGAGGGAGTTCTTATCAGAAAGACTTTGGTAGAGAGGTTGAAAGGGAAGGGCAGAGATGAGGAAGGGCATGCTACTGACCACGTGTGTGTCTGGAGGGAGTTCTTCGAAGGAGAACCGTATCTTGCTCTGCATGGTCTGCGCAGCAAAGTAGCTCGTCTCGATGTCCCTCTTCAGCAGCAAAAGCTGGTCAGCCACCTCCCACGCATGCAACTGTAACCATGGCAACACAGAGGGGTTAAACAACCCGTTTTGGCCGACAGGTAAATGCAGGTCAGCCTCATGGACCAACTACTCGGCTAAGATGGCAGGAGTCTGGGGACAAGTATATTGAGCTACCAAGACTTCTGTGTGGTTGACTGTTAACTGTGTGCAATTCAGCCACTGACTATACACACATTTTGCCCCTTGACCTGATAATCTACAGAAGAGTGCTAGTGACACCATCCCTTCCTTAGTATACTGGGTCAAGTCGACCAGTCACAGCTGCGACCACCACCTAATGTCAGGGGCAAATCCCTTTCATGCCCAGTCCATGATAACTTTACCCAATACTATGGCCACGTGTGTATGTCTATAGCTCAATATGCCTACAGGCTAGCCCGCCAGGATTGGTGTGCACTAATTAGAACACAAAGGGAGCTCACCGAGGCCTGAAGCTGCATCAGCCACTGCGAGGCTTTCTCCTTTTCTGTGGGATCCTCTTTCCGGTACAGCGCGTCCAACGCCTGCAACACTAGCTCCAATGCAGGCTTCTCCATCTTGCGATCACCGCAATGTTGGTGGCGAGATGTACAATATACTGAGGGCGTAAACGTAGTAGTGCACGGATAGGTATACGGTAAGGATATTGGGCTTGTGACAGGACGCGTCGACGTCGGCAATCGAAAATGGGCGGGGCTCATAATGCAAGGTCAACTTTATCTTGGCCGGGGAGTCACAACTGCCGTCTTCAAGAAGCAACGAAATCATGGCGACGGTTAATTATAACCCTCCCTGGTATACGCTGCGTGCTCAGTTTCAAAACACCTTCGGCTGTGATCCCCAAGTCACAATCGGCGAGCTGGATACCTCAAAGCCTCCATACCGTCTGCCTATTATTGTGGACGACCAGCAAAAGGGTACGTCGCTGCGAACAATTATTCGCACCGTCTTTCCTATTGCTAACCTATCCGTCATTACCGACGTCACGAACAAACAGGGGGTCAGCTGGCAGACGATCGTCATTAAAGACTCAACGCAGCTCAAAGATGTATTTACCTTTGCGCTGACAGGGAATCCGCTGTTTGTGGAAACCGTTCTCATCCCTCCCGCTCCCGGTGGGTTCAATTTCTACAATGTTGCTGTCATCTTCACCAGAAGTGTTGTCCAGTTCTACAACGACGACCTCTCCGAGTACTACCACAACTACAATGGAGTTACAGCTAACGTGTTTGGTGATCTCATCAAACTGGAATTTGCGAATAATCTGCATGTGCAAAAGGGTACGGTGAAGGACAAGTAGACAGTGATCGCTTCCCCCTCCAACTACAATATGCAAACTTGGTCTATACAGCCAGAACAAATGCTTGCTGTAATTTTTCTTTTTTACCAAACATGCTCTTGCTTTTGGAATAATAGTATACCAATGTTTGTTTTATTTATGTGCACCGAGTGTTAGGAAAGTTATACTGTCCATTTAGGATCGTGTACTGTGTAGTTTTTGCTATTTCATGCATGGACGATGCTGAAGTCTTAAAGTTTACAAACTTGTTACTTGGTTCTTACTACATGTAGTACTCAGGTAACCTCAGTAGCCTGATTAGGTTCAACAGCGCAAAAGTCTGGTTCCGAGACTATCTGACAACATGCAGTGCCTGAGAATTGATCCTCTCCTCCATTTATAGGGGTTTGGCACTTAGAGCACAGCAAAAGTGCACAGTGTTCCTTTGAAGAGATCCCTGTCATGTGAACTGCAGGAGTTGGCCCAAGTAAACTTCCCAGCCTTTGTAGCTAGCAACTTCTATTGTTGCACTACTCCAGTCTCAAGGGATATAGCTATACTGAGTACTAGCCTCGTTCCCAGGCCTTCTCACCCCAGTGTTTGTCGCTTGCAAACGCTGGGGTAAGAAGGCCTGGGAACGAGGCTAACTGAGTACTAGTCTAGTAGGAATTAGGCCACTATTTGTTGAATGTTAGTTTCTCATCCCCCGCCCGCATGAAATATTGCCCCCGCATGAAACTTGCCATTATGCCATTATTTCTTACTGCGCATGTGCACATCTTGGACTCTACCTTGAGACAGTGCCATGGTCTCACAGATCGAGTAACGGAGATGTTGAACTTCACCGTCTACAGAAAGACAGTTTGCAAAACGCTCGTGCCTTGACTTGCAACTCAGATGGTGCTCAGACATGCATGTGAAGAGACAGCTAGTGGCAATGTGAAGTTTTTGACATGCGCATGCACTGGAGAGAAGACAACCATGCAGAGCTGGAGGAAGCTAGCTGGCACAGATATTTTGCAAGGTATGATAATTTTCCATTATAAACCAAATTATCTGAAGGAGTCACTTACGGCCACCAAAGGTCATGAAAGGGTGACCCATGAAAGCTCGATCTTACACACTTCCCTTGCCTCCACCAAACACTTTTCAGCAATTCCTGTGCCAGATCTTTGTTGCTTGATGGCGTTTGTCCCGCCAAATGCAGATTGAACAGACCAATGAAAACGTTACCAGCAGAACACGTGACCCTACGTCACCAGTGCAGTATCCTGAGGGCGTGAACAGAGTAGTGCGCGGACACAGTCAATGTGTGGTGACGATCGTTTGTTGGGAGCAAAGTGTGTTTTCGTGATCCTAAGAGTCGCATTGCTGTAGAGATGGCCTACCGGGCGCAGAAAGTGCAGAAAGTGATGGTGCAGCCCATCGTATCCTTTCACAATGCGTAGACAATCTGAGCAGAAGGGTGTTGGGAAGTGTTTCTAAATAAAGCGCACTTGGTGGGGTCAGTTCAGCTTCCATGGACTGCACTGGATGATGCCAATGAAGTTGAGAGTGCCTTTAAGGATCACTGTTTATTCACAACAGATCTGTGAGCTAGATATCCATCACAGTTGCAAGCATACGGCATAAAACTAAGGGGGTCAGACATGGTCGTGTGCATGTGATAGAATTAACATTCCATGGGTAAAGTGCACAACGATATACAGGAAGTATGCGGAACTAGCAGACTAGTAACAGCTCTATGGCTGAAGTTTAGCGCGGCGCAATTGCTGTATTGACTTACCTGATGCTAAACACTTGAGCGCAGTCGACAAGTCTGCATTCACTGATATTCTCGGTGAGTCTGCAGGTTCACATGCATAACTGCTCAGTACAGGTACATAGTAGTGTGTAGTGGCTTATACCCAGTTCACTCAAAGTCTTTGCATGGAGGTTACTCTTCAGGATGTATTGATAGCGCAATGCAGCCTTCTCCCATGGAGAAAAGCAGCAGAACGACTTTGCATTACGTCATATACAAAATGACAGTGCACGCGATCTTGTCCTACCCCCTGGCATGAAACCATTATTTTTATCGCTTTTGTCACGGTAATGGTGTTCCCTTCCTCATGCTATGACATCATGTTTGGACCAGCCACTCATAGGTGGACCAGCTGTCTATAGTCTAATGGGACCCTCCTGTACCTTTTGTATCTATAATTATACATGTATCTACCCTGCATTGCCTACGCATCAAACATTTTCCTTAACACTTTTTCAGAATCTTATTTTCAGATACTTGCAGAGCGTAAGTCAGGCACAGTTTTGTGTAGCCATTTTGTCTCTCCAGGATTTTGCATGTGATTTGGTGCCACCATGACATCATATCTACCGTAACGAGGCCACAGACTGCTCCTTGTTTGCACTATTGTCAGCACACAAGTTGGGAACCAAGCCTGACACAGCTTGGCGTCCAGGAAGACACACAGAGCTACCATCATAGTGGCATCATATCACGTGCGAACAAGTTTCCCAAAGCTGGGAGGCAAAGTCTGGGATGGAAGGTTTGGTATGAAACCCATAGTATATGGAGGTGTGCAGGAGACTACACTGTGTTTTACAGTGGAATATGGCAAATTCACCCTAGGACAAATTTAGTTACTCACCAACGAGGGGTGTATCCCTATGTATGGAATAGGCCAGTGTCACCTGCAGAGAGTAGCCTGTGAGAAGTTTAAAAGTAGCTAAACAAGCGTATACATGTTCACAGAAGAGTGTGTTCCTGTAGCGAGCTGATGGTGTGTACTGGGAAGGGAGAGGTAGGAGTGAGGGGGGTACGTAGTAGAATCATGTAGGGAGGTAGAATTCATGCATTCGTTGGCCCAGGCATCAGCCCACCCACACATGCGCACAGGGGATCCATCCGGGTACACCTCGTAGAAGCCCACCCACACATGCACACAGGGGATCCATCCGGGAGTACACCTCGTAGAAGCCCACCCACACATGCACACAGGGGATCCATCCGGGGGTACACCTCGTAGAAGCCCACCCACACATGCACACAGGGGATCCATCCGGGTACACCTCGTAGATATCGTGAACCTGTGGTTGTCGTTACCTATGGGTAACCTGTGTGAAAAGTTGTTTTCCTCTGTCCAGAAATCTCGAGTGCAAGTATGGCTGTACGGGAGGAACAACATGAGAATAGAAGGCAGCATCATAGTGAGTGTAGCTACCTTAGGCTCACCTTTGGATGTACGTGTCCAGTTCTATCCATCCTGTTTCGCATGCACTTTGTGGATAATTAACCTCACTGCAGTGATTTGCGACCTCTTCTTCCAGGGGTTTGATGAGTTCATGAATCTGGTTATGGACGAGGCACAAGAAGTCTACCACAAGTCAGAGAACAGAAGACAGATAGGTATGCACTCTTCTGTGCGCCAATGTCTTCAAGACAGTCTGTTACTTGGGGGGGGGGTCGCACATTGAGGTCTTGCACTGATGACTTTGACCAGCTCCAGTTTGACGCTGATTGGTGACCCAATAGGAATGCATAACAACCACCGCTCTGTAGTATACGAGGTCAAAGTGCGTGGTTGCAGCACAGCTGTGACTGTAGTGCATACATGTATTGGAGTGACCACCCTGTTTTTTACCAACCAATACATTAAGATTTTACTGTGTCTGTGCGTAACGGAAGTGGGATGTTTGGGGGGCAGGATTAGACTGGTGATGTGTGACCTTTGTACTTAACTATGCAACCTCTGAACCTCGAACTCCACGAAGAATGTTCGAGAACGTTGGGCAGGCCTGAGGCTGAAACAGCTGGGGCTGCACGCAGACGCATTCACGGAACAGCAGCTGAAGGGGACTCATTCACGGAACAGCAGTTGAGGGGACGCGATTGGGGAGCCTGGAGCAGCAGCTGAGGGGGACGCCGTCGGGGAGCAACAGCTGAGGCGGACGCGATTAGTGCATGAAGCCCACGCAATACTGCTAAAGTTGGCGAATGAATGGGAAGTAGCTGAGTGAGAAGCTACTTGTGGACTTGGCATGGCAATCACCATCTTTTCTCCCCTACAGGGCGTATCTTGTTACGAGGAGATAACATCACACTAATCATGCAAGTTGATGGAGGACAGGAGAAATAGCCATGGGGGGTTTTACCAGCATGATCAAACCTTACTGCCTATGTCACAACACACCATACATGACATTCTCAATTAGCGATTACCAATTTCCTCACACAAAGTTTGTATCAATGCATTGAATATTGTCCATTCCATGATCTGATGCTTTTAATTATGTATGCCTCCTTTTAAAACTGTCCAGTGTCACAGTATATAGAATGGGTCTCTATGAAGAGAGAATAATTTGGGGAAAGGAAAAAATGAACTAAGAAAGATAGAACCTACATGTAGTTACCTCTCGTAACTAAAGGAGAGACCAGCTTCAATTTCTTTATTGGAGAATTTCTGACAAACAACTTTTTGTTTTTACAGTGAAATTAATCAGTTCAATTTTTTTTAACATGCAGTATATGATGCATGCCTTAGCTAACCTTGTACAATGCATACAGAATTAAGAAAAGTGTAAAGAAAACAGAAAACAAACTAGATCTAAATATAATTTCAGTACTACATTGTAAAACAACCTAAACTTGAAGAAAAGAAAAAAAGAGAGAAAAAAAGAAAGAAAGAAAAAAAGACAACCTAGCAACACACCCATCCCTCCGTGAAAGGTCAGACACCGAAGTGTAAGCCCCAGAAGCGCTGGATAGGCGTGTCTGGAATCACAGGAGGGCGACCTACTTTCCACCAGACACCTTTAGCTTCGGTGGTCAGATGGGAACCGGCGTAGTACGGCTGCTAGGCGGGGAAGTCAGGAACCGGTGTGTACGGAGTGGCCCAGACTCGTACTCGGTTATTGGGGAGACGAACACTCAACCCCCAGGCTGTAAAGCAAGTGCTTAGCGAGTGTGCCATCCCGACTTCCCGCCAAAACTTGTCACAAATTCAGCATTTAAACCCAAAACCGGATGTAGCCAGGTGCGCATGCGCCAGCCGACTTTGAACTTTGAACCCGCTTCCTGCCCGCTGAGGCGCGCGCTTGTACCAAACGTTGCCACGGTAACAGTAAAAATGACCGCGAACAAACGAAGAGGCCGACCACGCCGACAAAGAACTAGAATTGAAGGAGTGGGGTCAGAAAGCAGCCAGCTGTACGTTGCACTTCGGTATATGCAGCTCGTCGTATGCAGCATATTTGTAATAGAGGCTGAGAGCATAAACCTACGGAACAGGCTCTCTTAGTATTTTTTCTAATTATTGCCCGTCTTATCAGCCATGGCGTACAGGCTGCCTGGTTATCAGTATGACAGCAATTCTCACTACAAGTTCAGACCAGCACTTGGCTCCCCTGGTCAACAATACCCCACCACTAAGCCTCCTCTTGCAAGAAGTGTGCCCAGGATTGGAGTGCCACGACACAATGGTGGTACCCCTCCTCTCAGCAAGAGGGTGGCTTCATCAGCACACCACATCCATTCCACCAGGTAATTAATTATTTTCCATTAGTGACAGAACGTTAGCATCCATATGCTATACACCATTTTCTATGGGTTAAGGGTCTGTAATTACTCTATAGCACACCACATCCATTCCACCAGGTAATTAATTATTTTCCATTAGTGACAGAACGTTAGCATCCATATGCTATACACCATTTTCTATGGGTTAAGGGTCTGTAATTACTCTATAGCATATGGATGCTAACATACTGTCGCTAACGGCATATATTAGCCTCGTTCCCAGACCTGGAACAAGGCTAACTGGTTTGTAGCTTGTTTCAGTCTATAGAGTGGCTGCATTGAGTCACAAGTCACATGACTAAGCACTTCTGCATGGCAAAAGAACATGGAGTCAGTGGTAGCTGAACGGTCTCACTTGTACTCCAGGTCGCACAGCTGCTTAGTCTTATCGGCATAGTAACTGCACTACAGCGACAGGCAAAGAACATGGAGTTCAATGGCAGCTGAACGGAAACTACTAGCTCATTTGTACTCCAGGACATGTAGCTGCTCGTAACTAGTATCTCAAGCCACCTGAAGGAAGTCCCACTTGTGCCTCAGTGGGATAATGCACATGTCAGTGATCTTGTTCATCCCCATCCGAAGCCTGGTCCCCCCGATTTACTGTTTTGCTTGGACCTGGGTAGAGGTCCCAAGTGGAAGTCCTTGACCCTGCAACCTTTGAATTGACGATCAAGTGCTTTAACCACTTGACCTTGCACACACACACACACACACACACACACACACACACACACACACACACACACACACATACACGCACGCACACACGCACACGCACACATGCACACACACACACACGCACACACACACACACACGCACACATGCACACTCGCACACAGTTCCTCTCGGAATAGTCTCTCAAGCACGCCCCATGCCCCTCGACTTAAGAAGCCTTTGCCCTTCCCAGGCCCCCACCACGGGGAAAGGGGTACCTTCCCATCCACACACGAACTGATAAAGCGGCACAGCTACCTGGATGAAGGTGAGGTGCAAGCTTGCAAGATGTGTATACTGCTATAGATGGTCCACTATAGATTACTGTGATGTTAAGCTATAGATTACACTGTGATGGTACACTATGGACCTCATTCTAGCAACTCTGTAAATTAAGGTGAACTGCATAAGCGTGGAAAGTTGGAAACGCAGGAACGTCTCCGGAACAAATGGCTGATTGTACCCTAACTCCCCGACCACACCCCTAATTCCATTACTGGGATGTGCATGGTGCTGTGTTTCCTGGTCTACATGTACCTTGTTGTTCGTCCGCAATATACAAGTATGGCCTTGTTCCCAGGCTCTCGCACACGCAAACCAAAATCGACAAAAAGCTGGGCAATGTCCTGGGAACGAGGCTAGTACAAGTACATGAGCACCATCACTGTCGACACAGTAATGGACTGTATAGGGGCAAAGATCTATTTTCAGACAAATCTGTTCAAGCTAGTAAAGTACAGATACGAAGCCTCCAGCCGCAAGTTAGCACTGTCGTCCATTACAGTACTGCAGGTGCTGTGCTTAACGTGCGCTTTGTGTGTCTGAACATACGTTTGAGACCATAGTGTTTGATCGCGATTGCGCTGGAGCTCAGAGTGTGCCAATGGAAGATGACGGATGTTTCCAGCAGCAGCAGGAATGCTACATGTAGGTATTGGTGAGCAACCAAAATATGAGCCAAAATCTGCTTGCAGAAAAACAGAAACAAGTGTCAGTGTGTGCTATATGGGGCAGCACAGGTACTGCCCCGGTTAGTTGCTGGGAGGGTCTGCTAACTGCTTTTGTTGTGTCCATCAGGTCTGATCAAGGGTTTGGCCACTCCGAGTCGTGAGGAGAGGAGGGAGGAGGTGGAGGGTGGGGAGGTGGGGGGTCAGCGGAAGCAGGCTTGGGGGGAGGAGGCTGTTCAGTCCCCCCGTGAGGTATGTGACAGTTGCTCTGATGGTTCTTGTGGGACATCACACATGCTGGACACTTTGATCACCTGCAGGCCAGAGTTATGCAGCCGTTTCGGAGGGTGTACAATGTTTGCAAGGCTCCTGAAGGGTTAGTGCTGCATACCACAATACGTATGCTGTAACCCTGTTCCCAGGCCATTCCCACCTCCAGTCTTTGGCCGATTTCGGTGTGAAGATGTGGAGGGGGAAGGCCTGGTAGTGTGTGGTGATGTCTGGTAGACGCACAGGCTCAATGAAGGCTATTGTAGCCCTTTCTTGTAATGTCCGCCCAAGGCCACGGTGTTCACAAGCTAGCATCAATACCTCTCATTGTTCAGGATGCCGCGGACGGGTTGAGGTGAAGCATGATTAACATGATTTGGCACTGCCCCTCGTGTGTCTACCTGGTGTCAGCACACATGACCAAATCTCCTGTGCCAATCCTCCTCCGTATAATTGGCCTGGGAATGAGGCTATAAGTATGCTGTGTGTCGGCTGTAGTGCCAATGTTATGCATGCTAGGTGTGTGGGCCTCTCTCTGACCTGCTCCCCCCCCCCCCCCCCCCCCCCCCCCCCCCCCCCCCTTGGGCACACAGGGTGCCTCCACTGGACCTGAGCCAGCTGAACGAGCCGGACGAGAACATGCAGCCCATTGTAAGTTCACTCATGAAACTCGTGTATGTTGTATCCATGGAGATACAACCAATGCAGTGTATGTCGTCTTAACAGTGCAGCATTGGTATGAATTTAGCCAATATTAATATTTGGTTTGATCTTACAGGAGTTGCTGAGCTGTGAGGATGTCGTGGGACACGAGACCCGCCGCTCGGAGATGAGGTGCAGTAGAAGATGTTTGTGTGTTGCATGTAGTGTCATTGCCGGGGGTGGGGGTGACATTCAGAAATACAACGTGATCTTGAAGATAATTCTATAATGCATTCCACTATGATGTTCCTGTTCACAGATATAGAAACGTTCCAAATAGCAAGTAATGTAATTGCAGCCTAACCTCCACACACAGATATTGCGACAAAAGCTGTGTGGAGGCCTGGGAACAAGGCTACTTAGCCTACACAGCTAGTATCTCAAAATCTGGACAATATAATCATCATGGCCACCGATAGTAATCACAATAATAGTACCCATCGTACTGTCATTATCATCAGCCTCTCCTGTGATGGCTTCTTCTCTGTTTAGTTGGGGCATGCCTCCAAGACACCCTGCTGTCTTAACGAGTGGTGAAGAGCCGTCAGGTCAGGACGACCTGACTGTTCAGGACGTGACCGAGGAGACCGACAGACGGCAGCTCACTACCGAGGAGGCAGTGGAGGAGATGGCCGTGCCAACCAGATTAGATGTGAGCAGCTTGTGTGGTGTGAGTGAAAATTGGAGTCTCTCATTTTGATTCTCTCCCTTTCCCGTGCCCCTCCCTCTTCTGTGTCCATCCATCCCTTCCCTGCTTCTGCTGTCCGGTCCCCCCGCTTCCTCTCTCCCCCTCCTCCCTTCCCCTCCCTTTCCTGCCCATGTAGGCCAGCCAAGTTGCTTTTGTGGAGCAGAAGGTGCTATCTCATGAGCGCAGCCGGCCAGCTCTCCCCTCCCCTTCACCCAGGGAGCCACCTGGCATCTTTGGAGCTAGTGAGGAGGAGTTAACCTTAAACTTAGTGACACGGATAGCTGGCATCACCTGATGTGGGTGATCCATACACGTACCATCGTCTGGCAGACAGCATTTGGTTTTGGCCAATCAGAAGACCAAATTGGCTGCCTGGCCTGTTCAAACTCTTGTTATAATTGTGTTAGCTGACTGTCATCTGTGCGTACAACTGTGTTATAGTGTTTAGTGTCCCAGGCGTATTCTTGAGGCACACTGTGTGATGGTGCATGCCCTGTGTGCAGGTGGACCAGCGGACACAAAACTCCCTCCGGAGGCGCTCCGGAGTCACATGACACTGGGAATGGGCACCGCAGAGGCAGCTCTGAGCAAGAGAGTGAGGTTCGAGGCAAGAGTGCTCACACAGTAAGTACACACACAGTACACGTAGCTATGCATCCATACCTGCATGCTTCGCCTCCCCTAGAGCTGACACCCTCTGCGTTCCCAGGTCGATATTTCAATCACCTCATTCCCCACAAGTGCCGAATTAGATAGTCTTGTCTCTGAGTTAAGGAACCACATTCCTCCAGGGTCAATATTTACTGTGTAGGTATCAAATCTGATGATGATGTAACTGCCATGTTGTGATGAAGACGTGCCTGCTATTCATGCCCTAACACCCACCTGGCACTATAGATGGATCACTGATTTCCACTCCCCCCTCCCCAGGAATGGCCGTGACATCCACCGCGAGCTATGTGGGTTCTGCTTCCTGTCAGATGGCTCCCTTACCATCTACGAGTTCAGACAGTTTGGAAAAAAGTGAGTGCATTGTGAGATAGCCTACAGTAATCTCACAGTAATCTCTTGTAATCCTCTTTTAGAGATTGCTGTGCTTTACTTCAGGAAGTTGCTACATATGTAGATGAATTATGCTGCCTTCATCCATACACACATGCACACCCACACACACTCACTACGCACACGCACACACTCATACAGGTCCTCAGCCTTGCCAATGATCCAGCGTGATGTGTACTACCACTTGGTGGGCCACAGGAAGGGACAACCATATCAAGTTAACCATATCCGAAAGGTATGTATGGCAGGATTGGATCTACCTTAACCTAGACACCACCTGAGATAACTTTATCAGCCTCCCTCACCTCACCCCTCCCTCCTTCCACCTCCTCATCCCTCATCCCTCCTCCCATCTCTGTCCTCCCCCCTCTTCCTCCCACCTCTGTCTTCCTCCCACCTCTCATCCTTCCCCATCTCCATCCTCCAGGGAGCCACCCTCCACTTCAGAGCCAATGATCACCCCAGCTTGCCGGGCACAATGAAAAGAAGACCCCTGGTCTCCTTTAGAATAACCCACATCGATGAAAGAGCCAAGAGAAACCTGCTGTGAGTGTGCAAATATGCAGTGATGTGCGTATTAGCTTATGAGCAATTGAGTTTGGTGAGTTGGAGGTGACCAGCAGTTAGTGACAGTACATGCAGGTAACATGGTTGAATGTATTTCCCCTTTCTCCTGGTAGCCATAGTTAAGTATTGCAGCTCGTTCCAATTAACACTTTCCCCTGTCCCCTGTCTTTCTATCCTCAGCTGTGACGGTCGTAACCCAATGGAGTGTCGCTCAATCGAATCGTTTCTCAACCAACCCGTCTCCCCATCCGAAGAGAAAGAGAACAACTTGCTCAGAACACTACAAGGTAGAGACCAGCTCTGTAGGTAAAGCCTTCAGGCTCTGCTCCTGGGTACAGAGCATGCTACGTATCCCCAGTGGGTCGGTCTAGGTGCTCTATAGCTGTGTCCGGTTGAGTGATGGGCTTCCCTCCAGCTGTTGTCAGTGTAGCCTCGTTCCCGGGTGGCCTGGGGATGAGGCTATTGTCAGCGTAGTTCAGTGTGTGTTCCTCCTTGGCAAACTCCATTCCAACCAAACAAGTGAATCTACAAGCAGAAATGAGCTCAGCCTAGGACAATAATGTTAAGCACTGTTTACATGCCAAATTCAGCCGTCTGATTGGTTGACTGTCATCTGTTGGGGACAGCATGTGAGGTTTTCACTCTACCACCTCAGGAATGTTGTGCAGTCGTCTTCGTGGTCGTGCTAGCAGGACACTGGTGGGCCTGGGCCGTCACCTTGGTCAGGGGGGCACTGCGGTGGTAGGACACACTCAGCTCATGCAGGCACTACGGACCTTCCACATCAGCCTCACACAGGAGGTAGTAGTTGTGTGTGTGTTCAGATGGACAAGCTGCTCACACTGAGCATGTACAGATCTAATTGTAACCAGCGTGTACTTGGTAACCATGGTAACCGGTGCATGGGCGCTGGAAGTATAACCAGTGATTGGTGGAAGCCAGGGCATGGATACCAGATGAAGTGTCATTGCCGTGGGAACTTATAGTTGAGCTCGCTGGATAATTCAATGTTGCTTGCACGTAGGACTTTGCTCAACTGTGGCGGCTGCTGTGTGCTGGTACCTGCGGTCCTCCTGATGGAGGGGGAGTGTACCTGGAGGGCTGCGTGGAGGCTCTGGTCGGGGAGATGGGAGAGGACAGGAAGGCACTCGTCAGAAAGGTCAGAGAGGGAGAGATACAATGTCATACTTGCTCAGAACCTCCTTAGTTTCAAACTCGGGCAGTATTTTATTTGACGGTGTGCATTTGCTTTCTTCCAGGTGTTCCAGAAGTTGGACAGCTATAAGAGTGGCACAATTCTGATGAGCAACATGTGCAAGTTCTTCAATGCTAGCCGGCATCCTGACGTGGTGGCTGGTAGAAGGACTCCAGAGGAGGCGTGGTTTGGGCTGTTTGGCTACCTCCAAACCAGTGCGGGAGGGAATCGGAAGGCCTCCATTAGCTATGCAGTGAGTGGATAGTTCTCTTTTCCTGTCCCTAGAACCAGCTGACTTTGTACAAACACCAATGAATTCGGTTCATTCAGCCTTATGGCTGAGGAGGGACTACAGCTGAATTTGGATGTTTCCTGTTTAGTATGGTCTGTGGTCAAGAGTTTATGTCATTACCCTGCGTGCGCCTGCACGAAGCAGGGTTAAGCAATTAGTTTTCTCCGTCTGTCTGTCCGTTGCCTGTCATCTGTCCAGTGAAAATTGCACGATCTACAGGGTTAAACGATTGCCAATCCTGACAATAACATTGCAATCCAAAATAAATTAGTGTCTGTGTACCTGATAGGCACCAAAGCGCTTCTATTTTATGCATCTCTTAGCTCTGCCTTTTTGAACGTCAGTAGGATCTGCCACTTTAACCCTTTAACCACCGAATTCTTCCCACCAAGACAACACATTTTCATGCATTCAGCGCACACCTCTTTCGTAGGTACTCCTCTCCCACAGCATTCGCTCCTCAGCGGCCAAACTTGGTGGGGCCCGCACACATGGAGAGACCCCTCTGGCAATACCGTTAATGATATTCATGACCCCCCACAAGGCCAGCAATCGGAGGTCAAAGGTGGATGTCAGCCGGATTTTCGCCCAGCATTTCCCTAAACTTGGGCCAGATCTGACTGATGGCACACCTTACACCACCAATTTGCAGGTTTTCTTGAGGCCCTGGGTGGGGTCTATGAATATCATTAGAATCAAAAATTCTCGGGTCAATGAATCTCATTAAAATCAAAAGACGCCTACGACAGCCCGAAGGGGGGGCTGCCGCCCCCCCTTCGAAACCCCCCCGCTTGTACGTTTAGTGGGGGAGGCGCGCCGAAATCTGACCAAATTTTTGAGTTCGTGCCTTAAAGTCGTCCCTAGGCCCTCTGAAGACTTTTTGGTCTCTTTTTGGACTGGCGAGAAGCCCTACAAGTGCATAGGGTCTAAATGACGCCTATAGACGTCAATGGGGCTTAAAGGGTTAATACGGTCAGCAACTGCAAGTACGGGCATACTCAGACTCCGGCATGTGTTCATCCCGAAGAATGTTAACATGCATTGCATGCAGCGCAGTAGACTGAGAGATAGACACGCAGGGTAAGTGTTCCACAAATACACTCTAGTTATACATACGAGACATTAATTCCAGTATATGTTGCTTGGCAGTCTGTGGGATGAAAAACCTATTATGGGAATTGCACAGCGACAGTTCAACATGTGTATTGGTTCAGTAGCTTGTGACTCTGTTCCCAATTCTCCCTCTATGCATGCATGCAGGACTTTGAGCATTATTACGAGGGCGTCAGCATCGAGACTGCAAACGACTCAGACTTTTACAGCCTCTTGAGAAACTGTTGGACTATATAGCAATCACATAGCTTGTTGAATTATATAACATTATTGTGATGTGACTGAGAACATGATCGTAAATTCAAGACCACAATATGATGGCTCAATATTTGCCGCATCAGATAGGGCTGTCTAATTTATTACTATTACAAATTTTAACAAAACTGTTACATGTGAAATCAGCATGATACGCATATCTACAACAGCAAGTTCCAGCAGGTGTTCGAGAGTATGGTCCTGCTCTTCTGCTTCTCCGCCGGTTCTTCCACAGGAGGCCAAGTCTGGACGACCACAGGCGGTGGGGCAAGACGCCAGCCGATGCTGGATAGTTTTGTACGACAGGACTCTTTCCAAGCCTCACGGAAAAGTTCAGCGTGTTCCGGAAGCAGTTCGTTATAGCTCATGCCCAGATCACTCAGATGAGGTAGCTGACAAATCGAGGAGAATAGGGACACAAGGGCTCCTCTAGAGCACTTGGAGAATCCGTTTTGTGCAAGACCTAGGACTCTGACCTCGGTTCTGGAGGAGTTGGCAGTGAGAGTCCTGACAAAGGACATCAGAAGAGAGGGTTGCCCTAGTCCACAATGATTGGCATGGAACTCCTTGACTGATGACAGGTTTTGAAGGAGGTCTTCTAGTACCTTGCAGCAAGCTTCTGTTTGTGGTAGAATGTTGCTGGAAATATCCAGAATGTCCACTTTTAGGTCTGTGTGATAGGTGAGAGTTGACAGCAGTTCATGAGGATCAGCGAAACCACAATCTGAAACGTCAAGAACTTGCAGGCACAGTGCAGTGCTTTTGATGACCGGCAGAATGTACTTTGACCCCAGAGTTGGGCACTGGTTGGCCAAATACTTGATCGAGAGGGACTTGGGAATGAGTGGAAGAGTGCTTTCCTTGTGGACCTGCTTTGTGGGAGCATACGCAATCATTTCATCATCAGTACTTGTCACTTCTGATTCTGACAGGTACAGCGTTATTTTCTGATGTGCAGATATCAACAGAAACTCTCGTATTGTCTCACAGAAGAACGTTGCAGGCAGTTTGAATCCCCCCAACCCAAGAAGCTTGAAGTGGGGTCGCTTGAGAAAGGTACGAAGGGATTGCAGGGCCTGAGGTGGGAGGGAGAACTTGTCCTTCCAAGTACCGAAAATGATTTCCAAGGAGTGGAGGTTGGGTTGGTTGTTGATCAAGGGTAGAAGGAGCTCCACGTAAGGTTTGATGACCGACCCTCCAATACGCAGGCATTGCAGGTTTTGATACGCTGTGGTAGAGGCAGCCTTTGTGAGCGTAGCAGGCTCAATCTTCTCTTTCTTTCTGCGCCATGGAGTATCTCGTTCATCGTCGGGCCTTGCACTACTGTCAAGAAGCTTGAGCGTATGCAGCACTGGTTTAGTAGCTTGAACCGAGGAGATGACCTCCAAGTGTTTGGCAAAATCAAAGTCATGTTCTTTCGTTAGACGGCACTGCATCCAAACATCATACACCAGTACTTGCAGATTTGATAGCCCCTGGCTCTGATCTGGCCCAACAAACCACTTCTCATGCATACCCAAAATCATTGGTACTTCGAGGCTCCTCGGACCTGCTTTGGAGAACCGGAGAAAGAGCTTTTTCAGCTCCTCACGATATATCTCCCCAGGTTTGTATTTCTGGTATCGCGGTGGATTGAAGAACCCTTGGTAGAGAAACTCGATTCGCTTGAAACTACAACAACACACAAGGTCCATGTCCTCCTTTCCGTAGCGAACCAAGTATAGAGCATATCGGTAGTTCAGTGGTGCGTAAAAGAGCGACTGGACTAACTCTCCCTGTATGATTGAATTCCATCCTCCAAAGAGACGGCCGTAGATGCTGTCAAAGTAGTAGTCTTGCCAGGACTGCCTGTAGTGATCTTTGAGCAGAATCGTTGCCATAGGCCCTGGAGCCCACTTTCTCCTTGTGACATGCTCCACACATCGGGCAGGTCTCTTGACCTCTACGTTCATTTGAGGTTTGATATTCACATCCAATTGACACTTTGCATACCATACTGCCTCCATGTTTACGCCTTCGGATACAGCCGTTCTCTCAAAGCCATACAAGTCTGCTACCGGAAGGTGAACGAGGAGGTCCTGACGAACACTACTGGGTAGGAAACTGAGTTCCTGAATGGAGTAGTCCTCCAAGTGCGTGACGATTTCTACCAGACAGCATTCCTTCAACGTCCTCATCATGGAGACTGTTGTGTGTGAATACAACGTAGACACATAATTATGGCATTATGTGTGTGAGGATACACAGACTTGGCAAAGGGTGCTGCACACAAACTAATGTGAGACTCAATTATTAGATCTGATGCCCCAATTTTTATAAACTTTGGAGCAACACAAGCCAACAAACTACCTACACACCAAAACGAACCCAGCAACGTTCCAGGATGTTCCCAGCTCCATCACTTAACATCTATGTGCGAGGTTAGTCTCGGAACCAGACCCTTCACATGGGGAGCAAGGGTCTGGGCACACGTTTACATTCGAGTTGTCCCCAGGACGGAATGATGACTTGATGGTGTTGATTGCAAATGACGACATGGAAATTATGTTTCAGTGGTGCCAGCAACTAGACACAGTAAATCGCTATGCTACACCGTGTTACCCACGAGTGTTTGAGGGGAGCAACAAGCAGGTTGACAGTGCACGGTGATCATACGTGTGGTATCGCCATTGATCACTAATTACCCACACACAATTGCATTCCGTCAGAATGCAGGCACATGCCCAGAACCTTCCTCCCATGCGAAGGGTCTGGTTCCAAGACGTAGCGTCACTGTCACAGCATCTTACACATCCTGTTACACACTACATGGAGGGAGGGTACTAGTAGGGTGTGGCCAGCGTGACTCACTCTGTTCCTCTGCTTGGTGGACATCAATGGTGGTCGCTCCATGTATCTGGTAGTCTTTCAGAGTTAGTCCATCTTCTAGGAGTTTGCCAAGAAACACCAGCGCCTGATGCTCCACTGGGACCCCCGCCTGAGTCTCTATCCTACCCTTGACGGTCAAGATCGAGTCCTCGGGGTGTACAGTCAAGTTGATCTTCTCACCGTTTGGTAACTTCACGAAGACCAGGGTCAATGGGTACGGTGGGAGCTGAACCTCCATGCTAGTAAAGTGGCCAGCTTTCTATTCCGCAGCTTTCAGTACGGATAGGGGATTTCCCTAGTTTATGCGCATGCGTGGACACCTTTCAGCTGGGCAGGGCGTTCTATTTTTAGAAGCAGGGCATTGTGATATAAATAGAACGGGACACAGGACCTGCTGAAGGAACTGCTGTATTGCTCTGTGGTGAAGCGCTGAAGGGAGGCACCCGTAGCATTGTGTTGTGGGCGAGGCTGTGAACGCCAGAGGACCGACAGGTACGGCTTGGAGAATGGAAGGGTGTGTGTGTGTCAGCTATGAACATTGTGAGCTAGATAGTATATCCCTGGCATCACCAGAGGGCAGTGTGCTGAGAGCAGTGTAATGCTGGTCTGTGAGGGGAGAGTATGATGGTGTGTGAAGGAGAGTTGAATGTGCTATGAACAGGAAAGTGGAATCAGTTTGGTGTTGAGGCCACGCCCATCTCCTCAGAGTGGTAGCTGGGTAGCATTCCATCGTGTTTCCATGCCTGCGTGTGGTGCATGACGGTGTATGTAGATCAACCCACTGGTTTGGAGTGAATTAAATCTCATGGTTGTACCATTCCGAAAACAAAGTGCTTATTGGTCCGGCAGGAAGTAGGGTGATGGGTTAGAGTATAATTATTAGGTCCAAGGCCGGTTCTAGATGCGTATGCATTTTCGGTACCTATACCTAAAGTATGTACTTCCTGCTAGATCAATATCCATGTCGTTCTGAAAAAGCATGTCTAGAGTGCTGACAGGAATGTATACTTTAATTACATTCGTGCACTGGCCTGTATCTTGAAGCTGAGACAACGTAGCGAGCTCATAACCGCTACAGTTAGCTCTTATCCCCTACCCAAACCTAATCCTTACACTAACCACAGCCGCTGGATGCTGATAGTTGAGGCACAGTTTTCCTAAAATGCCGGTCACTACATCTTAGCTGTTGTGCTCACTAACAAGCTCATAAACAGATTTGACCAAGTTCTCGACTACTGGATTGTTGGCTGCAGCTCTAGCACAAGCGTGATCAACTCATCTGTTGATTGTACACACATCACAGGGCAATGGCTGCCACACCAACGGAGTACAAGCTGGTGGTCGTGGGGGGTGGTGGAGTGGGGAAGTCCGCCCTCACCATACAGTTCATCCAGGTGAGTGTACTCGCACACATATGCAAGATTCCCCCCCCCCCCCCCCCCCCCCCCCCTCCTCCTGCATGCTGAAAAGTACGTTTAGTCAGGCGAGCCTGGGAACATGGCTAATGTACTGTCAGACTACATGGGATGATCAACTGTGTGTGGCTGATGCTCAGCAATTATTGTACATGTATGTGTTGAGTCTGTCTCATTACAGAGAATTACAGTTCCCTTTGTACTGGCTCCTGGTAGGGAAATGTCGTGTTTGCATACATGTAGGCGCTCGTGAAAGAGAAACAGTTCTCCGTGATTAAGACACTGTGATGCCTAATATCGCGACCACTGACAGTCACCTAGGAGCTAGCTTTCATTCACATTACTTGCTATTCTGATCATTCGACTGCTGTCAACAGCTTAGGATATTGCTTTGCAAATATTATGTTTGTTGTTGTCATTCACAGTTCTGAATACTGCCCACCCATACTGTAGTACTCCGTGTTGGAGGTGGATACTCTGTGTGTTACCCAACACAGTGACCTGCAGGAGAAGACTAACTTGCACACTTGTACACCCACACACACCCCCTTCAACACAGAGCCACTTTGTTGAGGAGTATGACCCTACTATTGAGGACTCATATCGGAAGCAATGTGTCATTGATGATGAGGTAGCTGTGCTGGACATCCTTGATACTGCCGGACAGGAGGTGGGTGTAGCATGTGTTACTAATGTCCGACGGGAGGTGCCATTCCCTACAACTGTTCTCTTTGCAGTATTCACTTTATGTTGCAAGCTTGAACGATGCAACCTCTCCATGTTGTTATCCTTCCATCCCCCCCCCTCCCCTCCCCTCCCTCCCTCCCTCCCCCCCCCCCCCCCCCCCCCCCCCCCCCCCCCCCCACACACACACACACACACAGGAGTTCAGTGCCATGCGGGAACAGTACATGCACACAGGGGAGGGATTCCTCCTGGTTTACTCCATCATCGACAGAAATAGCTTCGAAGAGATCCCAAAGTTCTACCGACAGATCCTTAGAGTCAAGGACAGGTGGGCCTTGATACCGTAGCTCCCTGCAATGGCTGTCCTGTCTTAGTGGCGTTGTGACATGCAAACTGGATCAGGTCTTGTTGCATGTGATCATCACCACCAGGTGCAGTGTTCCGGTTCCGGTGAGAATAAACATGTAGAATGGGAAGCAGTAGAGTGTGAACATGCACACACACACACACACACGTGTGTATGTCTTCCTGGTTCTCAACGGTCAGGTACATGTATATCCAGCAATAACTAAGTTTTAAGGTTTGGGGTTACAGTGAAATGTCATTCTTATTCTATTACTCGGAGTGGTCTGAATATCTTACTGCAACAGAATTTTCCTGTTTCCTTCTTTACTCTATCTCCCTTCCATCCACCTTCCCTCTCCCACCCTCCCTCCGTCCCTCCCTTTAGGTCGGAGTTCCCCATGGTGCTGGTTGCCAACAAGGCTGATCTAGAAAGTGAAAGAGTGGTGAGTAGCCTGAAACCGAGCACGTGCGGCGTGGGTTAGGATCCTCTCTTGTGTCAGTGACAACACTGTCTTCAAGATAGAAACTTCTCCGTTTTCCCTCTGTACATGAACATGTTATTCCAACACTGCGGGCTTACTACAGGGCTATGTCTGATTCCCAGGTCACTGCTGTTCTGGGAAAGAGGCCAGTAAATGCATGCTGGTTTATTACAATGATTATGTGTCCTTCGTGGACCACTCCCGTTTCATTCCCAGGCCATACCTGTACCAGAACGATATGCTGGTATGGAACAGTATTAGTGATGGTGCGTTGTTCCTCTGCAGGTGTCATATCAAGAAGGGGAGGAGCTAGCACAACAACTGAAGGTAGAGTGTTGTGTACTTGCGGTGTGTTTGAAAGTGACGAAGACACTAGATAACAATTTTATAGGTTAATTTGGACCTCAGATAATATACTGGAGCAACAGTTTTCGTTATGCGTGTAGTGTAGGAATGGCTCGAATGACTAACCTAACCAGCTAATAGCTTATACAAGTAATCGACTAATTGTGTACTAAACGGGAATGCTAGTCAGCTTCATCCAGCTTGACTCACAGTTCCTGTGTTGGCAGTGGAACAGGTCCAGCAGACCTGGCTACTGTCGGACAAATGTTGCTGTTGCTGTATGGCACCACAGCTAGAACTATGTAGCAGCACTCTCAGCCATCTTGTCACAACTGTGAGCACGAGGTAATGAATTGCACATGCACAGTGGCTAACCAGCATGCAATAATTTTAGCCTACATTGTAGTTCAGTCGATAATTGAGGTCATGGTACTGGCGTATACATCGAATGCAGCGCTGTTGAACAGACTTTCACCAGTGGAAGTTATTTCCAACAGAGCTTGGTCGAAACATTGTGTTTTCTGAATTGAAAATAACTTCCACTGGTGAAAGTCCGTTCAACAGCGCTGCATTCAGTCGATAATCGTTATTTCATACTGGAAGCGATGAAATACTGGCGGTGGGAACGGCCTGGGAACGAGGCTAGTCCATTACACTGCTATGTCCTCTTTGGTGCTGGGCTGCCTTGTCCTACAGGACAGAAGCAGTGAACTAGGTTAACCAAATCCTGTAAAGTTCACGTGAAGATCTTCCCTCCGCAGATCAGGCTGGTGGAGACAAGCGCAAAGCACAAAGTACACGTTGAGAAGGCGTTCCACGATCTCGTCCGTGTCATCCGGAAGGCACAAAAGCCCGACCCCTCAGAGAAGAAGAAGAAAAAGAGAAGGTGTACTATTTTATGAGCCTAGTGTGTCGTGCACTTTTTGTATATATACATTATTAGTAATCAATAACGTTTGTGTTCACTGAACAACGTACCTCTTCAGATTTTATGAGAGTCACTATTTACAACTAACAGTGAGGTTTGCCGTAAGCTTTGATTGGTGTATACATGCTCCGCAAACTGCCACGCCCACATTACACCACTGACATATTCACCCCTCACATTGATCACGGTCAGCAAGTATACACAACTAATGTTTCGTAAGCATTAATTTGTTTGTGTTATTTTGTTGTTGTATTGTTGACGTACTGACTTTTATTTTGGTGTATACTGGTTGAAGGGTAATGTACAGCTCTGTTTTGAGTCACGTTTTTCCTTTCCGTTAATTGCTAACTTCTTTCAGTTGCTCCTTAGTTCGGTGGATCCATAGCTTACAGATTGCTCTTAGGTTGGGTTCAGTCATCATCAGGGCAGTGACGACTGAGATGTTGGCAAAGAAGCTTAATTATATACTGGAGAACCAAATCAGAGATAATTGACACCAAAATATAGTGCTTGTTAACCAGGGCCTCTCTCCAGTCCACGTTCCCAGCCCTATCCCATTCTTTCTGTTCTTCGGTTTGCGTTGACAATAATACATGGATGCGGAAGAGCAACGCCGTTGGCATGCCGCTCTTCCGCATCCCTCAACACAAACTGAAGAACAGGAAAAAACAGGGTAGGCTTGGGAATGAGGCTATGCTCCAGGTAATGCAGTCACAAACCAATGTTGTTTTAGTTAACTAAAACTAAAACTATAATGCAGTTTAGTATGGCATATTTCACTTTAGTAATTAAAACTAAAACTAAACTGAGGACTGTCTCAGCCTGTTAATTAAAACTACAACTAAACTAATATGAAAATCACCCAAAAATGGTGGTTACTAAAACTAAAAGAGCCTTTACTAACCATTTTGAGATTTAGTAATTAAAACTAAAACTAAACTAAACAATGCGACTCTACCTAATTAAAACCTAAAACTAAACTATTTCAGTTTTAGATAACTAAAACAACATTGTCACAAACCTGTGCAGTAACACCCACTCCTTACAGTGTACAGTGTCATGATTATGCGGGCTGGGTCATAGGTATAAACTGTAGATGTATACAAAATGCATCCACTTACTGCATGTAGCTTTCAAGTGAACTACCATTGTAGCGGATGAAGCAGCTAGACAGAAGTTTGCTGGTCCAGTCCAATTCTTGGAGAAAGTGGTTTAGTTAGTAGACCAGGAGAAAGTGGTTTAGTTAGTAGACCAGCACAGTACCATTAGCCATTGGCCACTCCAACGATCCTCCGCATACTATATATCCACAGATCTTATTCATGGACCTCTGGTGTATGTTATCCATGAACACGGTCATACAATGTGTACATACTATCGTGAAGATGAGGGAGCTACTGTGTTGGTGCTATGAGGTGAACTCTCCGTACGTTGACCGGACCTTGCTCTTGCCGCTTCTCTCAGAGGGAGGTGTGGTAGGATCACCACCTCGCTCCAGGTAGAGGTTGTCATACGGGAACTGACGAGGGACCTGTGTGTGTGTGCGTGTGTGCATGTGTGTGTGTGCGTGAGCGTGTGTGTGCGCGCAATATACTAGGCTATGTTCAACAATGCTATGGGGTGCATCAAACTCTTAAATCAGGGTTTTGTCTAGCATGCACGACTGACTGAGTCACCAACACCCGTACACATCTATGCCACATATCTTTATTACCATTCACCCGTAGCTATAGTAGACAGAAGCGCAGATCAAGAGCCACAAACGGTAAAGGTGTAGAGTCTGCCATTTTGGAGGTTAAAGTTGCGGGAGAGTTGTACAGCAAGCAGATACATGCAACACATGGACCTACAGGTGTGCAAAAGTGGTTGCTCCCCTCCACCTCACTCCCTCTCTCTACTCCCTACTCCCTCTCCCTCTTCCCCCTCACTCCTCTCCCTACTCCCTCTCCCTCCTCCCCCTCACCAAGCACACACTTCACAACTTACAGCGGGGTTTCTGGATGGAGCATCGTAGAGTATCGAGAGGTAGAACACTCCTCCTAGCAGGGCAAACATGGCCATGAGCTGACCCAGAGCCTGCCACCTGAGAGAGAGAGAGAGACCAGCATCAGGTACCATAATTGAAGCTGTGCATACTACATGTGGATCATTAGCCTGTGGTCCAACTACCAAACAAAGGAGCTAGGGACTATAAGTTTGATTTATCGTTCATATAGTGACCCTCCCTCCCCTTGCTTGTCCCACCCCCTCTACTGGCAACGAGTCTGGGAGCAGTTATGGACTAACTAACACAATGCCAGGCATTGTGGGGCGAGCCTCAGCAAGTGTATATGCACAACATGGAGTCATTGCAAGTACGTATACAAACTTGTTTTGGTCCTGATGTCCACACAGCAGAGGTTGGTGATCGAGTATCTACTAACTATAGTGTCAGAGTGACGGTTACTACGGTTACGACAATGCTAACAGATGCACAGCTGCTCATAACAGCACCACGGGCTACCAGACCACGTGGGCCTCACAATTCCGCGTAAATAGACAAAAGAGCATCCTTCATCCACGTTGGTAAACAAGTAGGGTGCACTTGTGGATGCTCTTTCACAAGACGCCTAATCTCCAGTAGGGCTTGCCCAATTTGGTTTGAGTACGGCAGCCTCACTGAAAGGAAGGTGTGGTGTCACCTTGTTAACTTCCCGTTGTTCTCCACTGCATCAAACATCCACATGTTCAGAGCATCGTCCTCTTCATGAAGCTGTGTGTGTGTGTGTGTGTGTGTGTGTGTGTGTGTGTGTGCGTGCGTGCGTGCGTGTGTGCGTGTGCGTGTGTGCGTGTGTGTGTGTGTGTGTGTGTGTGTGTGTGTGTGTGTGTGTGTGTGTGGTGTATGTGTGCATGTGCGCGTGTGTGTGCATGTGTGCGTGTGTGCACGTGTATGTGTGTGTGTGTGTGTACATGTCAGGGCCGTAGGAAGGTTGTGAGTAGCGGGGAGGCCCTGGCTGTGGCCGAAGGCCAGAGCCCCCTAGGGGGGTCCGGGGGCATGCCACCCCCCCTCCCCGGGAAATTTTTAGATTTTACATTGCCGGAGATTGAATCTGAGCCAACTTTGGGCAACAAAATGACAACTGACCATAGCTTACAAGGTGAGAGAGAGAGAGCTGGACCCAAAGCGTCCCGGACGTTCACACCAAGATTTCATGTTTGCACATGCGTGACGTCACATGACGTAAAAACTAAATAATTTATTATTATTCAAGTGAAACACCGCCATGAGCCCGGTACTCGTCCCCAGCGCGATCGCGCTATACTAGTTAGGTCAAAGGTCGCTGTAGCTGCAACGTGACCAGATCTGAAGTCTAGCTAGTCTTGGCCCCAGACCCAAACCAACCCCAGTGATCCGTGCTGGGGTGGTTTGGGTCTGGGACCGAGACTAAAGTCTAGCTAGCTCTAGCTGTGATATAAAACTTACCATGTTGCTGCTTTCAAATGTCTATGTATCGCTATCTTCACTGGCAAAGATGAGAACAAAAGGCTGAGCACAAAGTGCTGGAGTCAAGCAGTAAACTGCCCAGGTAAGCTTTAATAGATGGGCGTGGCCAAACTTTGGGGGCTGAAAAAGTGGGGCGGCTGAAGCCTCCCCAGCCGCCCCTACTCCTACGGCCTTGCATGTGTGGTGAACAGTCCTCTATGTGACCAATACACACTCCATTCTCACTGCACTGACAGTAAGTGTGGTCATTTGAGAGATATGTCCATCCAGGAGCTTATGAGCACTGTGAAGCAGTCTAAGACCGGTCTTGGCTATTTGACAACTTTCTAGTTAGGTACTTCCGTGGCTCAGTGAGAAAGGTAAGACTGGGGCTAGGCATCTCTCACCGGCGTTTCCTTGTCCCTCCTGTCCTGGTCATCCCACCAGCCAGTGGGCCGCTCCTGCTGAGCTGATCGCCATGGCAACACAGGGTAGTCCCCCAAGCGGAGACCCTCATCTACCTCCTTCTCTGTGCTGTAGCGGGAGGCTAGAAAGGGAGACGGGAGGGGGGATGACTAATACGGTAAGGTAGGGCGGGGTAATTCGGGCCACTTCAACTTCAGGTCAACGGTTACTAAAAACGGACAGACTTTAGGCAAACTTCTGGCCATGTATATCCAGGGACTCAACCTGCCTACAACTCACCAGAAGCAAGAATCCAATGGATGCTTCTTTCCTGTTGCAACGTTGAAGTGGCCCGAATTACCCCGCCCTACCTTAGTCCTCAACTAAGCTATTTATTTACCTCTAACACTCAACGCGGTTGGAGTTAGCCTTCTCCACGTCTGAAAGGAGGAGATTTTGAGCCTTCTACACACACGCATCCAGCTCATCTTGAATGTGACCTTTGGACCGAGGTCGCCCTCATACCCGGTAATCTCATTCCCAGACCGATCCAACACCGGCACCGGCCACGAAAAGATGCGTATTATTATTTTTAGGCCGAGGTTATTGACACCGATCGTCGGTGTCAACAATCGCCACAAATCAGCTATTGACACCGATTCGGTGTCAACAATCGCCACAAATCGTCTATTGACACCGACCAACAATTCATTTCACCTTTTGAGTGCTGAGATGCGTCGACGCGGTACGCACGCTAGCCTGGACTTCCTCTGCGATGGTTCCGCGCTGATCAGACCTTGCTCTCAGCGACTGCTTGTTTCTGCTGGCAAGGGCAGCGTACTGATGAGATTCACAATGGTATGCAGGAATGTTCGGGGAGTATACGATGCTACCGTACTGGCCTAGGCCTCGCGATCCCAACCCCAGCACGGAAGTGCTTCGCGCTTGGGTTTCGGACAGAGACTACTCTGAGCCATAGGCTGATGTTTACACAGCATGTACATGAGAATGCAGGTCAATTAGAATAAAATAGTTCATGTGTCTTTACATGAAATACACCTCCATTCTTCAGGTAACACAGCATCTTGTTCTAGTCCTACTTGCTGTTGCACCTCAGGAAATGGTGAGATAGATGTAGGTTTGATGCAGGTTCAGCAATGAAGCTATCACTCCTTAGTACCTCATTTGACTTGCTGTTCTTCTTCGTCACACAGATCCAGTGGGAATGGTGACAGTTCAATAGCTGCACAAAGTGAACATCGTGCACTTGAAATGTGCATGTATCACTACCCAACACCTTGTAGCCCTGACTCATTAGGGAACTTTTCCTTTGTCAAGGTTTGCCCAGCATTGATTAATCTCTCAATAATAAACTCTTCAGAATAACAACATCAGACTGCAGGAGTTTCTCGCCAGAAATTTGTAGACAAACTTGTCCCTCACTAACACATTCTTCACCTGAGATAATGGTACCACCACTGCAATCTGTGGTATCATCATGGCTTCCTACTGCCTTCTCCCTCCTCATTCGGATTCGATTTGCAGCTGTCCCAGGTTGAACTGTTATACTCGCCTCCTTGGACTTTTGGAGCCTCATGGGAGTCATCTCTTCCATCTTCACATGGTGGTTCTCTTTTCTGTTTCCTTTAGCCTTGGTGCTCTTTGAAGGCCACAACTTAGAAGAGTGTTTAGGTCTACCTTTGCACTTAATATGCGGCTTGAGCTTGAGATTTTCTCGAAGCACTGAAAGCTGAAGACGATCCTGTATTGTATGTGTGTGTGTGTATGCAGGTAGACGTGTGTGTGTATGCAGGTAGACGTGTGTGTGAATGTGCGCACGACATTATGTGCATGTGTGTGTAATGAGACATGTATGATTGCACTGTGAATTTTCCTATGCACAGAGAATGCATCACGCATGCAAGCATAATTAGTATGAGGTGTGGCTAGGCTGGCCACGTACGGTAGCTAGTTACTTTGAAAGAGGTAGTGTATTCGACTTCCGTAGATTATACACAAACCGAAGAACAAGAAATGGGGCTAGCAGAACACATGGTGCCTGGGATTTAAACTTACTTCAAGGGTGCCACAGTCGGCATGTGCAATGCTGCATCCCGATCGCGATGAGCACTGAGGTCCATAGTATAGTACAGTATCATCAGGGGGATCACGTGGTACTGCAGGATATCGATCGGTGTCAATAGCTCGTTCGTGGCCGTTATCGACACCGATGATCGGTGTCAATAGTCACTGCGTTATTGTTATGAACTTTCAACTTCGGCAGGCCGGGATGGGGAATAAGCCGAGTCCTTCTGGGGCTAAAAGGCTTCAGGAAGAACATGAGGTTGCAGATTCAGCTGAACCTCCGGCGAATTCATACGCAGGAATCCAGAGCAAAGACGGTGAGTATGCGCAGACCGTTATTAAATAGTTTGGTTTCCAGGCCCTTTAGCTACTTCTAAATCTGAAATAATAAGGAAGGGGTCATACAAAAGGCAGACCTATAAATTTCGCCTGCACAAATCAACCAGACAAGAAGAGCATGGTATTACCGTGTTTTTGTCTGGTTGCTTGCTCCGTCCAAACTCGGAATGCAAAACTGCAAAGTATTACGTGACTTGAAATCCACCAATAGAATCCAAGTTGTCACGGAAGCAGTACGCGAAAGCGGGGTGAGCCTTGTATGTTTCGCCACATGGGCATTATAATCGACAAACAGCCAAAATGGAAAAAGCAAAGTTTTGCGTATTGTTCAACCAACTACACATTCAACGCTTGGTGTGTATGACATTCACCCCCGCTAGCTAGATACGTGTGGTAAGTTACCTCATACCTTTGCTCTTCTTGCTGTTCTGAGCCCCAGTTCGCCCACGTCCAATTAAGTCCTTTCTACCACCTTTCTACCCTCGACATCACGCACGTGAGGAAACATACAGTCGATTTCCGTTGCGTCGTACGCGTTTGAACATAATTTGTGTGTAGTGTATTGTATGCGTACGTGACCAAGTGCGGCAAGAACTTTCTGTGGGCAGAGCTTCACAGAAATGACAGGCTGGAATACGCAAGTGTTTGAAAGCCGATGCAGGCACTTTGCGTGACTGTCATATTTGCAGAACACAGTTTCCTGAAAATCCACGCAATACGCAATGTTCAAATGCAACGGAAATCGACTGTACCAGGCCCTCTGCGTTCTTTCGTGCAACCGAAAGTGGCGTGCGGGCCTGGGAATGAGGCTATCGAAAGAGAGTGGTCATTACAATTTTTGAATCCCCCCATCACAAGAGTGAAGTGACTGGCATACCAGCGTGTCCATAAGTGGCTATAGCTGATGTGCATCATTAGTTAGTTCAAAGTACTGGAACATAACTGACTTCTGAGGGGCTGACTACTTCAGAATGATGAATTACGACTGCTGTATTCTTCATGCATTCAATTACCAGTTAGTTACACACCTACTAGCCTCGTTCCATGGCCATGCAGAGTTGGGAAAGTGTACGCATCCACCTGCTAGATAACGTAACAATTTTGAACTGCAAATGAGAGCTGTGTTTGAGCTAACCACTCAGTTGGCTGTTTTTTTTTTTTTTTCTTTCTTTTTTTTCTATGAAATTCGTGTTATAAACACAAGGCAACATGAGTAGCAGTAATGCTAATGTGATACATGAGCCTTAAGGTGAAAACAAACATTATATACCTACCTACATAGAATGTAACAATCTTAAACACAGAGATAGATGATGCATGCTTAACAGAATTAGGTAAAGCATTCCACAGAGTAATGACACTAGGTACAAATGATGAAAACATGTACTGTGTGCGAGCAAATGGCCTACTAAAGTTAGTGTGTTGGTTGGTGCTATATGGGAAGTTATGTTGTACAAATACTCCTGGAGGAAAGTAGGAGAAGTTGCCGATAATTTTGTACATAGTGGTAATTGTCTTGTTGTAGGTATCGATAGTCTTCAGGACAGTAGATGGGCTTGAAAAGCAGGATGTCATCCGCATACATTGTTAGTTTAGATCCACTAGTAAGTGGCAGAGAGCACGCACAATTTATATACACTAGGAATAATAGTGGACCTAAAACCGAGCCCTGGGGTACACCAGATGTTACAGGAGTAGTATCAGAGGATGCATCGTCGACAACAACAAATTGTTTCCTGTCACAGAGGTAACTTGTGATCCATTGAAGAATGTGCGGATTCAAACCGTGGTCCCTTAGCTTTTGTAGAAGAGGTAGATGTGGTACTGTATCAAAAGCTTTTTGTAAGTCGAAAAAGACAAGGGCAATGTCGACCGGCACCAGATTCCAGCATCTGGAGAATTTCATTAAAAGTGGATATAAGAGCAGTCACAGTAGATTTTCCGGCAGTAAATCCCCATTGATCTTTAGCCAGCAAGTTATTTTCTGTCAGATGATTGTACACCACACTGTGGATATGCCTGTTTCAACTGGCGATAAAGCTCCTACCATTTAGATGGCTTCTCAGGAGCACCAAGAACTTCAACTCAGTCATGCTTTACAGTTCTCACTGATGTGTATGTATCATTGCAACTCCTCAGCAACAAGAATTGGAGCCAAGCTATTTCTTTCACTTCCCAAATGCTTGCAGGCCGATTCTTAACTTCTCTTATAGTCATCAACTTAGTAAGCAAGTATAAATGCATCCTAGAATATTATAAGTTTTCTGTATAAAATAACAGTTCGTGGCTTGGTGGTATAGTTCATTTCTGGTGTGTTCATGTATCTTAGCAGTGTCCGGTATAACCTTTCCAATTTTCCTTTCCCACCATGCGCTATGCATGCTGCAGAACCTGGCAATAGCTGTAGTGAGAGCAGCTACCGCAGTGCCCACAAGAGTGAGATCAAGACCCAGAATGATGGATGGAATTCCTCTGAAACCCTCATTCCAAGGATCCCAGATTTGTACGTTGCCAGGCGTGACTATCTCACAGAGGAAGTAGGACAGCTGTCAATCATGAAGGGAGACTGCTTGACTATCTCAAGGAAGAGTGAGGATCGGGATTGGACTGAAGCAACAAACCAGCTGGGTGAGATTGGGTTGGTTCCTTCATCCTACATTGCAAAGTTGGACAGTCTTGAAGAACACTCGTGGTTCTATGGACCCATCACCAGGGATGAAGCTGAACTTCGCCTGACTAGTGGCATGAATGGAAGCTTTCTGATTCGTGAGAGTGAGAGCACATACGCCATCTCTCTGCACTTCTCTGGGAGAGTGTTTCACTACATAATCCACTCTGACTCCTCCAAGTTCTATATTGCACCAGAATCCAAGTTTGAAACCATTGCTCAGCTGGTGGCCCACCACTCCAAGCTCTCAGACGGGCTGTGCACGTTGCTCCGCTATCCTGTCCCCAATCCCACAAAGGGAGCCCTTAACAGCTGGGAGCTGAACCGGTCTGATATTGAGATTGGGCAGGGGCTGGGAGGGGGGCTGTATGGTGCCGTGTACAAGGCACTTCTCAAAGGGAACACAATTGTTGCTGTTAAGAAATTCAGGGTACGGTATAAACACATGTACATACATGTTTTGCTGAAATGGAGCTTCATGTTTTTGGCATCACTTCAAATTGTAGGCAAACAGCAACTTTAACTCAAATTAACAGATATAGCTAGTATGTCCATCTTGCCAGTTATGTCTCAACTTTGTAGGTAGGCTATGTACTATTAAAAATGTAAGGACTATAGCTGATGGCAGTATGATAGTGACAGCACTGACTGGTTTGTTTGGATTACGCATCCAATTTTGCTGTTCTCAACGTCAGGTCAGATTGTACTGGAGTGCATGAGCCCAGCTGCTGTAGGTGTCTCATGAATTACACTATTGTTAGATCACCTATATTACTCATTTCCGCAGCGGGGAGAAATCGAGGCAAAGGTATTCTATACAGAATCATCCGTGATGAAGCTAATCCGTCATCCCTGCATAGTCCAGCTGCTAGGTGTGTGCACGAGGGAGCTCCCCTTCCTCATTGTAATGGAGCATGTACCTAAGGGGAATCTACAGCTGTACCTCCAGGGGCCGGAGGGGAAGGATTTGAAGATCGTGACTCGGTTGTATATGGCACAGCAAGTGGCTAGTGCAATGGAATATTTGGAGTCAAACAGAATTGTTCACCGGTATGTGCGTGTAGATAGTGATGCCTGCACATGAATTTCATTTCTGATCTGTGCTGGTACCTCAATTTTGAACCAGGAATCTGCACACTATAAGCTGCCTTGTGGGAGAGCACCACCATGTGAAGTTGAGTGGATTCACTCTGAGCCGGCTTCTACCAAGTAATGGCATTTACACACTTCGAGAAGGAGAAGAAATACCCAGTAAATGGACTGCCCCAGAAAGCTACCTACCGATGGGAAAAGTAACATGCAAATCAGATGTGTGGGGTGAGTGGTTATTATTGTCTAGTATACATGCTACCAGGGATTCCAGGGTAAGCATTAAGTGGTAGTATGTTCTATGGAATTTAAAATGTCCCCCCGCCTACATTGCCTCCCCTACACAAATCTGTGATGTCGCATGTACGAGTTCTAGGATTTGTGTAGCCTCGTTCCCAGGCCGTCTGCCGCTTCGTTTTTAGTCGCATACGTGACCTTTGAACCCTTGTCAGATAAGCTGGCAGAAGGCCTGGTACCACTCCTACGTCATTTACAAGCAAGGTGGACACGGTTATGACGTTAGCGCTGAGTTGGCATCAAGTTGCTGTCTTCATGGTAGCAATATAACTGGAAGAGTATACGTGTAGTCGAGTTGCTTCATAACCGTGTCCACCTTGCTTGTAAATGACGTAGGAGTGGTACCAGGCCTTCTGCCGCTTATCTGACAGGAGTTCAAAGGTCACGTATGCGACTCGAAGCGGCAGACGGCCTGGGAATGAGGCTAGGATTTGTGTAGTGACTATGCACCTATAAACTCCCATCCACTCCATAAAGCCAAAGCTCACATGCAACTGGGCAAATGTTGTGTGTGGCACTGTGATTGATATTCTTCTCCTTCAAAAACTTTTCCTTTCCTGAAAATGTAAATGTCCTTTAATTGCCAAGCGTAGTGAGGCAACTAATCTTGATGACGGCAGTCTGATAGTGAGCTAGCATTTGTATGTATATATGTGCATAACTTCCGTCACGAAGGGGTACACTTATAAGCAATGAAGATAGCATCACATCCGCGTGTTGTTGTGCAACGGCGTGTGGAACGGCTCCAGTGGACGACAATTGTAACTGGCAAAGGTTATTGCCATGAACATCTTCCCGAGCTTCATCGGTGAGAGCATCGTAAGTACACCATGTACTTTGACATTCGGAGATGCAGACATAAGTCCATTTCTGGAAACAGCTCTCCCTTCCTTGAACATGAAACTTCACACCTCTTCCACATGTACCAAAGCCGGCGCGCTGTGCTGCACGCGCTTGTGCGAGGCTTCTGAGTGAACTTAGACCTAGTTTTATTGTTTTAGCAGTGTGCAATGTAGTCATACAGGGCCAGTGAGTTTATGCGGCTTGAGCCCCACCACACTTATCCTTGTGAATGCATTGGGTTTTGAAATCATTGATTGGCAGTGTTTCTTTTAGGTAATTGTTAGAGGGGGGGGGGGGGGGGGGGGCGGAATCGTAGCGCGGCGAGGTAAGGGGGGGGAGGCATGAATAGCTTTGCATACATAATACTTCTTGGGTATCATTCAAGGGGGGGGCAGTAAAGATTCAAGGGGGGGCGAATGCCCCCCCCCCCCCCCCCTTAAAAGAAACCCTGATTGGACTTCATTACAGCATAGCTATTGATATTCCACTTCACAGCATTCGGCGGTCTACTATGGGAGATAGTATCGCTAGGCAAGCCACAGGCTGTGTATGAAGTGCTGGAGACTAACTACCACATGCCGTCCCCTGAGGGCTGTCCCCCAGCTGTGTACGAGCTCACGAGGCGGTGCAGGGTGCAGTTACCAGACAACAGACCCACTTTCAAGGAAGTATCTGCCACTTTGAAGGATATGGACGTGAACAAAGGTATTCACACATGCACGATTCTTGGGTAGTGGAATGGGCATGTGATGGATGTTGTGTTGTCCTTAGCTCAATATCAAGCAGGCTTGGTCCGATGACACTCCAGGTCCAGCTTAGCTATGATGGCTACGTGGCTTCCAACACTATTCACATACATTTTCATGGCAGTGGGTGACCTGAGTGTGTAATCCCAGCATTACGAAAGAGCCTGATAGGCCCTTCTCATGATGATGCACAATACCGTAGAGACCGGTTAATAGGCGCATGCAGATATTAAGCGCATAATTTTAAATAAGCGCATACTTCCTTCTTGTCCTTACGTATCAATTAATTAGCGCATACGCCTAAAAAAATGCTGACGTGTAATTTGTGTTCGCGAGTTAGCGAGACGACAGATCGTGCAGAAGCACTGAGCACTCTCAAAGCTACGCTGGATAGCGAACACTTACATCACAACTCGAGGGACGTAGCCTACTACCATTGGCGTCCATCGCTGTCCGTTCCCGGCCCAAGGCACACACTGTGGCAAAATGGACGGCGCAGCCATCGTTGCTGTCCTCGTGTGTAAGTTGAAGAAACGTGCCACCGACATGCAGTACGGGACCATACTCCCTTGTAGATATGATGACATTGCTCACAGCATCTTCGTCAGCTTGCCATGATCGGGATCCGCTGCCGCTAATAAGCGTATACTCATAATAAGCGCATACTTTCTTGCTGCTGCATGCGATAAGCGCATGCGCCTATTAACCAGCCTCTACGGTACTGTAGCTGAAAATTATCATGCACAGAATCTCCTCAGTGCTTGAGTATAGACGTAATGACAGCCAAGTGTGTACCACTATTGCACAGACTGTCATGGTTGACACCAGTGATCCTTTACATACGTATTGTCACTGCAGGAAGTGTAGAATCTCCTTACGATGGTATTGCTGCAGGAACAGAAGTTACTGAGATCAATGATCCTCATCCACGGATACCCACAACTGTTTCAAAGTATACCAGCAAAACAGGTCAGTTTGAAGGTGTAATCGAATTTCTGTCTCTTCTTTTGGTAGTGATCTATGTGGCTTGCTATGCTGGAATGAGTTTGGTAGTTCGTTTCTGTTCTGATTCTAGATGAAGAGGCTGCAAAGAAGCTGTTCGATGAAGCCATGGAGAAAGGTTATGTGGAATGTCGAGCAATCGTTCTGTTGCTCATTGGTGCAGCAGGTGCTGGAAAATCACACTTCAAGCACCTGATCCTTCGCTTGCCTCCGCCGGCAGTACGTGAGAGCACACCACTAGCAGAGGCAGCCATACGTGCCATTTCCATCTGCCGAGCCACTATCAGTGGCAAAGATTTGCAATGGCAGCTTGTAAGTTCTGAGGAGTCGCTTCTCATGGTGGCTGATGCGATAAAGGCTGGAGTGCCAGTTCGACTTTTCCCCCTTGCTCGCTTCCCTGTACATGTGCTTCCTCTTGATGCTGACTATTCTGATCTGACACCTGCAAAGGTGAAAACCCAGCCAGATGGATCCTTATCCCAGCCTTCCTCCAACGCTCAGCGTTCAGTACCTCCTACTGAGAAAGCTCCTGTCCTCCCATTAGACACGTCTTCTTTATCTAGTAGCTCATCCCTGGAGCCTGTGGATTTGAGTGAGCCTTCCCAAATGCAGCTTGAGGTGGAGCTTATGGATCTCATTAGCCAGTCCTCAGGCTCCAGGAAGCTCTTTGATGTTGACTGGGTGTACATTGTGGATAGTGGGGGGCAGCCCCAATTCCATGAAATACTCCCAGCCTTCATCCGCTACGCTTCTGCTTGTGTCTTCGTCACAAGGCTGGATGAGTCTCTCACTGACCACCCAACAGTCGAGTACTATGGCCAAGGTGGGCAGCTGCAAGGGACTCCCTATCGCTCACTCCTCACACACGAGCAGATACTGCAGCACTGCTTCAAGGCACTCCAGTCTCGTCAGTGCACCTCTTCAACCCCACAGAGTGGTCCAATGGTGTTTGTAGCAGGCACACACAAAGATCAGGAGCACCACTGCCCTGAAACAAGAGCTTCCAAAAACAAGAAGCTACTGGAGTCCCTCCGGCCCGTCTTTGGTGACAAGCTTGGTCTCTACCGCTTAGCAGAGCCTGACCAGCTGATATTCCCAGTCAATGCCAAAACACCAGGTAGGGAAGATGAAAAGGTAGCTGGTGAGTTTAGGAAGATGGTTACTACCTCTTGTCCGTATGAGCGAGAAAAGATCCCCATTCCATGGTTTGTGCTGGAGCAAATGGTACGTCAGTATGCAACTGACAAGGGTGTGAGTATTGTCAGTACAAAAGAGTGTCATAAAATAGCACGAAGGCTACACATGGATGACAAACCCTTTCATGCAGCTCTAGGTTATCTGGTGGCTCTCAACATCCTTCACTTCTATCCCAGCATTCTCCCAAACGTGGTGTTCTGTGATACCCAGGTCCTGCCCGATAAGATCAGTGAGCTTGTAGAGTACAGCCATATGCTTCGAGGTAGTTCAGCTGCCCCAGGCAGTGTCTCTAGGAAGCAGAGTCGTAGTGGTTGGTGGTTACGATTTCGAGATGAAGGTATCGTCACAGTCGAGTTTTTGCGGGAGTTTCCAAAGCACTATGTTGCTGGTCTGTTCACGCCGAGTGATCTTCTGAAGCTCCTGAGTGCCCTCCTCATTACAGCACACCTTGCTGGAGGTGAGTACTTCATGCCCTCCCTCCTGTATGAGCTTCAGCCGGGTGAGCTCGATCACTACCGCTGTGGCCTCACGTCTTCCCCTTCTCCTCTTCTGGTACACTACCCTGGTGGGTGGCTGCCGAGTGGAATCTTCACCTCACTCATAGCCTACCTTCAGAACGTCTGTAGCTGGAAGCTGCTTTTGAGATTTGGCAAACCTGTTTGCCTTCACAGGAATTGCATCAAGTTCAGACATCCAGGTGGCCAGCCTGGAAGTGTTACCCTGATCGACTCCTTCACACACTTTGAAGTGCATTTAGCTTCTCCCAAACCAGTCTCCAGCGTGCTTTGCTTCGATATCCACAGAGCTATCTTCGATGGTCTGAAACAGGCTGCAGACACTCTTTCGTACACCAATTTGCACCCCAAGAAGGCTGTCTTCTGCTCAGCTGAAGGTAAGGACTGTGAACCCACCGTGCATCTAGCTTTTGTGGGAGTTGATCGCCAGTGGTGGAGTTGTTCGACCAACCCAGAAGTTGGTGGGGAGCTGACGGAGGGACAGACTCTGTGGTTCCGCTCTGCTGAGGATAAAGAAGGTGAATGTGGTATCCGCTAACCTGCATAAATGCACTCTTTCTACACTTAGTGTACATATAGTGCAACTATCCAGGCCTGTATGCTGCTAGTTATTAGAACCATCCAACTCAGATACAGCAGTACTACATGTTCAGTGCACTAGTCACTTAATTCTTTCATCAGCTGAGGAGTCCAAACAGTTGCCAGATGCTGATTCCCCAGAAAGGATTCCTTCTCTAGGTAAGTGGTCACATGGAGGGTAACAAGATACCAATCAATGCTTATTTCTAGGCTGATTTATAATAGCATACAGAACCTATCTGTGGTGTATGCATATAGGCTGTACTCTGTGTACTTTGTATTTGCCATAGCTGCATGGCTGCCAGTGACAATACTGTAGTCTGTAGCTAGAAATGACTCGAATGTTGGATGTTTCAGAACAGATCAAAGAGCTCATTGATTCGCTACTGATGTTTCTTCACCAGCTGACAAGCCCAAGCTGTACCAGTTACAGTCACTCCACTGTCCAGGGAGGAGGGTGAAGATAATCGAGACCGTGGCTGCCAGGTGGGAAGAGGTTGCCCTGGAATTACACTTCAAAGGCCACATGCTACAGAACATTCAATACGACCCTCACATACAGTGTATAGACTCTGCTTGTCGTGTCATGCTCCAGAAGTGGCTGGATGGGGAGGGCAGTCAGCCTGTGACCTGGGAGACCCTGATGGATGCTCTGGTTGGTGCTGGCTTTGTCACAGTAGTTGAAGACTTACAAGAGATCCTCGGAAATAAAGTAGCTTGTCATCACACCGAATTGTAGCTATCACAAACTGATCCATCACTTAAAATTCCTGTTAGCTGTTTGTGCTTCTGATAGCTCAGTAAGCACTCATTTAGCATTTCTCTGCATTTTTTGGCCTTCGTTAAGATGTTTTGTGCTATACTGATTGCTCAATTAGCACTGATTTAGCATTTCTCTGCATTTTTTGCTTGCCTTCCGTTTGTGCATGTTTTAGCACTCAATGAGCACACGTTTCTCTGCATTTTTGCTTGCTTATTGGCAATTGTTTAACTGTCTGTGGTGTTTTAGCACTTCTGATTTCTCAGTAAGCTTCTGTAGGGATGTGCATGACTTCAGTCCCTCACACAGAGATATTACACCACCATATCCTAGTTTGTTCCAACCTAGGCTGTGTGGAGATAATGAAGGGAGTGATGTCACCACTGAAACAACATCACAGCAAACTTCATGGATTCCGTGAGCATTTTCCTTGTGTTTGAACAATCTGAAAGGGAGAGGCAACTACAGAAGTGACACTGGGCATTATCATAGTGACACTGCATGGGCATTATCATAGTGATGAGTTTGTAGTCTGCATACATAATTATATTATACAAAGGTTAGCTACACCTAGGCAAATGTATTATATAGACCATGGTGGGGGCGAGCGCAAGTGAGGTGTGTGCACGTGCATGAGTGTGAGTAGTCCTGTAATCATGCAGCTGAATCATTGAAGGGAACGAGACAACCACACCCCTCTATGTATGACTAAACGATTTAAGAATGGGACTGCATCCATACAGATTACAAATCGTACTTCACTCACTTGCTTCCAACTTCCCTCACACTTCACTGCTGGGGAAGAAGGAAGTAAGATGTGTGTTTCGTATTTTGAAGGAGATTGTGAATTCAATTATTGCGCTTTGTGTCTTGGAATCGATGGTTATAAGAGTCACACACACACACACACTTCCTTTTGGTTTTTCTAACTTATTAATTATTCAAAAGTGCATTTCCCACATGCAAAGAGCTAACGGTAAACATACTTGTGTAGTTATGGTGTCATGGTGTGGATCATCATCAGGTGGCATTTTTGTGCCCATGCAATATTCATTTTCTATTGCTTATACTTGTGGGTTGGACTGGAACTTTGGGTAGATTATTCATTCGTTGTTGTAGACATCAAATGCTCCAATTTTGCATTGAGACATTCACACTTTATACCACAGATAACTATAAGGGATATGTTAAAGGTGAAGGCGGCCGGGGTTAGATCTGAAGCAATGCTAACTGCATGACTGCAACTGAAGTATCTCAACCTAGGTTGAATCAAAAGGAGCGCCAGGCATATCTTCACTCCAATGGTCTCAGCTAGAATCACTATTGTGTGTGGCACTATTTCAGTTAGCAGGTGGAGTCATAGCTAGGTCTGTGAGTGGTATCTTGCTGTTGTCATGGTTACAGTCTTTGACCAAGAGCTGCCTTGCTAGCAGTATGAGGGCAGGGAAATGCCACCTGTGATTCTTGTCCATATTCCCAGTGCCATAGCTCGATCTCCAATTTGCAAAAATATTGTTAAACACAATTTATTCTAGCTGAAGTGGGTAAAAACACATCATTTAACCCTGTAATTATTTCCCCGTCTACGGTACATCACATAGAATGACACATATATAATTATTAACGAGACTATACTCTAATGGAGTGAAACACATTGATACTGACAGTGGCAGTCGCTAGATTGCCCTAAGATTCCCTTCTCTCCTGCAGTATAAGAGAGCCCCCTCAGGTAGGATGTAGCTAGCCGTTGAGCTAGAGCAATATATAATGTTTCTCAGGGAAGGGGTTACTAGCTGCAATCACTAGCTAACCTCAGCATGGGGGCTGATGGCCACAGCTGATAGTGCTCCATCAACAGTCTATACCCTCGAGGAACTCTCTGTTCTGCCCTAACCCACTGGCCAGCCTTCTAAGTTGCATGGTGCTGTTGCAATGCCTATCATGTTCCACCTGCAGACGAATTCGGTACATGCATGATTGTGCTTGTAATTTAGCCTCATTCCCAGGCCCCGCTTTTCATCGCTTGCAGTAGTACTTATCGATGAAAAGCTGCATGGGCAGCTATTACTCTTCAACAAAGGAGTTGCTATTGCCACAAGAAATTTATTGCACCATCGATCAAAGGAGACGGTTTCTTGGTACATCAGTCCATCCCCACAGTGGATGACTTTTGATGCATGAGGCGACTAGCTGCCTGCCAGCTAGGGCTGTAGGGAAGCTCAACCATAGACATGATGAACACATGCAGCAGGGGGTGAACCAGTATAGCTATGTCCCAGGCTAGGGTGTTGAAAAACCAGTCAGGTGTATAGGCTCGTGCATGCAGTCCATAACACATCATCACTGACGTGTATAGACACAAGTTACTCTTGTTGAGTGCTTCATGCATGACAGCTAGATATCAGTTTTCAGGACTGGCCCCTCCAGATATTCCGGGAAAGTTGTCCATTATAGGGTGGGAAGCCTGGAAGTACATGTATAACAAAACCAATTTGGCTGCAGAGTATGCTTCTATGACATTCGATCTGTGGTTGCTTTATGAAACAGCTCACATTGGGCTTATTATAGGCTTGAAGCATCACTACCATGGAGTTATCATCATTCAGTCTGCAACATCATCAGAGGCACAGCAATTGACTTCGAATTTTGCCACTGCATGACTGCCAGTTGCACGGATCAGGTGTTCAACCAAGTACTCTCTCCTAAGAGTTCTGTTATAACATAGACAAACCACAGTCTAAACCGTTGGTAGCATTCAATCAGTTCCAAGGATGTAGGCAATCAATGGAACTAAAGTCCCATCGCCCCTTGAACTGTTGTGCAGAACTCACTGCGCAACACATGCAACACAATTGTAAGACGACAGGCAATTGATATCAAATTCATATATTATCGCATTGACAAGAAAAGGAAGTGATGGAACGAATTTGTTAGTATAGCGCATCCAGCTAGGATGATACAATCATTGTTATGAAGATGTATGAAAGCACTGGACAGAGAGTCAAACTTAGTGTCTGAGGATCTCTTGTAAGTCTTCAACTACTGTGACAAAGCCAGCACCAACCAGAGCATCCATCAGAGTCTCCCAGGTCACAGGCTGACGGCCCTCCCCATCCAGCCACTTCTGGAACATTTCACGGCAGGCATCTATACACTGGATGCGAGTGTTGTATCGAACGTTCTGTAGTGTGTGGCCTTCGAAGTGTAACTCCAGGGCAATCTCTTCCCACCTGGCAGCCACGGTCTCGATGATCTTCACCCTCCTCCCTGGACAGTGGAGAGACTGTAACTGGTACAGCCTGGGCTGGTCAGCTGGTGAAGAAAACATTGGTAATGATATAGAGTTGGAGAATGTCTCTTGTGACAGCCAGCTAGAAAGAACATGGAGTACAAGATTGCTAGAAGAGCTGCGATGTATTGAAAATCAGTACACTATCAGTATATCGCTATTACGGTATGTGATAAAATTTGATGATAGCAGTATCCTGCCCCCTGCACAGCCACTTACCTGAAGATGGAGTCCTTTGCGTGGGATCTGCTGCTGCCAACTGCTGGGGGGTTGGCACAAGCTGTGGAGGAGACCTTGAGGGAACTGCAGGCTTTGGTGACTTGGCTGGTGAAAGAATAAAGTAATTCCGCATTCAACATGCAGTACTTCTTGTATCTGAGTAGTTTGACAAACCATCATGGGTACATTCATGCAGACTAACTGGTAGAGTCGATTCCAGTACGGTTTGAACATTGTGTTGTAGCTAATGCAAAGTATCCACATTGCTCTGGATTCCAGCATTTTCTGTGAAGCTCCACCCACAGGAAGTTCTTGCCACTAACACTAACAGCATGGTTATAGAACATGCAGCGTTCAAACGGAACGGAAATCCACTGTAAATACATGCATGGATTGTTGGTAGTAACTTGGTACTACATACCACATTCACCTTTCACTTGTGCTCTATCGTCAGCAGAGCGGAACCACAGAGTCTGGCCCTCCGTCAGCTCCCCACCAACTTCTGGGTTGGTCGAACAACTCCACCAGCCATCAGCCTCCAGAACAGCTAGATGCAGGGTGCAAGTTGCAGCCTTCTTGGGGTGCAAGTTGGTGTATGAAAGAGTGACTGCTGCCTGTTCCAGACCATCGAAGATAGCTTTGTGGATTTCAGAGCAAAGCACACTGGAGACTGGTTTGGGAGTAACTAAATGCACTTCAAAGTGTGTGAAGGAGTCGATCAGGGTAACACTTCCAGGTCGGCCACCTGGATGTCTAAACTTAATGCAATTCCTGTGAAGGCAAACAGGTTTACCTGACTTGAAAAGCAGCTTCCAGCTACAGACATTCTGAAGGTAGGCTATGAGTGAGGTAAAGATTCCACTCGGCAGCCACCCACCAGGGTAGTGCACCAGAAGAGGAGAGGGGGAAGACGTGAGGCCACAGCGGTAGTGATCGAGCTCATCAGGTTGAAGCTCATACAGGAGGGAGGGCATGAAGTACTCTCCTCCAGCAAGGTGTGCTGTAATGAGGAGGGCACTCAGAAGCTTCAGAAGATCACTGGGTATGAACACACCAGCAACATAGTAGCCAATGACAGTTCCCTCTCTACCAGTGATACGGCATGGGTGTCTGCTGCATTCCCTCGCTGGCGCTGATCCGAGGCTCCAGCTTCTCTCCAATGGCGCGACATGGTATCCGGTCCCGGGATCGGGAACGTGCACGTGTACGCGTGAACAAAATTTTCGCGTAGTTTAATTTTCGTCGGTGTGCTCGAGCGACGAAAATAAAACAACGCGAAAAATTAAAAGGCGAAGTATATTTAACGCGAAAATTTCCGGATCTACGGTACGTGTATGGTAGCTACATACTTATGTCAAAACAATTACATCATGGAATGGCTACCACAGTCTACCTAGGTACGTTCGACAAAATTAGTGTGAGCATATGAAAACTCCAGTGTATAAGAGCAACGCAACAACATTACTTAAGCGTAGCCTCGTTCTCTGTAAAAGCTGGGCATGGAGGCCTGGGAACGAGGCTAACTTAAGCACTCACGCACAGTACATGTGTATGGCAATTGTTAACTTCGCTCACTTGGCGATGTCCTCAGATTCCCAATATAGCCCCGCAGCAACCAGTTCGGCAGACCTGGGTACTGCATGGCTCATCTGCTTCTGGTCTATTTCTAGTCTGTTCTGTGATTTAGTCACGTCATCAATTTTCCTACCGTCCTGTGATTTATCTTTGCCTGCCTCTGGGTTAGTTTTATGCTAGGCCAGCCGTCTTAAGCAAACAAACAAGTAGGTCTGGCCCAACTATATTATTAAGACAGAATCATTTCCTTGTTGCAGGGTGTGCGGTGGTGCAATGGTAGAGTGAGTCTCTAGCGCTCAACTCAGCCCCTATCCTGGGTTCGAATCCCTTGGTTTTTGGGTGGTTCGCCCTAAAAAAAAGGAGTTTTGTCACTATCCATCTAGAAAAACTAGCTTGAGCAAAGCCATTTATGGTAGTTCATACGAGTTCGTGATGATGTCATCACCCCCCCCCCCCCCCCCCCCCCCCGTAATGCATAAAAACCAAATTCAACTGCACCTAGGACACACTTGCTTGGGACAATAGTCCTACACAGCTGACGAATTATGTTCCAAAAATTGTCTTCCAACCGTAGCCATATTCTTAGACACTTTCACCTGACAAGCAGCTACTACACTATACCATAATGGCAGCTATCCTTACAGCAGTCAAGACTTACGAACGTCAGTTGCTGGTTCAAAATTCAGTGAGAAGAATCTAGTCTCGTCCCCAGACCCCTCTCGGAAGAATCACATTAATTTGCTGGTCATACCCCCCAGGCCCAGGTACTAATCCGTGGTCTGGATTGTGAGACTAGCTTGCTTCACGGTTATGTAGGCCAGCAAAATACACCAGCGGCAGTGACGAATCAGCCAGCAGGCAGATCTTGTCTACATGAGGTATGTTCTTGCCTGACTTCATCGAAAACTGGGCGGAAACACTAAGGCTCATACGTCATGGATCCAGGATTATTTATCCTAGCCTCGACCTCGTTCCCAGGCGCCCAAGTGGAGGCCTGGGAACGAGGCTATAGTTATCTGTTCAACTTCTTACACTATTTTGTCATTGTTAAGGCGGTGAACCTGGCGATGGCGGCGGAGCAGCCCTGCTACACGTTGATCAACAACCCCACAGAGACGGAGATACCCAACGAGCAACAGTTGAGACACGATCTTGGTGAGATCTCCTGTTCTAAATAAAGCACACTACCGCATGGTTTAGCAAATTATAACCATCCTGTGTAGGAGAGCACAATGGCATTTAGCTGAGAGCGGCATGTTAGTACATTCTAGTATCCGTGGCAATACCAGGAGCACATGAGCCACCGAAGGTGGCAAAGGAGAGTTGAACTCGGCATGTGTGTCCTAGCCGAAGTAGTAGTCCTTTACACGTCCCAAACTTTTACCTAGCTTATACGGCAAGAGGCCATTACGTAAAAGTGTGAAAAACAAATTGGCGTTTGTGCGGTACGTACCGCAAGGTCTTCCATAGAAGGTATGGCCGTAAGGTGTGAGGGATTACAACTTAATTGTCTATACTAGTTCAACGCTATACTTCGCTGCCTTCGGCGGCTCATGCGCTCCTGGAAATTGTGGTATACCTTTTATCAACATATGTGGTAGCGTCGTTCCAGCAACTTTATCATTGTATTAAGATTTTAATTGTGTGTTTGTATGTGTGTAATGGATGTGGGATGTTCTGGGGGTTGGACTAGTGATGCACGACCTTCGTACCATATCTACTAAATCTAAATATACTGAACCTCGAACTCTACAATAGCCTCGAACCTAGGTGCGGAGGAGGGTTGGATTTTGATAAACTGATTTATTTCAGTGTTGACAAATCTATTGATGGTTGGGACGATGAGTAGTAATTCATATACTACCGTTGACAGCCAACTGAGAACCTCTTTGTAACAGTATCCTACAGTACACTGTACATACCGTATTTCCACGATCAAGCGCCACACTTGATTAGTGACCACCCTCGAATAAAAGCCGCACCTCCAGAAGGGCTGAACGAAATAAATGCTGCCCTTGTTTAGTAGCCGCGGCTAGTATTCGAACAGTCGGCGATCGCTCGAAGCGCTTTCGCTGTTAGCGTGAAGAGAGGAGAACTGATTGTTGGTCATATTCCCCAAGAGCTGTCTAAGCATTTGGCATTTTCAGAGGTAGAGGCATGGGGGCGAGCGACGTGTGACCGGCGAAATCTTTTGTCACAGTAATGGCTTTGGCGTTTCCTACCGTTTTCTTGGGATGATTATAACGGTACCGCACAGCCCAGGGCTGAAGCAAAACAACTTCTTTGTGCATACACGGTGCTCCAATCCGTTTCCTCGCTTCCTTGTTTATGCTGAGTTTAGTAAACGCCGCCTTTGATTAGTGGCCACCCTCGAATAGTAATAGTTAGATTACGCATGCACATTTCAAAGTAGGCGAAGTTGTCCCTTTTGTCAATTCTGGTCACAATTTATATAAGGTACATGTACATGTATATACAAGTTAATGAAGTGACTGATACTTTCTGGAAAGCTGTTGAAAGGGCATTTTGCAAAACTGGAATCTAATACCACAATACCTGTACACACACACACACACACCTGTACACACACACACACCTGTACACACACTCCTGTACACACACACACACACCTGTACACACACACCTGTACACACACACACACACCTGTACACACACACACACACACACCTGTACACACACACACACACCTGTACACACACACACACACACACCTGTACACACACACACACACCTGTACACACACACACACACCTGTACACACACACACACCTGTACACACACACACACACCTGTACACACACACACACACACCTGTACACACACACCTGTACACACACACACACCTGTACACACACACACCTGTACACACACACACACACCTGTACACACACACACACACCTGTACACACACACACACCTGTACACACACACACACACCTGTACACACACACACACACACACACACACCTGTACACACACACACACACACACACACACATCAGAGCATGGTGACAATCGTGGCAAGGCGGCAGCGCTGAAGAAAGTAATTCAGCTGGTGCTGAACGGTGAGCGCCTTCCCGGCCTGCTCATGACCATCATCCGGTTTGTGTTGCCGTGCAACGACCATCAGATCAAGAAGCTGTTGCTGATCTTCTGGGAGATATGGCCGAAGACTTCTCCAGATGGGAAGCTACTCCACGAGATGATCTTGGTGTGCGACGCCTACCGGAAGGTAAGAGGAAGGGGGGGGGGGGGGGGGGGGGGGGGTTTGTTTCATCTGGCTGTCTGGTACATGTATACTACAGTTGTAGAAATGAGAAGGGAGGAGGAGGATGAAGGGAAGGAGGGATTGGTTTTTTCGGTGTGGATACTCATTTGTCTCTTCAGTATATAGTAGCATTGTTCTGCATGTACATACGTGTGGTTGAACGGATGTCATCTCCCTCCCTCCCTCCCTCCCTCCCTCCCTCCCTCCCTCCATCCCTCCCTCCCTCCCAGGACCTGCAACACCCCAATGAGTTCATCCGTGGGTCCACCCTGAGGTTCCTGTGCAAGCTAAAGGAACCGGAGCTCCTGGAACCCCTCATGCCGGCCATCCGAGCCTGCCTTGAACACCGCCATGCCTACGTACGGAGGAACGCTGTCCTAGCCATCTACACCATTTACAGGTATGCCGGAGATCTTGGTCTGTCTCTCCTCTCTCTCTCTTTCTCTCTCTCTCACACACACACACATACACACACACACACCCCCTCATACCTTCACATAGACACAGGAGTCAGTGTTTGTACAGGTGTAGATAGTGAGTTCACCTGTTGCATGTACACCCATGTATTTGGTTTCAGGATAGTACATGTACATGTGATTATGAAGGGTGAGCTAAGCCCCCCCCCCCCCCCCGACACACACACACATGCCCCGACACACGCCCGCCCCGACACACACACACACACACACACACATACACACACACTCACACACACACATGCAACGACCCATCCCCATACTCCCTCCCCACACACCTGCAGGAACTTTGACTCCCTGATCCCGGATGCCCCGGAGCTGATCCACAGCTACCTGGAGGGAGAGCAGGATGCCTCCTGCAAGAGGAACGCCTTCATGATGCTGATACATGTGGACAGGGTATGAGGGAGAGAGGAGGTGGGGGGGGGGGGGGGGGGGGGGGGGGGGGGGGAGGAGGAGTGGGAGGGGGGAGGGGGGGAAGGAGAGGGGGGGGAGGGGAAGAGTGGGGGGGGAGCAAGATGCCTCCTGCAAGAGGAACACCTTCATGACATGTGAACAGGGTTGGGGGAGGGAATGCATGTACATGTGTAGGAGGGGGTACATGTAGAAGGTGGGATGGTCAGCATGTCATAGTGTACATGTGTTCTGTATGGTTGCACTTTGAGTACATGTACACTAACACCTGAACTGTGACATGGACTGGTTCTTTTTCAGGAGCGTGCGCTGGAGTACCTCACCTCCTGCATAGACCAGGTGCACGAGTTCAACGACATCCTGCAGCTCGTCATCGTGGAGCTCGTGTACAAGGTGTGTGGTGTGTGTGTGTGTGTGTGTGTGTGTGTGTGTGTGGGTGTGTGTGTGTGTGTGTGTGTGTGTGTGTGTGTGTGGCGGAATATCACAAATTCAAAATCAGCCAACACCTACTGAAGTTTCATTGCTTGTTGTGTGCTTTAATTGGAGTATGCCATTGTTGATCCCCAGGTGTGTCACGCTAATCCCATGGAGAGGTCCCGCTTCATTCGCTGCATCTACAACCTCCTCAACTCCTCCTCCCTGGCCGTGCGCTACGAGGCTGCCGGGACCCTCATCACGCTCTCCTCCACGCCCACTGCCATCAAGGTACATGCCCTCTCTCATTCCCCCCTCCCCCCCCCCCCCCCCACACACACACACACACACACTTCATCCCAAATCCTGAGTAAGCATCAGTTAACCCAACACCCCAAGAATTGAACCGAGAGGAACGAAGATGACTTTGGGATGGGTGTGTGTGTAAGCAACTCCTTCCCTCCCCCTCCCTTCCCCTCCTCCCCTCCGTCCCCCCCTCTCCCCTCCCCCCAGGCTGCATCGCAATGCTACATTGAGCTGATTGTGAAGGAAAGCGACAACAATGTGAAGCTGATTGTGTTGGACCGTCTGATCGCCCTCAAGGAGGTGCCTGCCCATGAGAAGGTCCTCCAGGTGAGGTCATGTGACAGGACATGTGACATCATGTGATACATCTCTCGTCTATTGGATGAGGTGACACTCTTCCGTCCCTCCGCAGGATCTGGTGATGGATCTTCTTCGAGTGCTCTCCTCCCCTGACCTGGAGGTCCGAAAGAAAACCCTGTCCCTCATTCTGGACCTCATCAACTCCAGGAATGTGGAGGAGGTAGGGAGAGAGTGCGTGTGTGTGTGCCTGTGTGTGTGTGTGGGTGGTGAGGGGTACATATGTGTAGGGGTGGGGTGTGGGTGGGGCGTGGGTGGGGTGTGGGTGGGGTGTGGGTGGGGCGTGGGTGGGGTGTGGGTGGGGCGTGGGTGGGGTGTGGGTGGGGTGTGGGTGGGGTGTGGGTGGGGCGTGGTGCAGCTGCAGGCAGATTATTATTTTGAGCTACTTGTTGATGCCATTCACAAGATCACATGACCTCACATGATCTCCTACAGGTGGTGATGGTGCTGAAGAAGGAGGTGGCTAACACAAGCAATGGGGGAGGGGAGAACGAGATTGGGGACGTGGCCGGCTACCGACAAAGTCTCGTGAAGACCCTCCACTCCTGCAGCATTCGATTTGCCAGCGTTGCCCCTGCCGTGGTCCCTCTGGTGAGACATCAGTGTCAGAACACATGTTAAACTGCTAACTTCAATATGTCTTTATCCGTTTTCTCCCTCCTTCTCTCCCTCCCTCCTCCCTCCTTCTCCCTCTCTCCTCCCTCCCTCCCTCTCCTTCTCCCTCCCTCCTCCCTCTCTCCCCCCTGCTTCTCCTCACAGCTCCTTGAGTTTCTATCAGACAGTGATGAGGCTACGGCGGATGACGTCCTGGTGTTTGTCCGCGAGGCCATCCAGCGCTATCCTCAACTGAAAGCCAATGTTGTGGCAAAACTACTGGAGGTCTTCGGACAAATCAAATCCATCAAGTTAGTCAAATTAAACAATGATCTGTGAAGTTAATGGCATGTCCAATCAAGCATCCTCCTTCCCCCCAGCATCCATCGTGCTACGCTGTGGATCCTGGGAGAGTACTGTACCAGTGTTGAAGACATCTCTCGTGTCATACAGGAAGTGCGAACAGCCATCGGAGAGGTTGGAAACTCTCACTCTAATGTACATGTACATTAGGCTATAGACTTGAACTCGATCACTTTAGTGACGTGTGGAAATGTTTGATTCCATGATTGAAGCTCACCGCAGGTGTAATTTCATGTCCAGATTCCCATAGTGGATGCTGAGCTGAGGAAGGCGGCCGGGGAGGAGGGGACCGAGAATGAGGGAGGTGAGGACCTGCGGTATACCACCGGCATACCACCGGCATACAAACTTTACTAATAATTTTAGCAATGAAAACTCTCTATACACGTACATTGTGTATAGCCTCTGTAAAACTCACCTCCCTCCTTCCCTCCATTCATTCCTCCCTCCACACTGCCTTCTCTCTCCTTTCCCTCCCTCTCTGCTTCCTCGTCCCTCTCTCTCAGAGGAGAAACGTCCCTCCAGTGCCCAGCTGGTGACCGCCCACGGGACCTACGCCACCCAGAGTGCCTTCACCGCTGCCCCTGTGCAGAAGGAGGAGAAGATGTGAGTCTTTGAAATTACTGAGTGATTCTAAATAACGCCCAGCACAAGGGATTGATTCCAAGTAATGCCCACCATGACACGACCTCACTTCCTGTCTTCCCCAGCCCTCCACTGCGTGGCTATTTCCTGGAGGGTCAGTTCTTTGTTGCAGCTGCCCTTGGCTCTACCCTCACCAAGCTGGCCATACGCTACCTCCACCAGGTGGCCGAGCCTCAGAGCAAGAACGTGAGTGGCTGCCTCCTATCCCCATTCTTTGAGAGTTCTGCTGTTCTTGAGAGCCTATGCCTTGTGGTATGCACATGCCCCCCCCCCCCCCCCCCCCACCAAACGTTCTCATGTTCTGTTCCCCCCCGTGATATTGATATTTTCATAAATAAACCCTGCATGTACAATGTACACCCCTGTACATGTACGCTACTGTATGCTAAAGCACTATGAGATTGAGATTACATGGTACTGTATGCTACTGTATGCTAAAGCACTATGAGATTGAGATTACATGGTACTGTATGCTACTGTATGCTAAAGCACTATGAGATTGAGATTACATGGTACTGTATGTCTGAAACTGTAGGCCTTTTGTGCGGAGGCCATGTTGATGATAGCCAGCATCCTGCACCTCGGGAAGTCTGGGATCCCCAAGAAGGTTGGCGCTCTCACAGCCCTCACCCTCACACTCTGCCACCCTCACACCGACACGCACCATCATCCTCACCTTCACACTCCCCCGGCCCCTCACACACTCCATCATCCTCACCCTCACACACCCCATCACCCATATGTTTTTGTGCCAAAATTGGTCTACCAATTATGAATTTTGACATGCCAACTTTAGAATTGTGACTGAGATATGAAGTTGAGGATTGTGCCATTGTGGTCAGCATGAAGAGAGCTTTCAAATGATGTTCTTAATGTGACTTTTCATCTCGGTCACATATTTGTCAAAAATCGACCTCGACCAAAGGCTATATAATCCATGGTTTTTCATGATTTTGGGTCAAAATTCAACAGACAGCAAAACGGACATCATTGGAATGCTCCATTCATGCTGATCGCAATGGTGCGAATCCCAGCTTCGTATCTCATTCCTAGCCCAAGATAGCTAGCGTAGTACTTAGCTGGCATAATCACTACTCCGTATATCCATTGTTTGAAGAAAGACTTATATCCATGCGTTTCAACAAGATACGAAGCTGAGGATTCTACAGTACCATTGTGATCAGCATGAAAGAGCCTTCAACTGATGTTACACAGTGAAGTCAGCAAGGATCAAGTCTTGACACTGTACGTCTAGCTGCAACTTGTTGTGGAGGGCATCCTGCATGCATAGCCTCTTCCCAGGCCGCCTACACCTCCAGTTTGAACGTTTACAGTATGCAAAAATACTGTTAAATACTGTAATTAAGTGATCAAAAACTGGTGGTGTTGAAGGCCTGGGATTATGCAGGCAGTTACAGCAGACTAATATGCTAGGTATCTTGGGGATACGAAGCTGGGATGTGTACCATGAATGGAGCTTTCCAATGATGTCTATTTTGCTGTAGGTTGAATTTGACCCAAAACCCTTTGGTCAAGTGCGATTTTTGCCAAAAATATTAAAAGTCCCTTTTAGTTCCTTGGTTAGCCTCGTTCCCAGGCCGCGTGGGAGGAGAGAAAATGCGGCCTAGGAATGAGGCTAATCCTTGCGTGCTGTTGTCGCTCACCAGGAGTGCTTTTTCTGCCAATTTTGTTTTGTTGTTCCATTTTTGGCAGAAATAGCACCCTACAGAACAGCTGTGTCTGCCATATTTGGCTTAATTGGCATGTCAAAATGTGCCGATAGAAAATGGTTTCCAAATTATGCCAGTTTTGGCACGTGAAGTGAACATACCTGTCCTCACACCTGCCCGTACACCTTCACACTCACACACTCGATGATCATCACCCTCACACCCATACCCTCATCCCCACCCTCACACTCCACACCCACACACTCATCACCCTCACACCACACCCACACACTCCACACCCACACACCACACCCGCACACTCCACACCACACCCGCACACTCCTTTGACCTCACATCCCACACCCTCACACCCACACCAGCCAGTTGTGTTCATGATGCACAAATGCATATTCTGAGCATGAGTATCACCCTGACATCAGACATCATCATTACACTCACACACTCCATCATACTCACACTCCACACACACACACACACACACACACACACACACACACTCCATACTCACACTCGTCATCCACACACACACACACACCACAGCCCATAACAGAGGATGACTCGGAGCGTCTGTCTGTCTGTCTACGTGTCCTCTCAGAGCGCACAGACCTGATGGGCACGGTGTTTGGGGAGCGATCACGCGAGGTCCTCGCCACCATGCTCACTCTCCGGGAACAGGAGCAGCAGAAGGAGAAGAAGGTGAGTTTTGTGGACATACCGTACAGTTGTACTCTTGTGAGTGATCATGTGGGGGTGGAACTTGGCTATGACCGTGGCTACCCCCTGCACACACACACGTGCACACACGCACACGCACACGCACACACACACACACACACACACACACACACACACACACTCCGTCACGTCCCTCACACAGAGCAAGGAAGGTGTGGTCACAGTGCATGCAGACGACGTCATCCCATTCCTTCAACTGGCAGGGCAGCGCGATGAGGTCGGGGAGAATAAGTACGATGTTGGCCTACTCACGGCAACTGGGGCAATGGGGGCGCAGCGCAAGGAGCAGAAATCATCAACGCAGCTGAGCAAGGTGATCCAGCTGACCGGATTCTCGGACCCGGTCTACGCTGAGGCGTACGTGAACGTGAACCAGTACGACATCGTCCTGGATGTGCTGATCGTGAACCAGACACCTGATACACTACAGGGACTTACCCTCGAACTGGCCACCCTCGGTACGTCCCTCTCTCTCCTTCCCCTCCTCACCCTGATTCCTCCCTCCCACACCCTCTCCCTCCCCTTTCTCCTCATACCCTCTCCCCCTCCCTCTCACCGAGAAGTGCTTTATGCATTAATTGGTCTTTTCAGGGGATCTCAAGCTTGTGGAGAAGCCAACACCTTGCACTGTGGGGCCACATGACTTTGTAAACATTAAGGTAGGGCAGTAAGTGACAGTCACATGATCAACTGAGTGGTTCTGATTCGTCACTTCTTCCCACAGGCAAGTATCAAAGTGTCTTCAACAGAAAATGGAATCATTTTTGGAAATATTGGTGAGTTTGTGTTAGCTCTCTCTTTTGTGAGTGAGTGTTATGAGGCCAAACTGCAGATAGCTCTTGTCACCAGCATAATGTAACACCAGCCTCCACCCTTCCTCCCCTCACCTCCTCTCCCTCCCGTCCCTCCCCTCTCCTCTCTCCTCCCCCCTCCACACACACACAGTGTACGACATTGTTGGTTTGACTTCTGACCGCAACTGTGTCGTGCTGAACAACGTCCACATTGACATCATGGACTACATCCAGCCGGCAATGTGCACTGATGCCGAGTTCAGGAAGATGTGGGCGGAGTTTGAGTGGGAGAATAAGGTAGCATGGAATATTGATGTGGGTGGAGTTTGAGTGGGAGAATAGGGAAACAGAAAATGCTGGTTTACTGGCTGTGCATGTGTACATGTAGGTTATGCAAACATTCCTTCATTCATCCCTCCCTCTCTTCCCCTTCCCTCCCATCCTACGTAATTCCCTCTCCTCCCTCCCTCCCTCCCTCCCTCCCTCCCTCCCTCCCTCCCTTCCCCCTCCTGTCCTCCACCCTCCCTCTCTGCTTCCCTTTCTCTCCCTCCTCCATTCCTTCTCTCCCCCTCCCAGATCACTGTGAACACAAACATCCCAGATCTGAACGGGTATCTGGAGCATCTTCTCAAGAGTACCAACATGAGGTGTCTCACTCCTAAACAGGTGCATACAGTTTCATTTGCCCCCCCCCCCCCCCCCCCCCCCCGGACTCCTCCCACCCTCATCCCTCCCCTCCTTCCCAGGCACTGATGGGAGATTGTGGCTTCCTGGCAGCCAACCTCTATGCTCGCAGTATCTTTGGAGAGGACGCACTGGCCAACCTCAGCATTGAGAAACCTGTTGGAAGTCCCCCAGAGGTCCCTGTACAGGGACACATTCGCATCAGGGCCAAGACACAGGTGGGGATCGCTGGTGGGCAGGGTTAGGAGGGGAGACGTGCGTGTGGAAGATGTGATGTGGGTTGGGGAGGGACGTGCAGCCGATATGAGCTTTTCATCATCCAGGTCTTTGCATCCTGAATCCCTCCATCAGTTCCAAGATGTGACATCTCTGTGCAGTTAAGGACAGTTCTGCTTACTACAAGCAACCCTTCTAAGTTTTCATTACCCCGTGCGCGCATGCGCGAAGCGGGTTAAGCAATCGGTTTTGTCCGTCAGTCGTCTGTCGTCTGTCTGTCAGCCAGAAAAAATTGAAATCTCGCAATGTACATTGTAGACAATTGCTAAACCCGACCAAAAGGTTGCAGTAGAAAATTAAAAAGCGTTTGTGTACCTGATAGCTACCATACCGCTTGAATTCGTTGCATACTCCAGCTCTTTCTTATTAAACATCGGCCATTTTTACGGTCTGCAACTAAAGTGCGCTTCAATTCGAAATAAATATAGCTTTTTTCCACTCCGATAATGCATGTAATGGCACCATGGCAGACTGGTTTCTGGAAGAAAACTGCAGTGGGAGTACCTGGGACGAGAGTTGAACCCTCGGTTGAACCTGCCCCTAACACGGTGAATATGTGCCGGTAGCTAGCTAGCTAGCTATTCATTGGCTAGAGCGATGGGCGAACCATGAACAGGCAGTGACCTCTCTAGCTATATACAGTAGCTACCTCCTCGGTGGCAGCAGCAAAGATGGTGACCCGCTTGTGGACCTAGCTACCTTACCCATTCGCTGACCTCAGATCTGTACATGCTACCCTGACTCACACTTCTTGTATTCCACTTGATTAGCTATGTGTGTAGTAGCCTCGTTCCCAGTAGCCTCGTTCACCATCTCGGGCCTGGGAACGAGACTGTGTGTAGGTACGTACTTTTGGTGTCATTCTGTGGCCTGACATTGTGCTGTGGTCATGCAGTCACATTCTGATGACAACAACTGTTCCATGTCCTGCACTTGTACGTACTCACTCAGGCTCGTGCATAGACTGGTTCCCAGATCCACTCGGGTGGGTCTGGGAACCAGACTATCTTGTGCATAGCGCATTCTAATTACGTAGTTTCATTTGCACATGGGATAAGCAGGGCCGGCGCCATAGGGGCCCTCTTTACAAAATGGCAATACCTTCAAGCCTAGATACGTATGTACTTCGATTCTCATGGTCAGCACTCTACCATCGCTATGAGAGCGCTTCCTGAGCGCTAAAAAAACACGTGAAAAATTGCTGAGACGCAAAGCACCTCCGGCCAACCCCTTCCACGTTGCCATCGATTACGACTGCCGCCCCAGTTCAAAACAGCTGGCGCCCTGATAAGCATGCAAATCAACAATTTTAACAGTGAATTCTCTTACATGTACGTCAACCTCTACCCAAGCACGTGCATGAATCTAAAGCTGAACAATTTACCTTTAGTTGTAGCTAGCCTACTACAAAGTGATTGATGTGATTAAGCTAAGCAGTTGCCGGCTAGTCTAGTGTTGCCAAGTCGTATAATCATCTATGGGCCACAACTACTACCAATGCACTGCAGCACAGTGCGCACGGGGTATGTGCTCTGCAGAGCTCTAGTTTATTATGGCTTCACATGCGGTTGGCTAAGTAGATAATCAGATGCTGTGAAAGGTCATCACATGATCCTCCTACAAGAAGAATAAACGGACTGCTAGCTGTCAACGCTTGCTCCAGTGTTGGTCACTGCTGCCATAGGCTCTCCGCATCTCTAGATAGCTTCTTCACGCTGTTCTGCTTTACACGTAAAGTTAGTTGTCTGTTTTGCGCCGCACAAACGTCTCGCGATCACACGGCAACGCGTGACATGCATGTGACTTAATTTCATTACGAGTCTGACCAGGACAATAGGTAATGGCGGACGACTGACGAGCACACAAAACGGCTTGACTCGGAAAGGAAAACCTCCTCCCTATGCTTCAAGACCGTCTCACTGTTTGAAGGTGCATCCTCGCCTATCGATTCAGCCCGTGGGTTTGTTGAAATGCCTCGTGCCTTCCCGTGGCAGTTCAGAATTCTCCTTGTGGGCGGGGTGAAGCGAAGGATAACCACCGATTACTCCGCTTATGCGAGGTAGGGAAAAAAATCCACAGGATAGAAAGCTAATAATCAACCTAAAGAACGTCCTTAGCGTTAAAACTTTCGCTGTCAAGGACGTTTTCCTTTCCGAGTTGAGAATCTTCCTTAATGCATGGGACAAAGCGGATCCTGTGTCTCACGTGAGGGAGGGGTGTGGCCAAAATGATACTCACAAGAATCTCCAATCATTCAGTAACAAGAATATGCTATTTGTTTTCAGTTTCGTCCAATTCCAATGCAGATATAGATCAACAAACAAGTGTAGGTAGATTTTATGGCCATGGCTTGTGCTGTCCTTAAGTGTGCAGAGATCCCTTAATTCTTCCTCCTGTCCTTCCCTCTTCCTGGTCCGTCATCTCCCTCCCATCCCCGTCTCCCCACCTCTGTCTGTCTCCCTCCCTCCCCCTCCATCTCCCTCCCCTCCCACCATCTCCCTCCTCTCCCACCATCTCCCTCCTTGCCTCTCTCCCTCTGCAGGGCATGGCACTGAGCCTTGGAGACAAAATCAACATCTCACAGAAGAGGAACTCGTAGACAAATTTGTAACTGTCACGGACAGTTGGCCATAATAGTGAAGAAGAATTTTGTTACGAAATTAAAAATCAGTTCATGATGCACAACACAATTAATGGTGGGGGATTGTCCCGCAGCGAACAAGCTCATGCAGAATGATAATATTATTGCTATCGATTTTGCTGAAGATTGAATCTATGATTGAATGTACCTAGCTATAAAGTACCGTACCGATCCAGGTGCCAATATTATAGTCCCTCTTTGACAATCTTTTCCACTCTTTCCTTGGTAACAGCAATCACTTGGCTCCTGGCCACGCCCTTCATGATGACGCTTGTGATGGCACGGCCCATGTCCATGAAATTCATTTCCCCTGGTAGGGCCTGCTCAACTGGTAATACCCAGCCATAGATTGAGAACTGTGTGTGTGCATGTGTGTGTGTGTGTGTGTGAGAGGGGGCGGGGGTCCAGTGAACCTAACATATATACAGCATCTCCAATGGGATCAGTAGGCAGTCCCAGTTGAATTGCAAAAATCGTGTAGTGTATAGGGCTAGCCTCGTTCCCAGGTCTCGGGCCTGGGAACGAGGCTATGTATAGGGCTATCCGCCAGTCTCATTCCCAGAACAAAACAAATATGACATGATGGTCACAAAATAACTCCACCACTGCAAAAAGAATGCATGTGCCATGGCGCACCATTATGATACTCATTCCCAGGCCGCCTGGGAACGGGCAGCATGAACAGGCTACAGCTACGACTACCTTGTGGACCAACCTCTGAGTAGCAGAAGCTGTGTGGCCACGTGCTACGAGTCACGTGAGTATCTACTGTGCATACGTACTGCCGTGATTGATACAATACAACATTGCTGAAATCAATAAAGGAACGGCATCACACAGTCGTACCTAACACACACAGTCATAAACTGCCTACCTCGTTGATCCTGATGGGCCTTCCCTCGTACTCACAGAAGAGCACCTCCATCATCTTGGAGTGGCCAGCGCCCATCATCATGATGAAGCCAGAGTTGGGCAAGGACTCGTACTTGCCACCTGTGCAGTTAATAAACTGAGTCGCGGTATACTCCGTATGTAGGGATACGACGGACACACAATAAAATTATCTCAAAATCTCAAAAACGGTATAAGCCTTGATAACAACATACCACTCATCTTCGAGTGCTAGACAAATATGCAGTGATTGCAATCACACAGCGTGTCAATACATTAAGATTTTAACGTGTGTGTGTGTGTCTGTCTGTGCATGACGGAAGTGGGTTGCTCGTGGGGCGGGATGTGTGTGTGTGTGTCTGTCTGTGCATGACGGAAGTGGGTTGCTCGTGGGGCGGGATGTGTGTGTCTGTGTGTCCGTGTGTGACGGAAGTGGGTTGCTCGTGGGGCGGGATTAGACTATAGTGACGCGCGACCTTCGTACTTCGTACTTCAATTCATTTACTGAACCTTGAACTCCGAGAAGAATGTTTGAGAACATTGGGCTGGAATCCAGCTGGGGCTGCAAGCGCAATCGGGGAGCAGCAGTCGAAGCGGATGCAATCGCGGGCGAGCAGCAGTTGTAGCGGACGCAATCGGGGAGCAGCAGCTGAAGCGGACGCAATCGTGATCAGCGGACGCAATCGAAGAGCAGCAGATGCAAACGGGGAGCAGCAGCTGAAGCGGACGCAATCGGGGGGCAAGCGAATGCAATCGGGGAGCAGCAGCTCTGCACAGAGAGCTGTCCGGCGCTGGATTACTCACGGTAGGCGAACGAGGGGGAAGTAGCTGAGCGAGCGAAGCGAGCGAAGCTACTTGTATATATAATGCATGTTATATACAAGTGTAAAAAACATTAAAAATGTATGGAGATGTAGGGATAACAGAACAGCAAAAGTATGAAAACAAGCAGGGATGATGGCATAAAACAGTTCAGTATACAACACCATCTTACTCACATAATACATGTATAATGAGAAAAGTATGTAGGGTGTTGTATACTGAACTGTTTTATGCCATCATCCCTGCTTGTTTACATAGTTTTTGCTGTTCTGTTATCCCTACATCTCCATACATTTTTAATGTTTTTTACACTTGTTTACCTCATTTTTATAGCAGCATACTTGATAGCATTCACTCCGCACACAGTAAACAATTTTGAGTTCAAAGTTCAAAGTTGCTCTACGCATGTGCACATATGAAGAAAATGGCGTCGCACATGAAGTCATAGTTATCGAGTGGGCGGTTCAAGCGCCTCGTGAGACTTCGAAGTAGCCAAAAAGCGATGGGGTCGTGCACTGCTCAGTGTAAAATGCTGCTGTTTTGTGCAAACACCATCGTGAGGGAGTCAGCCAAATTTGAACTAGCCCGTCTGAAGAAAGTTGAAGTTGAAGAAGAAGAAGAAGAAGAAGAAAACCGATTTTGGCGTTTGGCGACTTTTTGGCACAGTACTTTCGTGACGGTTATTCACGATACTGGGAGTCTTCTGGGCCAGGAAAACACTCGAGTAAGTTGTCATAAAGGCTTATTGGCCGCCCGTTTTTGAGATTTGGAGAGATTTGGGAAGATTTTTTTGTATTAGCTTCTATTGCGTGTCCATTGTATCCCTACATATAGAGTCTACCGACTCTATGATTATACACTGCTTTGTTGATACTGAGGCTAACATCACAGAAGACTCACTGCTCAGAAGAGGGTGTACCCCCTCTGGAGAAAGTGGCCGAATACCACCTGGGAGGAGATCAGAATATACACAAGAGTTACATCACTGCAAAACATGGCCTCACACGTACTAGTGGAGCATAGATACATCATAGATACATCGCACTGGTCATACTGGGCATGCACACAACATGGCCTCACACGTACTACTGGGCATGCACACAACATGGCTGTTTAATCGACGCAGGGATAATATCAAACATTAGTACTATCGTGCATCCCTACTGTACTTGATGGTACAGCTGTAACCAGAGGGAGTTCTAGTACAGTGGAGCTCTTCTTAAAGGACACACCTGAATTAGGACACCTTGTTAATGAGGACACTTGATCAAATCCCAAAATCATATAATTCGATACAAGTATGTACACACGTGCACCTACATTTCCTAAGTGTGGACGTTTGTCCCAATTACAGATTACTACCACTAGTGTAATGTCCCCAAGATTCACTAACTAAATCCCTTTAAACGAAACCACTGGTAGCCGTATTACACCTTCACGGGATGTTACCTGAGAGGGAGAGGAAGGATGCTCCCTCCTGATCAGCCAGCAGGGGGATGAAGGTCTTGGCAGCCATGAAGTGGGACTCCAGGTGTGTCGTGGACACCTGGTTGAGGAAACACATAACAACTATAGTTTGACATCACTTTACATCTCTGACATCGATGACATCATCACTGAACTAGCTTCAGTTGACAAATGGCATTGCTCAAACTTGTTCTTCTGGAAGGGCAACGGGCAAATTCCTTTCTTTTAAGGCGAACCACCCTTCAACAGGTAAACCGAGGGCTTCGGTGGCCATGGATTGGAACCCCTGATCACTGGAGATTCTCACTCTACCGGTGGACCAGATTGCACCCCAAGTGTACATCAATACCACTACACAAGAGTAAGTGAACTTCATCATGGTCAGTAGTAACTAATGTCAGGGGGCAGCGCTCAATTCCCTGTACCAAGTACTTGCATCACACATGGTCTGAAATCAGCAGCAGCTGGTGCCTATTCAAGTAATTACGTCTGGTATGCACCTCTTTGTACTCCTGGAGGGACTGATCCAGGATGGGTCCCTTCTGCCAAAACGTTCCAATAGAGGACACCACATCCGTCACCGTGCCAACCTTGGCCAGAATAGCCTTTCTCAGCTCCTCAGCATTCTTGTCAGAGGCTAGAGAGAGAGAGAGAGAGAGAGAGAGAGAGAGAGAGAGAGAGATAAGCCCTCAGTAGCAACCCCTCAGTTTGCTTTCATTTTCATAATTATTTGGCCAGTGTGAATGGGCCCCATCAGAGTGGGGTAGGGGAGAAGTAGGCTCGTACCCAGACCTTCTCACCCCAACTGCAAGTGACAAACGCTGGGGTCAGAAGGCCTGGGTACAAGGCTGGGGCAACTTCCGCTAGTTCAAACTGCATACTGATGCAATGCGAAATTGTATCTCAGTTAAGTGCATGTGATATTTCCACCTGCTGAGAATGGTGCTTTCCTGCTCGTGGAAGTAACTGTTTGCTGCAGGTTCTGTGACGGAAGGCAAGCAGAAGACGAACAAACAAAATCATCGTGCAGAGTGCAGCGCAATCGACTATTGCAATGAATGGGTGCGACTGCAACGCATGATGAAATTAGGTTTTACTATTGCCATGTGACAACGTTCTGAAATCTGATCGGCACTGGCAACCTTCTGGCAACCTTCTGGCGGCGGAAGTAGCAGTTTGAACTCATGTAGGTTGCCAGGCTGTTTCTCCTACAGCCTGGGAACGAGGCTTGGGGAGGAGGAGGGAGTGAATGGACTGAGGATGTTGTGGTGTATGATGCATATACCTGCTTCCTGAATAGTGAATAGTGGTTTTCCTGTGTAGGTAGGATGTTGTGCTGTACTGGTGAGATCATTTGGTTTGTAGGTGTACTTGTGAGCTGCATGTGGGTCGTTGGTTGCAGGTGGCAGTCCCCTCTCATCGCTCAATCGTTGCCGTCTACCACCGTAGCTTAGCCTAGTCTATCACACCGAACAACACACTCACTCTGTTACTCACGAAACTTTGATGCAAAATGTAAGTGGTTAATTAACTCTGTAGGCCCGGGCCTCGAGGTGTTTTTCCGAGCTCGAAACTGCTCCCACAGGTAACTTCAGCCATCCTAAGCAGATATGTGACTCTAACCACACCCACCAATTAACGAATTTGCAATCAAGTCTCCTGGGGAATGCCAACCAGCCGTATATATATATGAAAAATGGGCCATGAACGCTCAGCCATAATGGCATCATACATGTACCATAATTTATACCATAATTTTAGTATAATTCAAGAAGAATGCAATCTGATCTTTGCAATTTTTGGCTGGGTGTTTTGGCATCATACATTTTGCCTGTGAGAAACCTTGCTTTTGTCTAATTCAAGTAGCTGATCTTTGCAATTTTTGACTGGGTGTTCTGTGATCTTAGGTCGTCCCTCTGTTATTACAGCCGCTTGTTCACGCTCTCATTCACTTGGTGTGCAGTCACCGCGCTGACTACACACCTTCCCAGCGAGGAGGACACTGCAATCTCATTCACTTGGGGTGCAGTCACCGCGCTGACTAGACACCTTCCCAGCGAGGAGGACACTGCAATCTCATTCACTTGGTGTGCAGTCACCGCGCTGACTACACACCTTCCCAGCGAGGAGGACACTGCAATCTCATTCACTTGGTGTGCAGTCACCGCGCTGACTAGACACCTTCCCAGCAAGGAGGACACTGCAATCTCATTCACTTGGTGTGCAGTCACCGCGCTGACTAGACACCTTCCCAGCGAGGAGGACACTGCAATCTCATTCACTTGGTGTGCAGTCACCGCACTGACTACACACCTTCCCAGTGAGGAGGACACTGCAATCTCATTCACTTGGTGTGCAGTCACCGCGCTGACTAGACACCTTCCCAGCGAGGAGGACACTGCAATCTCATTCACTTGGTGTGCAGTCACCGCGCTGACTACACACCTTCCCAGTGAGGAGGACACTGCAATCTCATTCACTTGGTGTGCAGTCACCGCGCTGACTAGACACCTTCCCAGCGAGGAGGACACTGCAATCTCATTCACTTGGTGTGCAGTCACCGCGCTGACTACACACCTTCCCAGTGAGGAGGACACTGCAATCTCATTCACTTGGTGTGCAGTCACCGCGCTGACTAGACACCTTCCCAGCGAGGAGGACACTGCAATCTCATTCACTTGGTGTGCAGTCACCGCGCTGACTACACACCTTCCCAGTGAGGAGGACACTGCAATCTCATTCACTTGGTGTGCAGTCACCGCGCTGACTAGACACCTTCCCAGCGAGGAGGACACTGCAATCTCATTCACTTGGTGTGCAGTCACCGCGCTGACTACACACCTTCCCAGTGAGGAGGACACTGCAATCTCATTCACTTGGTGTGCAGTCACCGCGCTGACTACACACCTTCCCAGTGAGGAGGACACTGCAATCTCATTCACTTGGTGTGCAGTCACCGCGCTGACTAGACACCTTCCCAGCGAGGAGGACACTGCAATCTCATTCACTTGGTGTGCAGTCACCGCGCTGACTACACACCTTCCCAGTGAGGAGGACACTGCAATCTCATTCACTTGGTGTGCAGTCACCGCGCTGACTACACACCTTCCCAGTGAGGAGGACACTGCAATCTCATTCACTTGGTGTGCAGTCACCGCGCTGACTACACACCTTCCCAGTGAGGAGGATGTCCACTGCAATCTGAAGAACTACGGACCACCTTCACTCTTGTCTTGGTACAAAAGGTCGCTGACTGAACGTCCATTACTGCTGCACGGACAGCTCGCAAACCTTCATTGCTTGGTTCGACGTCAAACGGTGCGCATGTTTAACGTTAGTAATAACACTAAGAGCCTCTCCAATAAACATTTCAATTGTTGTGATCTTTTATTTGCAATGCTGTAAGCACTTGCAAAGTCAGCGAAAGTAAAGTACACGCATAATACTGTAGCATTACGGTAATGAACATCACATCCAGGCTGCTCACACAAGTTCCCCTGGACTGTGACCAGCTTGTCCCCAGAGGGGTTGCCCAGCTTCTGGCGGAGGTCTGTCAGACCCTCAGCCCTCCTGGAGACTGCAACGACACGGGCAGCTGTGCAGAGACAAGTAACATCATCACAATGGAAAGAACATATGCCTGATTTGTTAGGAGATACGTTGAGCATGATAGGTCGATACCTACTCCTTTGAGCACTATGTAAGCGGAGCTCTCCAATATCCACCTTTGTGCTAAGAGGTTGGAGATGAGGGCAGAGACATTGGTGGAAGAGTGTATTGTTCATGAGGTCCTAGTCAGTAGAATAGATGCTGGTTTAAATGTGGAAACCCGTATACCAGGAAAAGTTTCGTTGCAGGAAAAGCTTTGTTGCTGCTATTGTACGTAGCCGAGGCACCCTGCATTGAGTTTCTCGCCCTCTGTCTATCATCTATGTCTCCACTCTAGTTACTGCAGAACTTCTAGACGTTGAACACAATACAATACTTTGCAAATAAGTTGGTTGTTACAGCCTAGAGTTAAAAGTTACAAGTAGCTGAGCTCGCTTCGCTCGCTCAGCTACTTTCCCCTCGTTCGTCTACCGTGCGTAATCCGGCGCCGGACAGCTCTCTGTGCAGAGCTGCTCCCCGATGGCGTCCGCTTCAGCTGCTGCTCGCCGCTTGCGTCGCTTCAGCTGCTGCTCCCGGGCCCGATTGCGGCATCCGCTTCAACTGCTGCTTCCCGTTTGCTTCCGCTTCCAAGCTGCTGCTCCCCGATTGCGCCCGCTTCAGCTGCTGCTCGCCGCTTGCGTCCGCTTCAGCTGCTGCTGCGTTTGTTGGATTCCAGCCCATGCCATGCCCGGGCCCAATGTTCTCAAACATTCTTTGCGGAGTTCGAGGTTCAGTAAATAAATTAAAGTACGAAGGTCGCGCGTCACTATAGTCTAGTCCCGCCCCACGAACATCCCACTTCCGTTACAGACACACACACACACAAACACACGGTTAAAATCTTAATGTATTGATGAAGCTGCTGCTTTTGCTTGACGACATTTGCTCAGGGCTCTGCTTCGTTTCTCAAGTTAGTAACGATGGAGCCGACGGTAATATCTGTAAGTAAGATGTTCTATGTGGGTACACTACTAGTCATTTTTTTGCATATCCAGCATGATGGACATGCATGTACCCTTTGAGCAATATGTAATTGAAGTTCTTCAATATCCACCTTTGTGCTAAGAGGCTGAAGGGCAGAGACGTTCGCAGAATCTTGAGTGATAACTTCCTTGGAAATAAAAATCATATTTCTGGCTTTCTAGTGTTGCAGCTCTCACAATTAGCCTTCTTCTAAGAAGTTTGGTAACAAACAAGTCTTCAAATGTGAAGAAAGATTTCTCTATTCAGGATGAATGTGGATGTCTTCAACACCAATAGTCTCGGTCCCAGACCCAAACCAACCCCAGCACGGATCGCATCTAGTATCACGCGCGGGGTTGCGTGATACTAGATGCGATCCGTGCTGGGGTTGGTTTGGATCTGGGACGAGACAACTGCTCACCATGTTGTGGGGGAGAGAAGCCACACTGGCTATGAATGCACAGGGCTTCAATGGTAATTTAAAACCACAAAATTACATTTTGGAGTGTACACTGGCTTCCTGGTGGCTAAAATTGTTGCCCAATAGCCTCATCCCAGGCTCCCCACACAAGAACAAGCGCTGAAAAGCTGGGTGATGGTCTGGGGACAATGAATTCTATCATCACAATGCCCAGAATATAGGGGCTAGCCCTAGCCTAGTATCGTCCCAGACCTAAACCAACCGCAGCCCGGATCGTTCCCAGTATCAAGCACGTGATACTCGAAGCGATCCACACGCTGGGGTTGCTTTGGGTCTGGGACCGAGACTAGCCAGGCCTTCTCACCCCAGCGTTGGTTGCTTGCAGTAGTGACCAGCACTGGGGTGAGAAGGCCTGGGACCGAGGCTAGGCTAGCCCCGTATGTTGCATAAAATTGGCAGTGGAACGGGGCTGGGCCTGAGCTGCTCCAAAGTGCCCTACTTTCGCTGGCTGCATATCTTCTAAATGCCAATTTTGCTCACTAAATCTGCCTATTCTTCCTCATCAGAAACGCGTTGAACACAACGATGAAGGAAAATGCACGGTTTAGTTATTGTACTGTAATCGCTAAATCAGCCTCTTGCATGGTCAACTTAATTTGTACTAGCCAGCACATGAAAGATATGTACGCAACACCCCTATTTTCTAGCTTTCTGCTCAGACCAATAATTAATTTTATGCTGGCAGATTCAGGTCTGAGGCCTTATTTACTGCCGAATAACCACCCTATCTTGACCAAATCGGTACGGGTTCATCAAGAACTGCTGCTAGACACATAGTTATTTGTGGAAGCAGGTCACAGGAATGGTCCTACAAGCTTGCTGCCTGACTTTGAGAGCTGGGATCTATCCGCATACCTGCGCATGCACGCGAACAAGGAGCAGAAAGGATATCAACTTACGGGTCTCCAGGAGAACCTTGACCGTGGTAGAGCCGATGTTTCCACAGGCGCCCAACACCACTACTACTCGTCCAGCCATTTCGCATTCGTCTTCGCAGTGGACAAAGCCTGGCGTTTGCAATCGACTTCACTTCCTGCTAGTTGTAGTTGGCACGTAATATTACCAGCCCATCGCCGCCGCGCGCCCTGGCGGATTCCGCCGATTACGCGTATACGTGATATGCTCGCTCAGCTAATGACATTGGAGCCCACCCTCGTCCAGAAAAGGAAACTCTCCTTCTCTCTCATGGTCTGCTATGCATCTATACAGGAAAAGCTATTACTGGTATTCTTAGCACAGAGCAATTGCCATCAATAGAATGCTAATCACAGATGATAGAAGAGGCGGATCACTGGAAGCTCAGCTGCAGGTCTATTGCATTAATGTTTCTGTTTAGGTAACAAGCAGTCCTGTGCTGTTGGTCCATCTTGGGGCGCCAAGCGGGCGCACCTGAGCAATGCGGAACCTGGATCATTTGCACACACGACTAGACTCCTTGCGACTCCCATCAGAAATTACGGTAAGTTATGCACTGCATAATACCGTAAGAACTCTAAATTTGACTCGCTGTTCAGAATAGGGTGTACACCCTCTGGAGAAAGTGGCTGAATACCACCTGGGAGGAGATCAGAATAGACACGAGACACCTTGTTAATCAGCAAACTTGTTATATATAACAAGTGTAAAAAATGTGTGTAAACAAGCAGGGATGATGATGGCATCAGTATACAACCCCCTACATAGCTAGCTACTTTTGGGTTTGCATCAAGATTGTAAGCAAAACCTTGATCTCCACAGACTGTGAAGCTGAACTTGGAAGGAAGCTCGATTGCAGGCAACAGTGACAGCACATGTACAGGGTGTGCTGGACCAGTGTGTATACCATGCAGGGTGTGTGCCATTGCTTTAGCTAGCCTGACTCACAGTTCCTGTGTTCAATGGCGTAGCCAGAAATGTAGAATTGGTAGGGCACTACAGGGGCACGCTGCCGAAGGCAGTGTATAGAGGCGTGTAGCGCCAATCAGTCTGCGCGAAGCGCGGAAAAAAAATTTCACCTTCACTTTTCAGTTATCAGGATGGGCTCTCGTGGCACCTTCACATCTGTGGACAGTCAGTGCCTTCTGCAGTCACGGTGTTACCGTGTAGCTCTGATCCTTTGGTGACGTCCTGCAGTCAATTTTATACTGAACTCCGCACCGCGCGCGCTGCACTGGTACCTGGTTAACTGTTTAACGTTGGGGCACACCTCCAATGGTAGGGCACAACCCCCAATTGGTAGGGCACGTGCCCCAGTGTGCCCCAGCTTGGCTACGCCACTGCCTGTGTTGTGTATATGTGTGTAGCTAGCTATGTACTTTTTGGTGTGATATTCTGTGGCCTGAGATTGTGCTGTGCTCATGCAGTCACATTCTGGTCCATGTTCTGCACGTGCAATCACTTGGCTCCACCCTCACCAAGCTATAGCCATACGCTACCTCCACCAGGTGGCCGAGCTGCAGAGCAAGATTGTGAGGGGCTGGCTATCCACCAGTCTCGGAGAGTTCTGCTGGCAGTCTTGAAGGGACTTTTCAGCCTGTATGCCTTGTGGTGTGGTCCACCCTCAGTTATGTTACTTATGTACCAGGGCTGGGCAATAACGTTTGTATGCATGTCACATAGCTACAGCACTATCCTACTGCCTGTGTGTGTACATGTAGCAGTCACCATTGAATTAGCCTCGTTCCCAGGCCCCTTACAAAATATCGTAAGGGGCCTGGGAATGAGGCTACCCTTGAATTAGGATGCAATTAACTAACTGACAGTTATAGAGATGACTGCTTATAGCTACAAAGAGTGGTCATCCAATGACCACCATGCTTAGAGCTGCGACCTGAGAATGTGACCCCATACACAGCTGATGGACGAGTGGAATGGGTGTGGCATGCTGTATTAAATTTTCTCAATATGCTTGAAACGCTACAGCAGATTTCTGCACTGGGGGCTTTGTCCAGTTGATCCACTGAGTAAAGACCCCCATTGTTGATTGAAGCCAAAAGTATGGAAAACAGACTGCATATATCTAGCTAGGTCAAAGACATGAAAATACAGTCTGCAAACACAATTCGTGGTTACTTGGGTACAAATGTCCTAATTTCAGAGTTCAAACTTAAAGAAAAGTGTAGACTTGACGACTTTCATGTCGGAGGGTGGTTGAGTTAATAGGCCTCACTCGGGTCATTGTCCAAACCGTTCCTTCTCCAAGCTGGCGATTTCGAATACGACTAGTACTTATGAACCAATTGTCGCTTGGAAACTTTCGCAGTGGAGTAAGGGACTCCACTTGGAAGATTACCGGCTGTTGATTGCACGTATCAAGCAGAACAGAAGGTCCGTAGAGAACACTTTCACCAGAGAAAACAGCTATCCCTTCCTCTCCGCCATATTCTCCTTGCAGCATCACTGTACCAGTGAACCCTACAACGAAACCGCCGTCCATAAGCCGGTAGCATCTTGATGCTGATGGTCCACGTACTATCCACCGGTTGTACACTACTGTGCTGGTATAGACGAGCCTGAAAGGACGAAATGTGGCATTTCCCAAGATGCGCTGTCCCTCGTCGTCTGGCTCAACGTTGGAAAAGTCAAGCCCGAAGCGCTGATTGAAGTGACTAATTGCATCTTCTCTTTCACGATCAATCTCGTCCTCCGTGTACCGCAGAGTCTCCCTGTAGTAGGTAAGGTCTGCATCCTTGAATTCGGCGGTAATGGGAAACGTCGTGTTTGTTACTTGCATAAATGCAGCTTGCCACGGCTCTGCGCACGTCAGTGACTGGGCGGTGGTAGTGTCCAGCGTAAGAATGCCCAGGAGGGCAGCTTGAATCAACACCTGAGTAACAGCCATCTGAAATATGATAGGAACATAGCAGTGAGGATGAAACCATTGCAGCAAAATTCTGCAGGTCCAAGTTGTATTAACGGAAAAAGTCATAAGAATCTCTTATAGCAAAATCATGCATGCAAATACATAACTGTTTCTTGTAAGAGAATTGGGACATGACATTCTTATAAGAAATGATGTAGCTAGAACAAGAATGTCCCAATTCTGATAAACGTTTTTTGACAGGTAAGTCCCATCAGCCTGCAGTTCACATTTAGTGCAAGCTGGCATGTAAAGCGCACGAAGTCAAGTCCAAAGCAGTTTGTTACTCTACAAACACGTCGTAGATACCGTAGATCGGGCGTAAAATAAAATTAATTTCGCATGCAATTTTTCGCGTTGTCGTCGCTCGAGCAACACCGACGATTGGGCTTGACTGGGAGCCCAGCTAGGCGAAGGTGCCGCAGGTTCGATCCCAGAAGTAGCGTTTGTTTTTCTGGTGGGGGAGATGTCTGTGTGTACGGCCTGTGTATGGGCTTTGGTGTGCACACAGCACTGTTTGGCCTCATCCAGTTAGGCAGCGTTACAGCTACAGAGGGGTTCAAACGCGTATGCGTACACGCGCGCGCGCGTTCCCTGGACCGGATACCGGTGTCATGGGAAAATGGGGACCCCCCAAAATGGGGACCCGGGGTCCCCATATTCCCGGGAATATGGGGACCCGGGTCCCCACTTTCCTGAGAAAATGGGGACCCCGGGTCCCCATTTTCCCCGGGAGTATGGGGACCCCCTTAGTGAAAATGGGGACCCCCTCTATGACAGATGGTTAACAGTGGGAAAATAGGGATCCAACATTATTAGGTTGGAATTCAGACCTATGTAAGGCCTAGTTAATCACTAACCATGCAGTTATTATAATACAGCAATCAATTTGTGTAAATTTGTCAATAGAAAAATATGTTATAGACATAAATAATAGCTCGGCGTAGTAATAATCCTTGATGAGGATTTTCAATAACAAGCTCGCAGCACTGATTCCTTTCCAGATTGCTGGAATGGTCATAGTGAGAGAGATCTATAGCTAACTACTGAGTCAGAATTGAGCATAAAGCCCACTAACTATATAGCCTGCAAGACATTGAGGAGGCCCAGTGAGTCAGTGGCTATTATTAGTGGCCGCAGTATAAACGGTGTCAAACTTACTTCAAGTTCATGATCTGCCGACATAGAAGAGATCAGCAACCTTTGCACAGAAAAATTCGGCGCATTGTCTGACTTACGCATTACAGCTATCAGGGTATGTAGCAACCATTGCGAGTGAAGGTTATAGTCTCGGTACCAGACTATTCGCGCACGGCGGAATATTCCGCCGTGCGCGAATAGTCAGGTACCGAGACTAAGTGAAGGTTTCGACTGGTAGCTCTCATGGACTAATGCTTTCGCAGACATGCTTGCAGAGATGCAAATAACAACCATCCTACACAGAGCTGTGAGTATTTGATGCAACATAAAACGAAAATGGTGAGGGGGTCCCCATTTTCCCAAAGGGGTCCCCATTTTACCAGGGAAAATGGGGACCCGGGGTCCCCATTTTCATGGGGTCCCCAAAATTTTATGACACCGGCCATGTCGCGCCATTGAGGAGCTGGAGCGTCAGATCAGCGCGAGCGAGGGAATGCAGCAGACAACCATGCCGTATCACTGATAGAGAAGGAACTGCCATCGGCTACTTACCTCGAAAGATTTCACCCGTCTGTCTCGGTCCGCGGTTCTAACTGCCTTCTGCTAGCGCTTCCGCAATCGCGCGCTTGGCCTGGCCTGCTGCGCTGATATAGAAGAGCTCGTGATCTCTGCCAGGATCAGGACACCATCAACAGGTTTCTGGTAGCGCAGCAGAGCCATACTTGCACTTTGATTCACACGTTAAGTAGAATCAATATTCGACGTTGAAAACGATTTCTAATTTTCGTCGTAATGCAGTATCGACGAAAATAATTACGGCGAAAACTACACGGACACAACCAAATTGATGTCAGGTAATGCGTCATGAATTACTACAGAATGTTTGTAGCTATACGAATACCATTGGTTGAAGCTAGCTTGCAGTGTATGGACTTACCAAATCTCAGTGGGTGTAAGTAGAGTCTTTGAGGTCCAGCAGATTGCAGTGACTGAACAGTCGGGTGTGGTTGAGTCTTAGCGTAACTAGTCGGGTGTAGTGGAGTCCAGCAGATTGCAGTAACTAGTCGGGTGTAGTGGAGTCCAGCAGATTGCAGTAACTAGTCGGGTGTAGTGGAGTCCAGCAGATTGCAGTGACTAGTCGGGTGTAGTGGAGTCCAGCAGATTGCAGTAACTAGTCGGGTGTAGTGGAGTCTTGCACGCACAGCAACTTCTAACATTCTAATGCAGAGTGCTTAAATACAAAACCTAGGTCACACGTAAGAACAAAGCTACAGAAAAATAGTGACACTTCAAAGTAGCACATTAACAACATTTCTGCTATTTGGTAAACACTTCAAAGTAGCACATTAACAACATCACAAATTACAGCTGTTCAAAGCCTGCATGTACACACTCAAAAGTCCTGCAACAAGGAAGCAGATTGCTCCAAAGCAATTATCCCTGTGAATCTAGAAAGCTGCTAGCATAATTATTATCTACTTATCCAATTGTGGTTTTGCCCTGTCTCCAGTTCCCTGTTGCAAGACTTTGCAATCTGCAGTAGCCTGCAAAGTGCAAACTACAGCTGCTGAGAGGCAACCAAAAGTTGCTTGGAGGTGGAGAAAGGAAAGACATTGACCTCAGTGCCCTGTACGTTTCCAGAGAAGCCCAGTAGCAAAATCGCTCATGCATGCATAATGACAATTGCTCTGTGTACAAGCGCCTGGTTCGAATTATGCACGCTTGAGTGATTCCTAGCCTCGTTCCCAGGCCGTCTCAGGCCTGGGATGGGAAGAGGCTAAGTGATTCCATACTGCAGGGTGATGTATTGATCGGTATGGAGTTGTTACACTCCAGGATGGACAAATTATCGGAGAGGGTGTACGTACCACCAGCTAACATTCAACCATCCCTGAAAGGGCTGAGATTCCCTCAAGTAATCTGCAAATCTCTGTAATACCGCAGTCTCTCGAAAATATGCCCACCCCCCTTTTTCGGCGACAAGTTGTTGCAAAGGGTCATTTGTTACTCGAAAGTACGCCCACCCTATTAGCTCAAACAGGAAAGCACTTGAATAGCTCCGGAAGGAGTACCGTCAAAGAGGTGGGACTAAGAAATGAAGGCTGGCAATCACGGTACTAATTCCAATGAATTTCATTATGTTGTATGCCATTGCATACTCAGCTGTGCATGAGTGCATGACATGATGATGCATGACATTCATATACTGTGCTAATGTGTGAAGATAGTGGTGTGCAACCCGCTATTAGCACATAAGAAGTTCACCTCCAGAAACCTAGTTGTTAATGTGGGACAGCTGTTGTGGACAGCTGCTGTGGACAGCTGCTGTTGTTAGCAATCTTAGCCTCGTTCCCATCCCACACGGCCTTGGAACGAGGCTATTAGCAATCTAGATTTGAAGTGTGTCTGTCTGCATGCCTGTGACGGAATTCAAGGGGAGGGTTCAAGGGGCGGGAGGGCACTAGTGACACATGAGGGAGGCGAGATCTCTGAAGAATATATAAGAAGAAATATCTGCCGTGTGCAGTGCTGCGCCTAATGAAAATGTGACCTCTGCTGACGAGCGTATCTTTTTTTTTTTGTTTTTTTTTTGTTTATAAAAGTTTATGCAATAAGTGCATAGGATACACAATAGCAAGTGAAAGCTAATATAAAGTGTACCCAGAAGATAAGATTATTACAGTACAAGTTTGCTCTTAAATAAAAACAATGATTGAGCTGATACAGTAGACCAGGGCAGGGAATTCCACATGGATATAGCATGAGGTACAAGTATCATTACCAACTCTCTGATGGTACAACGTTATAACTGCCAGGGTAGAAACAGTTTGCGCTCGTGGCTGGTACAGTAACACTAGTGTCAATCACAGAGTGGTAGGGTACCCCCCCCCCCCCCCCCCCCCCCCCCATGCCCACTCCACCCATGACCCCACTCACTCATTTTTTGAAAATCTGGAAAGGAGAGGTTACAGACGTGAACTCTGTAAGCACCTGAGGCCATGTAGAGCCTCTCATGGAGGAACTGTGCCGCTCCGTGAGCTATCTGGCAGTCCCTCTCCATCTCATCGAACCGATGACCACCCTCACAAGATATGGAATGCCTTCAACATATTTCCTCTCCTTACATGTTTGAAGCCAACACTTCAAAACCATACAGAGCCTCCTCTTCTCCCTCCCTCCCTTCCCAATTAGCCAGTCTCATTCCCAGGCCCTGGGAATACAGACTGGGAAGAGGCTACCTATGCACATACAGACCAGCTTACATATCTTGATCTCCCTTCCATGGGCTTGTACACAGAGCAATTGTCATTATGCATGCATGAGCGATTTCCTACTAGGCTTCTCTGGAAACGTACAGGGCTTCTGAGGTCAATGCCTTTCCTTTCTCCACCTCCAGGGTGATGTATCGATCTGTATGGAGTTGTTAGACTCCAGGATGGACAAATTATCATTATCGGAGAGGGTGTACCACCAGCTAACATTCAACCGTCCCTGAAAGGGCTGAGATTCCCTCAAGTGATCTGCAAACCTCTGTAATAGTTCAGCCTCTGATGCGATGACATTCATATACTGTGCTAATGTGTGAAGATAGTGGTGTGCAACCTGCTATTAGCACATAAGAAGTTCACCTCCAGAACCCTAGTTGTTAATGTGGGACAGCTGCTGTGGACAGCTGCTGTTGTTAGCAATCTTAGCCTCTGGCTCAATCTTAGGCTATTAGCAATCTAGATTTGAAGTGTGTCTGTCTGCATGCCTGTGACGGAATTCAAGGGGAGGGTTCAAGGGGCGGGAGGGCACTAGTGACACATGAGGGAGGCGAGATCTCTGAAGAATATATAAGAAGAAATATCTGCCGTGTGCAGTGCTGCGCCTAATGAAAATGTGACCTCTGCTGACGAGCGTATCATCACCAACTCTCTGATGGTACAACGTTACCACTGCCAGGGTAGAAACAGTTTGTGCTCGTGGCTGGTACAATAACACTAGTGTCAATCACACACCGGTAGGGTACCTACACCCCCCCCCCCCCCCCCCCCCCCCCCCTCCCCAGAGGTTACAGATGTGAACTGTGTAAGCACCTGAGGCCGTGTAGAGCCTCTCATGGAGGAACTGTGCCGCTCCGTGAGCTATCTGGCAGTCCCTCTCCATCTCATCGAACCGAAGACCACCATCACAAGATATGGAATGCCTTCAACATATTTCCTCTCCTTATATGATTGAAGCCAACACTTCAAAACCAGACAGAGCCTCCTCTTCTCCCTCCCTTCCCAATTAGCCAGTCTCATTCCCAGGCCCTGGGAATACAGACTGGGAAGAGGCTACCTACGCACATACAGACCAGCTTACATACCGTGATCTCCATTCCATGGGCTGTCTAGTGAGGATCTGCACTGGGCCCCTCGCCTGGGAGTGGATCTTATCGTCCACCATGTGCTTCAGCCATTGGTAGTAGGTTGGACCAATTAAGACTTGTGTGTTCAGCTTGCGGCCAGTGTGGCCATTGTAGAGCACCTCCTTGCCCCAGAGGTGGTAGCCATATTCGTTGAGGAGCTCTGAGATCTTCTGGATATTAAAGGCATCATTGAAGGGTGTGGCATCACCAATCTCACCCTTGTTGGCCGAAACCTGCACCAGAATAAGGTTACTTTTATCGACATCTACCCCTGATCTCAAATGAATTATGATGGACAGACCTTGCCCTGGAGGCACTCGATCAAGTGGCCGATGGTCATATGGGAGGGGATGGCGTGGGGGCCATCAGGACAGATCCCCTCACATGTGAACGGCATGTCCTGCAGAAATAACAAACTACATGTCGATCTGTTCACAATAGAGCATAGATATGAACTACTCCTTTTTTGAACGCTAAGGAACTTTTCTTCAAACCTAGGTGACGTGCAGCTGCTGGGCCTAATTAGCATGAGAACAGACACCAACACCACACTGGAGTTCCTAGCTACAAGACCATGTAACTCCGAGTCCCAAATCACCTCTTTGTTTGTACGTGATTCCGCATGTTCCCTTCTGAGCACTGTGGCAACTAGCAAACTTGTCCCCAATCTGAGGCACTCTCACGGACCACACCCTGATCTTGCAGAACTTGTAGCCGTCCTGGTTCACTGACAACATCACCTGGGGACAGAAACAATCTTCAAAGTTAATGATTAGCAACAAAAACAATTTCAGTCAAGTGACAATGATACCAGGCTCACTGACCTGGTCGATGATGCCTGTTTCGCTGGGGGGTGCCTCCATGGTGGCCGGAGAGCCTCCATGGTGGCCGGAGAGCCTCCATGGTGGCCGGAGAGACTCCATGGTGGCCGGAGAGAGTCTGAAAGCACTCCATCTTTGGGATAGCGTGGCACACAACAATCTCACGGGTGTGATAGCCACTAGCCATGAGCTCCCTAAACAGGAAGAGAGGTGTATGAAATCACTTGTAGCAATGGAAAAGAAAGGTCTGGTGAACTTGCTGTACCCAACTTGTCACCATACAAGTAACAGATGACATACGTACACTAGTCTAAAGACCCTACCGATCAGGCCTAGGCCTCCTTTGGGGTTACTAGACCCCCACTTGTAAGGAGCCAGACCCGCTTGCAGGGAGGTCCAGGGAACCAGACTATGCTCACAAGGAGAAGCTTCTGGGAACCACACCCACTTAGACCCACTTGCAAAGGGAAAGCAGATTCCCAATTCAAGTTAGGGTCTCCTTCTCTGTGTAAGCAGGATCTGGTAGAGGTACTCACTACCTGAAAGTGGGATTTTGTTCCCGGAACCTTCTTGCAAGAGGTCTAGTCTGCTCCTATTTGAGGCAAGAGGAACCCACACCCCAAAAATTGTGGAAGTACTGTTCAAGACTGCTCCAAACTAGTCTCAATACCCCCCTTGGTTGAGGAGAGTTAAACAGTGGCCATCGTTGATCACTTTCCTCTGACAATCTCATGGAAAGACGACTTTATAAGTGTGCGAAGGTCACTGGTAGAGCAGTAAAAGTATTCAATGCATGTGGCGTGTGTGTGTGCAGTGCATAGATCTAGAGGTGGATGCAATAATTGCTTGCATTGTCTCTGCCACACTTTGGTGACTCAATTCTACCTTGATTGCTAATGAACACAGTGACCTCACTCTCAGGCCATCCCTTTGTTCACTGTTTCACAAGCAGTGAATATCTTGATGGAAATCAAGCTCATTGAACAGACTGCTAGCTGACCCACATGGTCTTTCATACTCTGGAGCGTCCTCCTCTCATGCTCACAGTATGTGTGCAGCAGCTGCCAGTCCTATTGGTCGACTGGAACCCACTTCCGCCTCTGCAGCTCCACACAGACATTACCACCACAACGACGGGCAGAGTTACCCCAGTCTCCATAACTTGCAATTGTAAGTAGTTAGCTAGCCTCATAATTTCATGCTGTCGCGCTCATACGTGACCTTTGACCCCAGAGGCGCGCGCAACCGGAAGCTGGGGTTTAAATACTACATTTGTAGCAAGTTTTGGCGGGAAGTCGGGATGGCACACTCGCTAAGCACTTGCTTTACAGCCTGGGGGTTGAGTGTTCGTCTCCCCAATAACCGAGTACGAGTCTGGGCCACTCCGTACACACCGGTTCCTGACTTCCCCGCCTAGCAGCCGTACTACGCCGGTTCCCATCTGACCACCGAAGCTAAAGGTGTCTGGTAGAAAGCAGGTCGCCCTCCTGTGATTCCAGACACGCCTATCCAGCGCTTCTGGGGCTTACACTTCGGTGTCTGACCTTTCACGGAGGGATGGGTGTGTTGCTAGGTTGTCTTTTTTCCCCTTTCTTCTTCTTCTTCTTCTCCTTTTTTTTTTTCTTCTTTTTCTTTTTTTTCCTTCTTCCTTTTTTTCTTTTCATGGAGGGAGACTACTAGCCAAGATTGTTGTATTTTTTTTGTTGCCATTCCTTTTTTTTGTTCTGGTTAATTAAGTGGTAGATGGCTCATGTAAAGTGTATCCTATAAAATGAAAGTGAGTTTGCTAGTAGCTAATGACCAGGGCTAGGGGCGCATCAACCTAAAGTGAATATCCATCAGTAAATACATGTATGCCTTTGGTATGCCACCTCCTGAAATGATTTCTATGAAGGGCATGGCCTTTATAGGACCATTAGATGGGGTTCAAAGCTAGCTATGAGGCTGGGGCTCTATGGTGAGACTGACTTCTGCACAACACCAGTCTTAGCAAAGTCACGTATACCAAAGTAGTGAAGCTACACAACATTAATTTGTGGCTGTGGGCCCATTCTTTGATCACCGGCCACTGGAGGAGGCACTGAGCTGCAAGTATGGTGAACAGAATCTGCATGCATGGCTATAAAACAACCATTTTTCTTTTTAGTGGTACCTAACACATTGTGTGGCAGGTTTTTGAGTCATTGAAAATTAATTTGAGCTCTCAGATGCGGAGGGACACATGTTGCTTCTGGTGCCCTACCATCACAAGTAACTCTTCCATTTTTGCAGTCTGAGGTGGATGAGGGATTCATGCGGAGGATTGTACTATAAATTCTCCTTGGCTATTCCCTGGTCTCCACGTCACAGTAGTTGCAAGGTCGTATATTTAACAATAATAAAAATACTGTGTCAATTTTACAGTCCAAATCAGACTATATTCCAACTCAATCGTTAACACCAATACACCTACTGCCACTCAGCAGTCCGTCATACGTACACATACTGTGCAAAAACACATTGCTGCATTAGGTTCACCGTATCAACAAGAGTTCCTATTACAATTCTACACACAAAATATCTCCTAATCACTTTAATCATCGTCGTTCTGTTTATCTACTTCGTCTTCTTCTGTGTATATTCTGAGGGGCTTCTCCTTCGGCCGTTGGTAGGTATAGGAGGTTCCAGAGGGACTGTACTTGCTTAGCCTGTGTGTGTGTGTGTGTATGTATGTGTGTATTTTACATTTAGAGGTCAACAGTATCGCCACACAGTAAGACGGCTGTAGCACTGTCTGCTCACCGTGAGTTCTCCTGTCTTTGCAGCTCACCTCTCCTCTCCGGAGTAAGATCTGCCAGCCTTTCTGCTGAGTCCCTGAGTGGAGTGCAAGTGATGGATGTGTACATGTACCCCAGGAGGGGGGGGGGGGGGGGGGGGGGGGGGGGGGGGCAGAGGGGAGGGGGCAGAGGGGAGGACGGAGGGGAAGGGGCAGAGGGCGGAGGGGAGGGGGTGGAGGAGAGGGGGCGGAGGGAAGGGTGGAGGGGATGGGGCAGAGGGGAGGGTGGAAGGGACGGAGGGGAGGGCAGAAGGGAGGGGCCGGAGGGGAGGGTGGAGGGGAGGGGGCGGAGGGAAGGGTAGAAGGGATGGGGCAGAGGGGAGGGTGGAAGGGACGGAGGGGAGGGGACAGAGATGGAAGAGAGAGAGACAATGGTATCAGACATCTTTACTTATCTATGACCTTTTGACCCCAACAACCAGACTATGTGACAACAGGTGAGGAAGAGTCTGGGAATGAGGCTAGGAGGAGGCTTGAGGGGAGCCTGGGGAGAAGGCTGGGGGGAGGCTGGAGAGGAGGCTAGGCTGGGGAGGAGGCTGTGTGGAGAGGGGGAGGGGGAGGCTGGAGAAGAGGCTGGGGAGGAGCCTGGGGAGGAGCATGGAGGGGGAGGCAGGGGAGGAGGCTGGGTGGGAGCCTGGGGAGGAGCATGGAGGGGGAGGCAGGGGAGGAGGCTGGGTGGGAGCCTGGGGAGGAGCATGGAGGGGGAGGCTGGAGAAGAGGCTGGGGAGGAGCCTGGGGAGGAGCATGGAGGGGGAGCCTGGGGAGGCTGGGGAGGTGGCTGGGGAGAGGTAGGAATGAGGCACAACATGCAATGACATCATACTTGTAGTAGAGGATGGCACCATCGTCGTATATAGAGAGTGGCATGGAACTGACGGTGGGAGCATTTGGATTCCAGTCAAGTTCATCCTCAACTTCCAGGACTGACATCTCACTGGGAAATGAGCCGTAGCTCTACACAGGAAATAGACAGAACATAGTAACAATCAACTGGCAATGAGGCACACCGGTAGGGGAAAGCAAATAGACCAGGTGGCACTGCCCCTGGTCTATTCAGGTATGTTCACATCCCAAAATTGGCACATTTTGGAAACCATTAGGGCTAGGCATACAGCAGACTAATATGCTAGGTATCTCAGGCTTGATACGAGGCTGGGATTTGTACCATTGCAATCAGCATGAATGGAGCATTCCAATGACGTCCATTTTCCTGTCGGTTGAATTTTGACCCAAAATCATTAAAATCCATGGATTATAGCCTTTGGTTGAGTGTGATTTTTGATGAAAATGTGACCGGGATTAAAAGTCAAGATAACAACATCATTTGAAAGCTCTCTTTATGCTGACCACAATGGCACAATTCCCAGCTTCATATCTCAGTCACATACTGAGTCTATTCCCAGCGGCAATTTTGGTTCAACTAGTGTCCCCGGGATCCACTGCCTGGGCATACGGTTCAGCTAGTGTCCCCGGGATCCACTGCCTGGGCACACTGCTGCAGCATAAGCACGCACAAACCTTGGCAAACTCCACTCTCTCCCACGGGATGTCACTGACTTCAGAGATCTGCAGGACCGGGACACAGACAGCACAAGGCAACGTATAGCTCTCTTACTCTCTCACGCTATCCCTCCCTCCCACTTCCCTCCTTCCCTCTATCCATCCATTTCTGTTCTTCTCCCCCCTCCCCCTCCGTCCCTTCCCTCCCCTGCCCTCCCCCCTCCCGTTCTCACTCCCTCCTCTCACCTTCTTCCTGAGGTGTTCAAGGGTGTTCTCGTCCAGAATCATCTCCTGGATAGGGTCCACGGTGTAGGACGAGGGGCGCCAGCGACGTAGGTACACCTGCATCTGTGTCGGGTGCACCATCGGGTCGGCATCTACCATGGAATGAAGACATCACCTTCATGAAACAGTATGATGACAGAGAGAGTTGTTCCTGCCAGACAAGCACACAAGTATATTCCTACACATCCTCAGACAACTACCCAACCTCTCTCTCCCTCTCTCTCTCTCCCTCTCTCTCTCTCTCTCTCTCTCTCTCTCTCTCTCTCTCGGGATCGCTAACTATCACAGACAAGACCCACTGCCTCACACAGCAAATAACAATCAGCTTTCAAAACAAGGATCGAAGTTACGCCACCCATGCTGAAGCTTGTCACTAACCTTCAAGAGGCTCCACGTACATCTCGAAGTGGGCAAAGATGTGTATCTCCTTCTCAAACACCTGGTGGTTCAAGTACACCGTGCTAGCTGTCCGCCATGTCTTCTTACGAAGACGGATTCTGGGGGTGGGGAGGGAAGAGAGGGCAGAGGAGGGAGGAGGGGAAGGGAGGACACAGGGGGAGGCAAGGAGGGGATGGGATGAGGGGATGGGAGGAGGGGAGGGGGAGGAGAAGGGGAGGAGAGGGGGAGGAGTGGAGGGGGGAATGGAGGGGGAGGAGCGGAGGGGGGAGTGGAGGGGAGAGAGAGGGGAGTTTTTAGTCTCTTCCCTCACCTGTCCACCCTCAAAGGGTACTCTATGCCCTGGTCATACGACTCCTTCACAATCCGCTCCTTGAACTCAAGAACGGTCATCCCCTTGGCAATAATGGAGTCCATCAGAGTCGTGCAGAACTACAGGATACAGGATGCGATAACAGTTGACTGAAATATACTGGGGTATGCAACAATCGAGTCAGTCAGTGTACTGCAAACTACAGTACGAAAAGTTCAAAGTTCAGTACAAAATTGAGGTTGTAAACAGATACAGAACTGTGACATACATATCACACATGTTCACACACACTGCAAATACATATACACACACACTACACCTAATTACACTCCTGGTATAGGAAAAATTGTGCCGCGTAATATAATATAATATAATGTAATCATTGAAACGTTTGACTATTTCGGAATGGCGTACAGAGATTCTGACTACACCGTCGTGATCGCTATGATGCAGTGACACAAAATCAAAATAATTGTGCTGAAACTCACCTTGGTGGTAGAGATATGAACGCTTTTGTCTCGCCGTGGCCGCCATTGCTCGAGCGCTCTCTCCGACTTCCGGTGGCAGTACCGTTCTTAGGAAAGGCACACGAAGATTCTGACCGCACAGCCGTGATCGCTGTCGTTCACTGACGCTTACATGCCAATACTCGCCGTGCTGGCTGAGTTGTGAGTGCTGTCTTGTCTCCCTTTTGGTCGCCATTGCTCGCGATCGACTGAGCCACGTGGCATGTGCGTTAATTGGAACGAATTGCAATAATTAGCTTCGCTACGGCGAGGCAACCGCGGCGTTGCAACGGCTACCAGGAGTGCGGTTGCCCCTCGATATACAAGTAATAAAAAAACATTTGAAAATGTAACAGGATGTAGGGATACCAGAACGGCAAAGAGTAAGGAAACAAGGTAGGGATAATCGCACAAAACAGTGAAGTATACAACCCCCCCTACATAGATCTTTTTCCATATACGTGTATAATGAAAAAAGAAATGTAGGGGGATTGTATACTTCACTGTTTTGTGCGATCATCCCTACCTTGTTTCCTTACTTTTTGCCGTTCTGGTATCCCTACATCCTGTTACATTTTCAAATGTTTTTTTATTACTTGTTTATGTCATTTTTTTTAGCAGCAGCGCATGCAATTTGCCATCACAGAGCAGAAGTCGGTGTCCTCACAGGTAGTAGGAGCCCTTGCTTTGGTACATGTATATGGACTCCGGTATTCACATTGGCTGAAGAATTTCGGACCCAAGTCAACCCTTTTCTGGGTGGATACTAAGGCAGTAATCCCTGTCTGAACTCTGAAGACCATAATATTATTAGCTATACCAGAAGTAGCAAGATTTATATATTGTTGAGTCTTTAGATAGGCATTCAGCCCTCTCACAGAACACAGTAGGTAGTAACGTACATAAATTATACGCAGTTCTTCTAATTCAGCGATCTTGAGTAATAAATACGTTCGTTGCTAAGTGATCGCGCATGCGTACAAACGAGAAAATGGCGTGACTAAAGAAGCCATAGTTATTGAGTGGGCAGCTGCAGCCGCCTGATGAAAACTTGGAGGTTACGAAAAAGCGATGGCCAGGTGCACTACTCGGTGTGAAATGCTGCTGTTTCGTGCGAAAACCATCATGAGAGATTGAGTCGACGTTGAGCTAGCCCGTCTGAAGAAAGAAAGAAGAAAGAAAAACAATTTGCCCGTTTTGCGAGTACCTGGTGTGGTACTTTCGCGACAGTTTTTCGCGACGCGAGGAGTCTTGTTGGTCATGAAAACACTCGAAGATGAACGGTATGTGGTTATAAAGGCTTATAAGTGTGCCGTTTCTGAGATTTGGTGAGATTTTTTTGTATTAGCATACATGTATATTGCGTGTACGTCGTATCCCTACATACAGAGTCTACCGACTCTGTGATTGGGGCACTCTGATGTCTTTGCCCCTGAAAGCATCGTGAAACAGAAAGTTACCACCAATATCAGTTTTCTTCATATGGGCGGTTCTGACTCCCTCCAGACTGTTTTTGCACAAAACAGCAGCACTTCACACTGAGCAGTGCTTGAGCATGACTCCATTGCCAATTCACTACTTCAAAGCATCACGAGTCGTTTGAAACCACTCACTAAAGACCTGTGGCTTCATTTGCTATTTTGTACACATGCGTACAAAGCAACTTTGAACTACCGCAGAGTGAGCTTAACTCTCTGCACACGCACACACACACACACACACATCCACACACACACCTGCACACACACACACACATCCACACACCTCTACTTCCTTCATCCTGAGCAGGAAGAGCCTGATTCTGAACTCGCCAGACTTCAGAGCTCTCCCGAGCCTCACGATCATCCGCGTCTCATTTGGGACAGTCATGAGTGTGTCGTTGAGGCGGAACACCTCATACTCCTGATTGTTGCTGTACACGCGGTAGATCTGCGGATAGAGGGAGGGAGGGAGGGAGGGAGGAGGAGGGGAGGGTGGAGGGAGGAGGGGAGGGAGGTGGAGGGGAGGGGGGAGAGAGGAGGGGAGGGAGGGAGGGAGAGGAGTGTGGACAGGTGGGGAAGCAGTTACTATGCTCATACTGAACAACTGGGTACAGTACAGGAATGTGGCTGCCATGGTACGTATACAGCATTGGGATGAGGCTACACTAACATGCAGTATGGGGATGGGGCTACACTAACATGCAGTATGGGGATGGGGCTACACTAACATGAAGTATGGGATAATGGGAATGAGATGCTCACCTTGAAATTTGAGGATGACTGTTGAACATACTTCTCCAACAGTTGCTTCAAATTAGCCAGCGTGCTGCGCCTGTCAATGTGGACTTGAATATCTGGGGGGAGGAAGAAGGGGAGGAGGAGAACAAGAGGGAAGGGGAGATGGAGGAGGGGAAAGGATGGCAGGAGGAGACAGAATAAAGCAACTACACCACCATTTTATCACACAGTGAGCCTACCTCTTTGCAGCGGTCTTTCTTCTGGCATACTCTCGTGCTCCTGTGCTGTGCTCTGACCCACCTCCACATCCACTGCGCTCTGACCCACCTCCACCTCCGCTGAGCTCTGACCCACCTCCACCTCCGCTGAGCTCTGACTCCCTCCCACTTCTGCTGTGCTCTGGCTCTCCACCGTCTCCGCTGTGCTCCGACTACCCCCCACCTCTGCCAGCCCACTCTCCCCTTCGCACCGCCCCTCACTTGTGTTCTCTGCTCCAGTGCTTGCGGTCTGCGAGCCCTCCTCGAGCGCTGTCTGCTCACTGCTGGGAGAGTCTTGTGTACCACCGGGGGACGGCTGGGTATTCTCACCTTGAACGCCCCTTGCATCATCGGTGGGTTGTTGCGACTGATCACTGCTGGTGGTCGGTTGGCTTCCATGAGGGAGGTCCACTGAGCTCTCAATAGCATTACCTGTGAGGGTGTGGATGGAGCATGGTACGTAGATTATGAGACCAAAGGGCATCTCCCCGAGGACAAGTGTTTCTGTGAACATCCAAGACCCAAGGACATCTGTCCAAAGAAAATGGTGTCCGTGGACACCAGAGACCCACCGTCAAGAGGCAGCAAGAGAGAAACCATTTTTACTATCCGGAAACTCGTCAATGTTGTTGCGAGCCTGCTTCCTAACCCTCACACTCCCCTCACGCACTCTCCCCCCACACACTCCCCTCACACTCTCCACTCACACACTCCTCTCCCCTCACACACACTCCCCCCACACTCTCCATACACACACTCCCCCCTTCCTCCCACGCACCCTCACCCGGTTCTCTCATCCTCCTCCGGGGGGGAGGGGGGATGGTAATGTTGAGGAGGATGGAGTTGGCGTACTGGTCTATCAACTTGTGCATCTCTGAGTCCCGGAAGTCCTTCCTGTAGTCCTCAGGGTCACAGCAGGCAAACACCTGCACACGGACACACGAGGAGTGAGGATGGCCAGTACCGTTACGGTAAACCAATGCTAGCTTATGTGTTGATGGTATCGATACTTGCAGGCAGTAACGATGTGATTCCATAGGTGTGTGTGAAACCCTCTGTGTCCTACAAGAATAATATCACCTAACAACCAGCAGAGCTGCACTTGTGGTTTCAGCTATGAATTCTGTTATGAGGTCATGGAAGTGTATTCATTCAACCAACTGTAGCTCCCCACACAAGACACCAGTCTCTCTCACACACACACACACACACACACACACACACACGTTGTACCGTGTGCTTCCTGTAGAAGCCCTCATTCTTGAGCAGCTGCTGGGGCTCTGCCAGGTGTCTCCCCTCGCTCTGGTACGTCTCTAGGGCAACCCTCATCGTATCAGAGCTCAGATGAAGACGCTGGAAAGATGGTATGAAGAGGAGTAGGGAGAGGGGGTGGGAGGAGGGGGTAGGAGGAAGGGGTGGGGGGAGGGGTGGGAGGAGGAGGGGATAGGAGGCGGGGGTGGGGGGAGGGGTGGGAGGAGGAGGGGATAGGAGGGGGTGAGAGGAGGAGGGGTGAGGAGGGGGTAGGAGGAGGAGGTAGGAGGAGGGGGAGGAGGAGGAGGTAGGAGGAGGGGTGAGGAGGAGGGGGTAGGAGGAGGAGGTAAGAGGAGGAAGGAGGGGTGGGAGGATCAGCAGGAGGGAGTAGGAGGAGGGGGAAGGAGGGAGGGGTGAGAGGAGGAGGGAGGAAAAGGAGGAGTGGCCATAAATGGAAGGTGCAGTCAGCACGTAAACAGTGTGTGGTGGCAGTGACCAAGCTATTCTGCCGACACTGTGCAGGGCGCGCTTGGGTTCTCTGCAGGGTGCGCTTGGGTTCTCTGCAGGGTGCGCTTGGGTTCTCTGCAGGACGCGCTTGGGTTCTCTGCAGGGTGCGCTTGGACGGCTGGGCACAAGACTACCAATAACTTGGTACCAGTAACCTAGTAGCCTCATTCCCAGAATGCCATCATGGGAACCAAGCAACACAGTAATACTGTACTACAATATACCGTATAGCGGGAAATTTTTACGAGGCTCAAATTTTCGTGTTTTTCGCGATTGGATACCTACTTGCGAAAATTTGAACCCCGCATAAATTTGTTCCGCGAGCATTTAGCCACCCGGAGTAGCTAGCTGTGTCTCTCTAGCGCTGATCGCCATAGGCTTCCCTTCATGGCAATGCACAAACAGCCTGTTACCTTCGCTTCCATGTTGAAGTGCGTGCTGAGTTCTCCCAGTAGTACACGTGCGCATTTGAGGAGAGTAGAGGGTGTGGTCATAGGTCGTGACCCTTTGTCGCAAAATTAAAAATCGCGAAAACTTTGCAAGAACAGATTTTAGGACGATTCGTGAAAATTTGGACCCGCAAACATTTCCCGCTATACAGTAGCCTCATTCCCAGGCCCTGCCCAGCTTCTCATCATGCAGTACAGAAAAGTGGGGAGAGCCTGGTATGTTCCTCACGTGAGCATTACGTAATCTACAAATGGCCAAAATTTTCAGAACGAAAAAGGAAGTTTTGCGTTAGCCTCGTCCCCAGGCCTCCGCCCAGATTTTATCTTGCAGCCGTGTCTCCACAGCTGCAAGATAAAATCTGGGCGGAGGCCTGGGAACGAGGCTAGTTTTGCGTATTGTTCAACCAACTACACGTTCAACCCTTGGTGCGTATGACACCAGATTCATTAATTTTAGGCCACCCTAAGATAGGGACAAAGGCCATCCAAAAATTATTTCATGTTTAAATGTGAATGAGTACTGAGGGGGGAATCCCTTCTCGTACAAAATCCTTGTTGCGCAAAGATTAGTTGTACAGTTGCTGATACAGCGGGCAGCTGACTTTTATAGGCTGGAGTGTTCTGCAAAGCTTGTGGGTTTCAATGAATCTTGTTATGAAGCTCCTAAAGTGTATTCATTGCCTTGACCACTCACTGTTGCATAATATAATATGCACTGTTGCATAATATAATATGCACACCCTCCCCTCACACCCTCCCCTCACACCCTCCCCTTACACCCTCTCACCTCAGCAATACACTCATCTCCCTCTAACCTCAGCAAAACTCTCCTCACTCCCCTCCCTTCACACACCCTTTACACCTCTGCAATACATTTATGTTTGTACACTCGATCGGACGTCAAGGTGGATACTTCACGTACGTGGTCCGTACAGTTAATGTTGCGAGTAGAGGCTGTGGCATGTAGACTATTATGACAGCTCCGTACGTTCTCAGGTACATGGCAAGGTGCGAGCAACTTGCGATTGAAAGATAGGACGTTTTTGTGTGGCTACCGTTGCACCGACTGGGTCCAGTCTGTAAGCTGCCAGACTCTTCCTTGAATGTCAGGTGGCAGTGTAATGGTGGTCGTGTCACCCCTCATCTCGTGGATGGACGTCCAGTGTAGTAAAATAGAAAGCATCACTGCTCAACTTTGTGACTACGAAGACGTCATTTGCACCCTCCCCTTATGAATATGCGTTTTGGTTACGGATAATTAAGTGCATGCGCAAAGTCTTTCTCCTCCCTCCCTCTCTCGGAACTGAGGACGAGGCTACAGCAACATGCTCTCCTCACCAGACCCTCACGCTCCCCACACTCTCCTCACACATCTCACACCCCTCACCTCTGCAATACTCTCCCTCTCCACACCCTCCCCTCCCCTCACAATCTCCCCACACAATCCCACACCTTCTCACCTCCGCAATCTCAGTCTTCAAGTCAGCTACTCTCCAGCCTTGCTCTGCTCGGATGAACACAGGGTTCCGCACCTCTCTGCTTCCGACATCAATGACAATCACCTTCAGATTCAAACCTGAAACACCATGTAGCAGTCGATGCTTTAGTATACTTCTTGCATACTCAGAATCCTTCTTGTATATTCCCTGCATACTCACAACCCATCTTTACTACTTCTTGCATACTATAGTCCCCTTCTTGTGTAATTCTTGTATACTATAGTATATATAATTCTTGCATACTCACACCCCTTCTTGTCCGTACTCACTCCCACCCCGCAACCCTTCACTACATCCTGCATACTAATCGCCTTCTTGTATACTTCCTGCATACTCACAACCGTCTTGTATACTCCCTGCATACTCACAACCCTCTTGCATACTTCTCGCGCACTCACAGCCTTTATTGGATACTTCTTGCATACTCACAACCCTTCTTGTATACTTCGCGCTCACTTACCACCCTTCCTGTACACCTTGAACACCTCTCCCTTGGCCCGTATCTCCATGAACAGCTCATACGAGTAGTACGATCGTGGCCCACCCACCACTTGTCCAAATGGTGCATCCTGTAGGACAGCGACAGGTCATGTGACAGTCACAAGACACACAACCGAATCACTGCACTATCTGTACCTAACCAACCTGTCTACACGTTTTTTCCCCAGCCCCTTCTCCTCCCCCCTCCTCTCCATCTTCCCTACCCATCTGCCCCCTCTCCTCCCCAGCCCTCTTCCTAAGCCACCCCTCTCCTACCAAGCCCATCTCTCCTCTGTCTTCCCCACCCCTCCCCCTCCCCAGCCCACATCTTCGCCCTACCTCCTGCTCCTCAAAGGACTGGTCCAGAGTCTCCGAGTACTCATCGTACTTCACCAGTCGACAGCGTTCCAACGGCACATACTTCTTCAGTTCCAGCGCCTGCAGAGACACACAGATGCAACTTGAATTGAGAGGAAATTCTCTTCAGAATCAGTTTTTCAAGATGCCCGCCCCTACTATGCGACTTCCCTGAAACAAGGGCAGCATACTGCCGCCACTCTACTGTGGCTACTATGTCTTCTTTGCTTCATGAATATACTTAACATGTTGGGGTGTGAGGCAGTGCACGGGTAGATCGAGTGAGTCTCTAGTGCACAACTGAGGTTCTGTCCTGGGTTCGAATCCCACTAAAGCCCTTGGTTCTTCTGGGCTGGTTTGCCAGAATTTGCCTGTTGCCCTTCCAGAAAAAACCGTTTGAGCAGCCATTTATGATAACTCAAGCGAGTTCAGTGATGATGTCATACAACAGCGCATGATGACATCATCGTCATTGCGGCGTGGAGGAAGAGCGTGTGACGGGCAAAAATTTGAAACAGGTGCGTGTACTATAAACAGAACACGTGAGCTCAACTGAGGCTTAGCCTTGCACTTGTAGTAAGTGGCTAGCTGGAATTTGAAGTGCTCAAAGTTCATGAGGCGAACTCAGCCTGCAAGGAACGGTTCTTGACCCTCATCGATGCAAAGAACTTCGTTTTGCCTTGGTACCCAAGCCTGACAGTCCAAGATGTTGAGATCAGCAGAGAGGATGAAGAGGTTACTGCTTGGTCCACGTTGTTTGAATGGAGTGGCATTGGACCAGCTAAGCCAGTGTGAGTCGTATCTAATGATGATCGCAGCAGTTCTGTAGCTACATTGTACAATGTGACCGGATGTGCTATTCATAGTAACGTGAAAAGATTCTGCTTTCTCCACGGGAGATTACAAAGGTACATACTCTTCTTCCTCAGTGCCGCAATGACGACAATGTCATCATGTGGGGTCAGGACTTAGCCTCATACCCAGACCCACGCCCAGCTTTTCGTCGCTTGCAGTACGGTAAAGCGGGGAGGGCCTGGTACATTTCCTCACGTGAGCATGACGTAATAGAAAAATTTCAGAACGAAGACGCTACGTTTTGCGTGTTATTCAGCCATCTACACGTTCAACGCTCGGTGAGTATGACAGTTGCCCCCCGCTAGCTAGATATGTGTGGTGTGTTACCTGGTACCTTTGCTCTTCTTGCTGTTCTGAGACCCACTACGCCCACGACCCCTTTCTACCCTTGACGTCACTCACGTGAGGAAATGTACCAGGCCCTCCCCGCTTACCGTACTGCAAGCGACGGAAAGCTGGGCGTGGGACTGGGAACGAGGCTAGTTAGGACCTGCATGAAAACCTTCTGTAACATGGGAGATCCATTCCAGGGTTATCATGAACAGATCAGGAATACATAAATTGCATTATGACAGCATTCTCTGTGCCAGTATGCAAAAATGGAACACCACTACAAAGAACCCCACCATAGTAGATTTTATCACCTATAGACTTGGATATTAAATTTGTTATCAGAATTCCCTGTATACTTGTGAATACACTATCAGGGTTGGTATAGCAGTACAATCACATTATGCCAGGTGGCATCAAAGCCTAGCATAAATCTTAAATCTAGGGTGTATAAGCAAGCTGTTGTACAGCGGGAGGATCAGTTTGCTACAATTACAGCTGCACCACCTGAAGTATCAAGACACTTGTTCTACAGGAGCAGTCAAAGGTACACTTACAAACATAGCTAGCAGCTAACTAACACTCCAACTGCCTCTAGAAACTATTGCAATGAAAAGCACTAAAGTGCAAACCTCGCCCTCATGTAGCAAAGCGTACCCATAAGATCTACTATAGTGGAATGCAGGACATTGGAGGGCGAGCCTGAGCCAAGTGCACGTGCAGGACATGCATGGAGCAGTTGCATTCATACAGTGACTGTCATTAGACTCAATTATTAGTCTCGTTCCCAGACGAGACTAACTCAATTATGTGACTGGGCAAATTATGAGCCACAGAAATTATTGACACTACATGCACTAAACATACACTCGTGCAACTGTGAGTCAGGTTAGCGTTAGCTGAACCAGTCTAGCAGGTACGTCACCGGCCATGGCGGTAGACCCACGAACTGTCTCCGTCTTTGTTGTCGCCACCGAGGAGGCAGAAGTTCATGGTGCTCTAGCCAGGCCAGGTAGGTTCACAATGTGCAAGTATCACGTGTCATCCGTTGCGCGTTCGGGGTCTGGTATCGGGATCCCGGGAACCAGACTATAGCCCGCTAGTTTGTCACTTTGTGCTGCTTGGTTTGTGGTAGCGCTGGTGTCGCTAGACGCCACGCTTCACGTACCAGTAGTCTAGTAACAGCGCTAGTGACCCGCTGATGTCGATTTTGTGGCACAAGCACCAAGTAAAGTTTTTGCGGTGAGCTAAAAACTGTCATAACTCTCGAACTAAACATTTTTATCCAAATTGCTATGTTGTTTTTGTTCCTTACGTCTAGCGCTTTCTTTTGAAACCTTGGTCTCGCTCGTCAAGTACCCGCAGCACCCGCTAGAGCGGTAACAGACAGACAGACAGACAGACAGACAGACAGACAGACACACACGATGAGTACTAGAACCTCCCCCGCATGGGCGGGGCGAGGTTAATTAGTTTGGCTAGCATTGGCTAGCAGATCAGGGCTGCACTGTGCATCTGACCACATGGTACAGAACGTTTAATTACTTGTTTGTTTGTTTGTTACCACGAGGGGCTTACCACAACAGTGGCTAACAAGGGCCTGGAGGAGGCAGAGCCTATTTCAACCGGTCCCGGGACTGACAGAATAATGTCCCCTCCAAAGAACACAACATAAAATGTGCACCTGCCGAACTGCTTTCATCCTCACTGTCATTACAAACCATGACGCCTGTTACTGGGTGTGGACGTGATCATCTTTTAATTTTTGTCTCACTGCTTCACTTCATTCTCTGTACGCGTACTGCAAGGTTTGGACGCTGATAACTGATAAACAACTCCCCTCCCCCCCCCTCCCTCAGATGCCTGCTACTCGGGTGTGGATTCACGCGGCCCTGCTGGGAATTCTTACGCTGAATACTGCCACTGCCCAATTAGAGACGTGCCCAGAGCCATTCCAATCTGTGTTCGTGCAAGTAACGAACACGACATTTCCAGCAACTTCAAGCAGTTTGGATGCCGACCTGACTTACTTCAGGGAGACTCTGCAGTTCACAGAGGACGAGATTGATCGTGAGAGAGAAGCTGCGATCAGCTACTTCAATCAACGCTTTGGGCTTGACTTTTCCGACATAGAGCCTGACGAAATGGGTCGGCGTGTCCTGGGAAATGCCACATTTCAACCTGTCTTCTTCCCCTATACTGGCAATATTGTGTACAACCGGTGGCTGGTGCGTGGACCATCAATGTCAAAATGCTACCGCTTCTTGGATGGTGGTTTCTCGGCATCATTCACTGGAACAGTGACACTGCGAGGAGAATATGGTGGAGACGAGGGGATAACGGCTTCCTCGGGTGAGAGCGTCATCTACGGACGTGACATTCTGTACGATGCATGCAATCAGCAGCCCATAGTCTTCCAAACAGAGTCACTTTATCCAATCCGTTCGGTGCCAAACGATGGCTGGATCATAGTTTCACTTCGCCTTCGGAATCGCCAGCTTGGAGAGGGAACAGTTTGGGGGGTCAGCCGAGTGTCATCTGTCAACTCGACACATCTCCGATACGAGGGTCGCCAAGTATACACGTTTCTCTAGGTTTGAACTATGACATTTAGCTGGACTACTGTATCTGAGTAAGTAAGGATTGTGTTTGCAGGCTGTCTGTTTCTGTATATTGGTGAATGAGGAATGGTCGAGCCTGAGTGAGCCCCACACTGATGAGATGAGGAATGGTCGAGCCTGAGTGAGCCCCACACTGATGAGATGTATGTGCACGTGCGTATGTACCCGACGTGATGCATGTTTCACTTCACATGCATCAATGGTGTTATGCACAGCAAAATACACTCTTCTGCAAAATTAAGTAGGTGTACGTATCCAGCAATGAGTCTCAGCGTTTCCGCGTTGAGACATCACCTGGAGAAGGCACTATGGCTGGGCAGGCTTGCCCCACAAAGCTCTGCATTCAGTGTGAAGCTACACCTACCTTGTAAAGAGCGTGTTTGTTTGCCGATGAGATATCGATATCTCACTCAGTTCACATGTACATGACAGCATTATTTGTCATGTGACACTTAGTCATGGACATGACAGCATTATTTGTCATGTGACTTGCAGCCACTGACATGACAGCTGTGCCAGGTGGGACTAGTTCAACAGCTGTCCAGATCAGTATCCTAGCTGCCACAACATGCACTACAGCTGTCCAGATCAGTATCCTGCCACAACACTACAGCTGTCCAGATCAGTATCCTGCCACAACACTACAGCTGTCCAGATCAGTATCCTGCCACAACATGCACTACAGCTGTCCAGATCAGTATCCTGCCACAACACTACAGCTGTCCAGATCAGTATCCTGCCACAACACACAGCTGTCCAGATCTGTATCCTGCCACAACATCACATTCATTTGCCTGCCTGAAGATAATGGCTAGCCATGATACCCTCTCCCACACCAACTGACCTGGCGACCTGGCGCTACTACATACTAGTGGAATGTGTGACATTGTGGGGCGAGCGTGGGTGAGTGCCAACGGTTGTAGCTACGTAGCTACAAGACTGTCATCAGAATGAGAACAGCTCAGGTCCCAGAATATCACACCAAAAGTACACTGTCGCATATGCACAACATAGAGTGAGGCTAGCTGAAAAACCTACAGCTAGCTATGCATGCTGCACACTGGTCCAGCACACTCTGTGCTCTGCAGGACACGTACACGTAGCTACAGCTCTGAGGTCAATGAATAGGTAGATCCACCAGCGGTGTTGGTCTTTGCTGTCGCCACTGGGGAGGTACAGAGGTAGGTAGGTCACGATCGATCTGTGTCTTTGTCGTCGCCATAGTCTCGGTGCCAGACTCTCGTGCACGGCGGAGAATTACGGTACGACGTCCGGAAATGAATGCTATGTTTCGTACGGTATATTGCACGCGCCGGATTTACGGTATGGGAGACAGATCGACAACGGTACATAATTATACTAAGTACAGCGCCATATAGCCCCGCGCGCGAGACTACGACTAGTGTGGGGGCTCGCTCACGCTCGCCCAATTATACCAGTTGATACAGACTTATCAAGTGTGACCATATATGGTCTAAAGGCCAGCTGGTAAGCTGGCCCAATATTGACTACTAGCAGGGTTGTGAGAGCGAACTGTGTGTAGCTGCATGGCACGCAGGTATGGTTGCTTCTTCGTCATGTAGAGAGTTGCACGTGGGCAGTAGACATAGACTGCTAATGCCTGTTCCATCACATCACTTTAAGGAGTGGCACTCCACGCCCTGACTGGTGCTGCTACATGTATGCCCTGCCCTGACTGGCCACTCCACACCCTGACTGGTACTGCTATGCCCTGCCCTGACTGGCCACTCCACACCCTGACTGGTACTACTATGTCCTGCCCCCTGACTGGTACTGCTGGTACTACCATAGCAACACCAGCCACCTGCAGGTGTACACAACTACACCACTAGTGCATGACATCAGCCACCTGCAGGTGTACACAACTACTACTAGTGCATGCACATGCAGAGTACCATAACACTAGAACTACGTCACAATGACATCACCCTGTGCTAACATTACATCACAATGACATCATCATATCGCCCCACCTTGTACGCCTGGTCCATGGCTTCCCTGAAGCTCTTGTCCTTGTGTATCTCTAGCTTCTTATCTATCATCTCTCCAGTGCGGGGGTGCCGGCAGAACAGCCGGAACTGTGTGTGCAAGGTGGGTGTGCAGGTGTGGGTGTGCATGTGTGGGTGAGCAGGTGAGGGTGTGCATGTGTGGGTGTGCATGTGTGGGTGTGCAAGGTGGGTGTGCATGTGTGGGTGTGCATGTGTGGGTGAGCAGGTGAGGGTGTGCATGTGTGGGTGTGCATGTGTGGGTGTGCAGGTGAGGGTGTACATGTGTGGGTGTGCATGTGTGGGTGTGCATGTGTGGGTGTGCATGTGTGGGTGTGCATGTGTGGGTGTGCATGTGTGGGTGTGCATGTGTGGGTGAGCAGGTGAGGGTGTGCATGTGTGGGTGTGCATGTGTGGGTGAGCAGGTGAGGGTGTGCATGTGTGGGTGTGCATGTGTGGGTGTGCATGTGTGGGTGTGCATGTGTGGGTGTGCATGTGGGTGTGCATGTATGGGTGAGCAGGTGAGGGTGTGCATGTGTGGGTGTGCATGTGTGGGTGTGCAAGGTGGGTGTGCATGTGTGGGTGTGCATGTGTGGGTGTGCATGTGTGGGTGTGCATGTGTGGGTGAGCAGGTGAGGGTGTGCATGTGTGGGTGTGCATGTGTGGGTGTGCAAGGTGGGTGTGCATGTGTGGGTGTGCAAGGTGGGTGTGCAAGGTGGGTGTGCATGTGTGGGTGTGTGTTGACATACATCAATACATTAAGATTTTAACGTGTGTCTGTGAGTGACGGAAGTGGGATGTTCGTGGGGCGGGACTAGACTATAGTGACGCGCGACCTTCGTACTTTAATTTATTTACTGAACCTCAAACTCGCGGCGAAGAATGTTCGGGCCCAGCAGTCGAAGCGGACGCAATCGGGCGAGCAGTAGTTGAAGCGGACGCAATCGGGGAGTATGTAGCAGCCGAAGAGGACGCGATCGGGAGCAGCAGCTGAAGCGGACACAAGCGGTGAGCAGCAGCTGAAGCGGGCGCAATCGGGGAGCAGCAGCTGGAATTGGAAGCGGAGGCAAACGGGGAGCAGTGCTAGTGGAAGCGGATGCCGCGATCGGGCCGGGAGCAGCAGCTGAAACGGTCGCAAGTGGCACTGTGGCAAGCAGCAGCTGAAGCGGGCGCAATCGGGGAGAGAGCTGTCGGGCGCCGGATTACTCATGGTAGGCGGACGCAAGCGGCAAGCAGCAGCTGAAGCGGGCGCAATCGGGGAGAGGCAGCTCTGCACAGAGAGCTGTACGGCGCCGGATTACGCATGGTAGGCGAACGAGGGGGAAGTAGCTGAGCGAGCGAAGCGAGCTCAGCTACTTGTATATGTTAACAATAGATACTAGGCAAACCCACACACCTCATTCCCAGGCCCCGCCCAGCACTTTATCGGGAGAGCCTGGCACATAATCTCACGCGCGCATTCAACACTTAGTGTGTATGACAGTCGCTAACTGCTAGCGAGATCACACACACACACACACACACACACACACACACACACACACACACACACACACACACACACACACACACACACACACACACACACACACACACACACACACGCGCACACAGTCGGTCTACCTTGCAGAGGTTCCTCTCCCACTCCTGGCGCTGCTTCTCCCTCCTCTCAAACTCCAACTTGTCCTCGATCTGCTTCTTGATGTGTGGAGGGAGGTCCTCCGTTGAGATGAACACTGCATGGTGTGGTGTGTGTGTGTGTGTGTGTGGAGAGGGAGGATACATAGGGGAAGTCGGGACAATATATGTATAGTCCAACATCCAACAATTAAATTAGGTCAAACATTGGCTCATCTCTCAGAGGGTAACAGGAAGGCTACGGTGAATGTGTGGTGGCCAGGTCCATACCACTAAGGGGCCCAGACGTGTGCAGAGTCGGACCTACAGCCTAGGCCCAGGCCAGCGAAGGCACCTCAATCTGTGAGGCTCACCCCACAATGCACTGCATTAGTTATTGCGTTAGGCCCTGTTGAACAACTAGGCCTTCCAAAAATTATTATGCAGTAGTAGTTCCATGAGGATGCAAAGTGCACCCTCAAGGCTGCTTTTATAGGCACGAGTGTTCTGCACTGCTTGTGGGTTTCAGCTATGAATTCTGTTATGAGGTCATGGAAGTGTATTCAAGTAATTGCCGAGCGGGAAGCGAGGCAACTAATCGTGCAGTGTGGAGGTCGAATCTGAGCTAGTGAGACTATATTTGTCCGTAACGCAGTGGAAGTGGCCCCGCACGTAAATTACGCATTGGACCCCGGCTCGGCCCCCGCGCGCGCGCGTATACAACCCGCACGCGCACTCTCCTTTGTCCTGTACACAATGGATGAGTATGAGTCAGTTTCTGACAGGAGACGACGATTGACAAGGCAAAGAGTGCAGCGACATCGAGGGAGAACTGATGAGGCGAGGAGGGAGACTGCCAGAGCGGCTGACCGCAAGAGACTTGGCAGGCAGAATGAAGTTAACGTTCGCCGTTCACAGAGACTCGCTATCACTCGTGGTTATGTTCTGGCTGCCAAATTGCATCAAAGCTTCCCGCGAGGCATCTCTGCGTGGTCAACCACGTATGCACTAGTATTATATACCAGTTTGCAATGCACGGGGCAATCTAGTTACTGGTCGAGAGCGAGATAATGCACGAGCCGAAGGCAAGTGCATTATCTGCCCGAGGCCGTTAACTAGATTGTCCGAGTGCACTAAAGCCCGTAATGCACTGCAAACTGGTATCTAAACTACTTACTTCACTGACCCCGAAACAGCCGTTGATCTTTGAAAAGTGTGCATTATCTAGATAATGCGCACTAAAGTGTGCAATAAGCGATTTAATGCTCAGTCGTGTGATCGATTCTGAGGCGTTTGATTGGTTGAGGGTCATGTGAGTAGTACTAAGTGGATTGTTCAAGCATACATGTACATGCTGCCAATGCATAGCGTGTTCCCAGGCCTCCATCCATGCCCAGCTTTTGTCGCTTGCAGTACGAAAAGTGCTTTTCATACAGTACTGCAAGCAACAAAAGCTGGGCGGGGGAACGAGGCTACACACACACGCATAATATATACACCGTCAAAAGTTCACTGATGAAAATGGGGGATCTACACTGCACAAGTACAGACACTTCCATGCTCAGCAAAATGCATGACAGAAACACACACACACACACACACACACACACACACACACACACACACACACTTACTGGTATTCATGGGCTTGTCCACTCGTCTGTACATCAACATGTACGCATTCGCAGAGCTGCAAAAGATGTACAGTGGTAATTACTAGACCAATGAGTGACTTTGTAGAGCCTGAGCAGTGCATGCGCAGAACATGAACCAGATGCACGCACACGACTGACCATCCTGCTCACCATCGAGCCTCTGAACAACCTCGTCATGCCATCCTGCTCACCATCGAGCCTCTGAACAACCTCGTCATGCCATCCTGCTCACCATCGAGCCTCTGAACAACCTCTTCATGCCATTCTGCTCACCATCGAGCCTCTGAACAACCTCGTCATGCCATCCTGCTCACCATCGAGCCTCTGAACAACCTGATCATGCCATCCTGCTCACCATCGAGCCTCTGAACAACCTGATCATGCCATCCTGCTCACCTAGCGTACACCGACGAGTAGTAGCTGCGAGACCGTGCATCAACACCGCCAAATGTTTGCTCAATATCTTCTTCTGTGACCTGGAGGGAAGGTGGGAGGAGGGGGTAGTCATGAGGGGAGTGTGAAGGTGTGGGAGGGTTGAGGGAGGGGTGAGGGAGGGTTGAGGGAGGGACAGGAGGGAGGGACGGGAGGGAGATTGTGCAGTACTCACTTTGGAAACTGCCTGGTCGTTGAAGCAGTACCACTGCCTATCAGCAAAAGATCTGCAACGATAGACCCCACAATCAACACACAGACTCCATCAGGTGTGTAATGCTGCTGACTTGGTGTTCATGTCACATGACTATCACATGACTATCACTTGACTGTACTAATGCTCACTTGATGTAGGCGTAGTAGTGTCCTCCAATGGCACTACCAGAATGGATCATGATAGAGAAGAGTTCATACACGTAGGGACCCTGCAGAAGAAAGACCGGCACATCAGTACGGTAGACTCGTTCCCAGGCCCATGCCGTTTCTGGTTCCATTGCAAGCGCGGGGTACCAAATACTGCAATTACATGCAATATACCACTGCCATTGGGGGAACGATCACACACACGCACACACATAGCCTCGTTCCCAGGCTCCTCTCCAGCTTTTTGTCACAGTATGCGACAAAAAGCTGGGGAGGAGCCTGGGAACGAGGCAGCTACACACATGCACATCGATCGTACCCGCTTCAGTAGCTGCGCAACTGTCTCTCTGCTTGTTGTGGAGCCAGACTGCTCAGTGCCCTCCCCGTCCTCTTCTCCCTCTCGCTGGTTCTCCTCTGCCAGCTGGTCATGTGACATGTCACGTGACTCATCGTTGTCACTGGAGATCTTGATGGTGGGGTGGGAGGGTGTCTCGGTGATGTTTTGGATGGTGCTAAGGAGAGTAGGGACAGTAGCCAAACACATGAGGATGCTTTTGCAGGATCATCCCTCTTCCCTTCTCCATCCCTCCCCCATCCTTCCCCTCCCCCTCTTCTTCCTTCTGGTTTCTTTCCCCCATCCTTCACCCTTTCCCCCCCTCTTCATCTCTCCCTTCTCCATCCCTCTCATCTCCTTCCCCCAACTCAATCTCCCTCTCCCCTCCTCTCTCTATCCCTTCCCTCCTGTCTCCTTCCCCCTCTCTCCTTCTCTCTCCACTCCTTCCCATCCTCCCTCTCCCCTCCTTCTCCTCCATCTTCACTCTCCCCTCCTTTCCCCTTCCCTTCTCCCCCTCCCCCTCCTCCCTCCCACCCACCACTTACTAGGAACCTCCCTGGAACTTCATGTCGTATGAGGTACTGGCACTGGACCTGGCGTAGGAGGAGTAGGGAGGGGGGCGGGGCGGTGGGTCAAAACGTTCTACCACATAATCACGATAAAGCTCTTCCAGATCACAATCGGGAGTGGGGGGCTGTGCATATGTTTGTGTGCGGAGCACGGATATGGTTGTGTGTGGGTGAGTGTGTGTGTGTGTGGGTGTGGGTGAGTGTGTGTGGACATCAGTATACGAATATAAAGGTCAAAAACCATGCGTGAATGTGTACCAAGGTGAGTAGCTGTGTGTGCCTACCATGTCCGCTGGCTCAACAAATTCGTTCAAATCCAACACCTTCGGGAAGGTCATTCTGTGTGGAGAAAGAGTTGCGTAAAATGAATTTGGAATGAATGGATGACTCACTTTTGAGACTACTCTAAGGATGCAATCAAGTGAGGCTAGGGGGATTACGAGCAGGCTGGGAGGTAGCCTCGTTCCCAGGCTGTCTCGGGCCTGGGAACGAGGCTAGCTAGGAGGCTACTGGCAGGGGGCCTGGGTGCAGGCACTGTACATGGCGTGTGGAGTGCACTATGAATACTAATAAACAGCTATGAATACTAATAGAAAGCTAATATGGTGAATCTCTGTTGGATCCTCTCTCCCTTTCCATCTACTCCGCCCACACCTTCCTGCGAGGGGAACTATACGGGACAAGATTGACAGACAAGGGGAAACCCCCAGCTCCAAACCATCACTTGGTAGCTCTACAAGGTGGAAGCTATCGGTCATGGAAGCGACATGTAGGGGGAGCAGCAGCACAGCAAACATCGCTGTAAAAACAGCCAGCAGAGACCCAGCCATAAACAGGCAGCTTGGGCTGAACCCTGCCCCTTCTGCCGGCATGCAGCCAACCGGTCTCCAACTGTGATGATGTAACCACGAGTGACTACTAGACTGTTTGCTACGTCAGTGTGTTTAGATTGTGCTCACGTGGGCCAGGGTCAAGTTACTCCCAGCCTTCCAAAAATTGTTGGGACTCACTCTAAGAGAAGAGTGGGTTCACTTTACTCATGTTGAGGGGCTCTCGGCAGCCGGCTGCTTTTATAGTGAGCAAGTGTCCGCAACACTTGTGGGTTTCGTGTGACGTCAAGCATTCCGCTCCCAGTCATTATTGTGATACTCCCTACTACTAAGTACACAAGACACTTCTTATACAAGCACTCAAGTTGTAATTGACATAGCACTGTGGGCATGCCCTACATGCACTGCCTTGGGGTCGAAGGTCATCATGCCACCATGGGGGTCATACGCCCCCCAGCATACATGTACCTGTCATTCAGTTTGACCCCCCCCCCCCCCCCCCCCCAACTGGATCAGTGCTCACTGACGTATATAGCTTGATCCAATGGGGGCAGTAGGTCCCCCCTCCTCCCTACCACACACATCATACCTGTCGTTCAGCTTGATCCGGTGCAGGGTAGTAGGGTCAAAGGCAAAGCGCTTGAGTTGCAGAGTCAGCAGGTATGGGAACTTGGTGAACTTTAAACCCTGCAATCATTGGCCCAAGAATACGACAACAATATCGGGTTCATAAGAACGGTCACTGGTATTGGAAATTCATAAGAACGGTCACTGGTATTGGAAATTCATAAGAACGGTCACTGGTATTGGAAATTCATAAGAACGGTCACTGGTATTGGAAATTCATAAGAACGGTCACTGGTATTGGAAATTCATAAGAACGGTCACTGGTATTGGAAATTACATGTATACATATACAAGTCTCACATGACTATTAGATCAGGCATGTGACTGTCATGTGACCTTCATATTTGGGGATATGCTTGTAACATGTACAAATGCCCTACCTTGTGTGCATCACACTTCCCGTTGCACTGCTCACAGAAATACTGTAACAGAGACGAGACAAGACGTCACACACGAGGAACATGCACACACAAAATACCTTCACAAATACCCGCTCACACAAGTCACCTGGTCATCTCCATCCAGGGTTTCAGGCTGCACAAACGCTCGTAATGCTTCCTCCTATACGAGAAAGAGAAATTAGTCACACGTGCACCCACACACACACACCCTCCCTCCATTCACCATACAGACCCTTCATCCACACACCCTCCACTCACCACACACACCCTCCACTCACCACACACACCCTCCACTCACCACACACACCCTCACACCCTCCACTCACAACACATCCTCTACTTACCACACCAACACCCTCCACTCACGACACACACCCTCCACTCACCACACTGCCATGAGTGGCATTGGATCCGAAGGGCTTGATGACCAGGGGGATGTCAAGGAAGTGGTCCTCTCGAGCACTCACATAGCCGCACTGGGAACAACGACATCATCAATGGGAGCTCACTCATCACTGCAATTGCACGTACCCATGACTCTTTCCATTTAAACTAAACCCTCCCTCCTTTCCATCTCCCCCCCCCCCCCCCCCCCCCCCCCTTCCCCCTTTGCCTCTCTTATCCTGCCACGATGTGCCATCTCCCCCCCCCCTCCCTCACTGCGAGGCATTTCACGTAGTCCTTCATGGAGCCCTGGTAGAGGTCATTGATGAGGTCCGGCTGCTCGTGCTTGTCCTTCTGGAAACGTTTCTCCAGAGCATCGAACATCACACGACATAGCTCCTGGACATCATGCTGTTGCCAAGCTGGTGATGGAGAGGAGGGGGGAGGAGGGAGGAGGGAGGAGGGGGGAGGGAGGGAGGGAGGGAGAAGTAATACATGTACATGTAGGTGTCACATTCGAGGAAGAGTGGTCTCCAGAAAAATTGGACGTGTGCGTCCTCCAGCTCCAAGGTACATGGTACATGGCCCAGGAGCAAGTGCGATGCATTAATTAACAGCAACCCTATTGCCTCCTTTCACTCTTGACCAGCCATCCTTTCAGCCATGCCGTGCACTACAGACTACACTACACATAAACTTCACTGCAGCCCTCCATAAAGAGTGACGGAAGTTGCGCACATACATACATACAGTGTATATATAACTGCTAGCTCAGTATCAGACGGCCGTCATCAAGGTTACAAACCTCACGACGCTCGGTAACCCTAGTGCTGTCTACAGCACACTCTGGTGTACACACCTTCACTGCTGTCCCAGCCAAAGCTCCTGGTGACATCAGTGGTTTCCACAGCACGCTTGTTGGAGGTCTGAGAGGGACACAACGGTTGTCATGACAGTCACATGACAGGTACAGGACAGTCACATGACAGGAACTGGACAGTCACATGACCTACCTGCAGCTGCATGAAGAGCCTCTGTAGGTGGTAGGGAATGCTCTTGGAGGATTCTGCTTCCACGGGGTCGCCTTTGAACTTCCAGCTGTAGAGTGCATTCCGAAACTCCGGGGTCATGTAGAGCGTCTGCAGGAGACTGTTCAGGTAGCAGGTCATCGCCTGGTTCACCAGACCCACGAATCCTGAGGAGGAAGCGTGTCGGGTCCAGGAGGGGTCAGTGGAGGCGCACGGCAACGAGCTAGGCCACCACCCAGCTTCCCATTTCACCATCTTACAAGACCAGCAACTAGCCTCGTACTGTCATACATGCTTAAGTTCTTCAGTGGTACGAATCCAGAGAAATATTAATTAACACCATTAACAATTAAGCCCATTACACATACTTACACATATAATACCCCAAAATCTAGTGGTTTATTTGCTTAGTCCAAGTGTTCAATAAAAAATCTCATTTTAGGTGCACAATCATGACAGGAATTACTGAAGGGAGAGATCGGATACATGTCGCTAGCTGGCAGTGAGAAGGTTAACCTAATACAGCTAGTGATGAGAGGGTTAACCTAATACAGCTAGTGATGAGAGGGTTAACCTAATACAGCTAGTGATGAGAGGGTTAACCTAATACAGCTGGTGATGAGAGCAGGTGTGTTCACATGCCTAAACTGGCACATTTTGGAAACCGTTTTTTTAACAACCCAAAATTGGCAGGAACAAGCACTCCTGTTCTGTAGGTGACTTACGTGCCATTTTCAGCAAAATGAAACAACAAACCAGAAACAGCACTCCTTGTGAGCGACAGCACACCAAGGATACACAGTGAAGTCAGGTCTTGTTCGCTACATGTACACTGTATTATACAGCGTAGCTGCAACTTGTTGTGGAGGGCGTCCTGGGGGTATGCATAGCCTCCTTCCCAGGCCTTCCACACCTCCAGTTCTTGATCACTTACAGTAAGCATATAGTGCAAGCCATCAAAAACCGGCAGGCCCGGGAATGAGTTATAGCGGACTAATACAAATATAGAAAGCTAAATACTATGCTGGGTATCTCGGGCTAGGAACGAGATATGAAGGTGGGAGTTGCACCATTGTGATCAGCATGCATGGAGCATTCCAATGATGTCAATTTTGCTTTAGGTTGAATTTCAACCCAAAATCATGAAAAACCATGGATTATAGCCTTTGGTCGAGTGCGATTTTTGGCAAAAATGTGACCGACATTAAAAATCATTTCAAGGACATCATTTGAAAGCTCCTATTATGCTGACCACAATGGCACAATCCCCAGCTTCATACCTCCCATGCCCAGTGCAAGGTTCTCTACTCCCAATACCTATTACCAAATTTCATTGGTCAATTTTTGGCACACCAGTCACCCTAAAGAACAGGAGTGCTGTTTCTGTCAAATTTGCTAAAAATTGGCATGTAAAAATGTGTCATAATTGGTTGAAACTAGTTTCCAAAATGTGACAATTTTTTCACAAAAACATATCTCGGTACGAGGGGTGCAAACTAACACAACCAACCATGACAGATGCAGTATGGTCTCTTCACTCTCTTGGACTCCTTCACACCCACACACACACACACACACCCTCACACATCACGCCCACCTGTCTCAGACTTCATACTGTAGCTGTAGTTGGAGTAGTAGTTTGTTGAGTAGGAGTTGGAGTAGCTGCTGCTGGTGTTGTTCACCTTGACCGTGGTACTGGGGTAGGAGGACACCGCCACGTCCTGGGAGGTGTCCTGAGGGGGGGGGGGGGGGGGGGAGGGGGGGGGGAAGGGGGAGAGAAGCACTGTCGTTGAAGTATGAGAGGGTACCTACATAGATCTGGGCTGAATAATAGAGTTGCAGGGTTCAAATGTCTAGGGAATTCCCCCAACTCTGGCTGACTGGCTTGTATAGCAGATTGCACGACTAATCAAATCAACCAATTGAGCACTAATTTAGGAATGAGCTTCACTTTGCTGACATGCTTTGTTCAAACACACGAGCATGTCTACAAGCAACGGAGCAAGCAGGCCCCTCATGACCAGCTGACAGGCAAGCAACGGAGCAAGCAGGTCCCTCATGACCAGCTGACAGGCAAGCAACGGAGCAAGCAGGTCCCTCATGACCAGCTGACAGGCAAGCAACGGAGCAAGCAGGCCCCTCATGACCAGCTGACAGGCTAGCAACGGAGCAAGCAGGTCCCTCATGACCAGCTGACAGGCAAGCAACGGAGCAAGCAGGCCCCTCATGACCAGCTGACAGGCTAGCAACGGAGCAAGCAGGTCCCTCATGACCAGCTGACAGGCAAGCAACGGAGCAAGCAGGCCCCTCATGACTAACTGACAGGCAAGCAACGGAGCAAGCAGGCCCCTCATGACTAGCTGACAGGCAAGCAACGGAGCAAGCAGGCCCCTCATGACCAGCTGACAGGCAAGCAACGGAGCAAGCAGGCCCCTCATGACCAGCTGACAGGCAAGCAACGGAGCAAGCAGGCCCCTCATGACTAGCTGACAGGCAAGCAACGGAGCAAGCAGCCCCTTCATGACCAGCTGACAGGCAAGCAACGGAGCAAGCAGGTCCCTCATGACCAGCTGACAGGCAAGCAACGGAGCAAGCAGGTCCCTCATGACCAGCTGACAGGCAAGCAACGGAGCAAGCAGGCCCTTCATGACCAGCTGACAGGCTAGCAACGGAGCAAGCAGGTCCCACATGACTAGCTGACAGGCAAGCAACGGAGCAAGCAGGTCCCTCATGACTAGCTGACAGGCAAGCAATGGAGCAAGCAGCCCCCTCATGACCAGCTGACAGGCAAGCAACGGAGCAAGCAGCCCCCTCATGACTAGCTGACAGGCAAGCAACGGAGCAAGCAGGTCCCACATGACTAGCTGACAGGCAAGCAACGGAGCAAGCAGCCCCTTCATGACCAGCTGACAGGCAAGCAACGGAGCAAGCAGGCCCTTCATGACCAGCTGACAGGCAAGCAATGGAGCAAGCAGCCCCCTCATGACCAGCTGACAGGCAAGCAACGGAGCAAGCAGCCCCCTTATGACTAGCTGACAGGCAAGCAATGGAGCAAGCAGCCCCCTCATGACTAGCTGACAGGCAAGCAACGGAGCAAGCAGGCCCCTCATGACTAGCTGACAGGCAAGCAACGGAGCAAGCAGCCCCCTCATGACCAGCTGACAGGCAAGCAACGGAGCAAGCAGGTCCCTCATGACTAGCTGACAGGCAAGCAACGGAGCAAGCAGCCCCCTCATGACCAGCTGACAGGCAAGCAACGGAGCAAGCAGCCCAGCTGACAGGCAAGCAATGGAGCAAGCAGCCCCCTCATGACTAGCTGACAGGCAAGCAACGGAGCAAGCAGGCCCCTCATGACTAGCTGACAGGCAAGCAACGGAGCAAGCAGGCCCCTCATGACCAGCTGACAGGCAAGCAACGGAGCAAGCAGGCCCCTCATGACTAGCTGACAGGCAAGCAACGGAGCAAGCAGGCCCCTCATGACTAGCTGACAGGCAAGCAACGGAGCAAGCAGCCCCCTCATGACCAGCTGACAGGCAAGCAACGGAGCAAGCAGCCCCTCATGACTAGCTGACAGGCAAGCAACGGAGCAAGCAGGCCCCTCATGACTAGCTGACAGGCAAGCAACGGAGCAAGCAGCCCCCTCATGACCAGCTGACAGGCTAGCAACGGAGCAAGCAGGCCCCTCATGACCAGCTGACAGGCTAGCAACGGAGCAAGCAGGCCCCTCATGACTAGCTGACAGGCTAGCAACGGAGCAAGCAGGCCCCTCATGACTAGCTGACAGGCTAGCAACGGAGCAAGCAGGTCCCTCATGACCAGCTGACAGGCAAGCAACGGAGCAAGCAGGTCCCTCATGACCAGCTGACAGGCAAGCAACGGAGCAAGCAGGTCCCTCATGACTAGCTGACAGGCAAGCAACAGAGCAAGCAGGCCCCTCATGACCAGCTGACAGGCAAGCAACGGAGCAAGCAGGTCCCTCATGACCAGCTGACAGGCAAGCAAAGCAGGCAATGGCCTTACTTTAATTGATTAGTCAACTTGTTTCAGTTTGGTTAGTCATGCAGACCTTGCAATAAGGGCTCAAATTGCTAGGGAATTTCCCTAACTTCTACTTACACTTATACAGCGTACATGAAGGTTGCAAGACTAATTGAGTAATTGAGGAATGACAGAATGTCATCACAAGCCGTACACAGCACACTAAAAGCAACCTCCAAGTGAGGAATGGGAGCCTCGTAAGGGATGGGCACCCCTAGTAACCTCCTAGCGAGGGACGGGCACCTCCTAGCGATGGATGGGTACATCTTGTAGGCAACAATAATTCAACCTGTTACCTGCTGCTGTTGGGTCCTCTGAGGGACAGCACCGTCCTGCCCCTCTCTGATGAGCAGGTAGCTCTTGACCGGGTCAGTTGGCATCCCCATCTCATTTAGGGTGGCGGAGGACTTCCACTCGAGCACCACCTCCTCCTCTCCAGGTGCATCTGAGTTCTGTTTCCGCCAGACCAACTCAAATGTGCCCTCCACGTAGCCTGCAGGAGGGGAAGGAGGAGGGAAGGGAAGGAGGAAGAGTGATGAAGGGAGGGGAAGGAGGAGGAGAGAGGAAGGGAGGAGAGGGGGAAAGGAGAGGAACGAAAGAAGAGAGAATAGAGGAGGGGAGGAGAGGTGGAGACAAGGTAGACAGTTCGTTTTCCATAAATCACTTTAAAGGAACCAAAGCCACTAGAGGTCATTCACGGGCTCGTCTACCTGCATAAACGAGGGCCGAAACTGATCCAGGCTGTCTGCAGGGACTGGAGCTCTTGAACAAGTTACATGTATATGGAGGTGACTTTAGGAATTCAGAGGGGAGAGCCCTGGGATACCACCTGGAATTCCCAAAGTTTATTACTAAAGGCTACAATCTGAGTGGATACATTTTTTGTCACTAAACCGAATATTTTGTCATGCCCCTTCAGCGATTAGTTCAGCTCTTAATTCGTACGACCGGAATAATTGCTGATTGGGTGGAGTCATAACTGCTGGCAATATACATGTAGTATTGCTATATATTTTCTGCTCAAACCAATGGGTCAAAGCGGACCTGCAAGAGAGTGCCTCGGAGTTTTATTATCCTGAAGCCAGACTCCTCAGAAGGTCTGAGATAGGTTTGATGCTACCAATTCGACCCCAAAGTACCACCGTGCCTGTCGATCAAAGAAGCTAGACTTGGACAACGAGTGAGTTATATTCCACTCCCTAGGTCGGACAGTACCTGAGAATGTATTCGGTTCTCAGCTTCTGCATTGGACCTCCCTGCGATTGGGCCAACACAACCAGCATTGAACCGAATATTCTCCCGCACTGCCACGGGGGGGGGCCACCGTTCACCTTTTTGCCGACGCAATCCCCCTTTTTGCCTTGACCTGTGAACGAACAACCAACCATGACGTCATAATGACGTATCGTAGTATACGGAGGTATACGGTCCAAGTAATAAGATATACGGAAGTGCACGAGTAATGGACACGTGCAATGAAGGTTGACGAGTGCACTGACAATCCGAGGCCGTGGAAGAAGCGCGTCCTCCTCAGGACCAAAAAGCTCCGCAGTTGTTGGGCAGATCTCTCATCACTGAGCGTATATCACGTCAGAGAACACTTGGCTGGGTCAAATTACTTGAAAGTACAAGCAGCGAGTGGGCTGCGGGCGCTCACGTCCACCAAGAGGACGCCTGTGGTGCAGCGCGCCCGTGCGCAGAGCTGAAATGGATGTAGCGAGAGGGCCTAGGAGGGGGATAGGAGGCGGTTTTGACGGCATAAAAGGCTAGAATCCCTGCAAGTACCAAATTGCCACTCCGAGTACTTTTTTGCCCGAGGGGAGAAACAACCAACCAACTAAACTGGCATTGCGTCTGGCAATTTGGTAACTGTGGCCCCGTGCGCACTGCCCTCCCATTTGTGCAATAATTTTACGGGGCCCTGGAAACAACCTCAGCAGAGACATAAAATTTATTGGGGGAACATATGTTCAGACTGCACTAGGGGGAGAATATACTGCACACTGGTCTAGTCATCCAGTCATCCCTCACAAACAATAACCCCAGCATGAATCCAAAGCACAGTCTCCCTCCTACTGTTGTGCATCAACGCCGACCTTCCACCTCGGCATACCTGCTTCCTTGGCGATGGCGGAGTACAGGTCAGTCACGCTGGAGGAGCAGGACATGGAGTAGTTGTACCGGCTCCTCTTCCAGTTCGTGTCTGTTTCATCAGTAGCTACACAAATCACACACGGTTCATTGACAACACCGCTTGTCTTGTAAGTAGTGAGCTCTGTTTCCCAGTTCTCTCTGCCGGGTAAGACAGTCGCCGCAACAGCCCCACTTGCACCCTGCGGTTCCGCATCTCCAACTGCATCCGGCTGAACTGCTTCACCGACTACGTCTATGCTCTCATCAGTCACAGTGGCCATGACAAACGCAGTTGGTGGGCTCTAACAGGAGTGTGTGGCCAGCAATTCTCTCAAAAGTAGAACTAAACCAGTTAGCTAGTTTGGATACAAGTGGCTGCACAGATTGAATCCTGGACGTTGCTTCAAGTGAGGTAAGACCCTGAAGTTGTCTCCGGCCTTCAACAAGTGACGTACACTGACATTTTCTGATGCATAAACGTTCAAGTCACTGACTCAGCAAACACGCAATCAAGAGCTCCAACACTGCGAACCAGCTACACGAGCTGTCCAGCACCTCGACCACCGGATGATAGGGCTCAATGCCGTCACTCATGCAATTATTAGGGCCACCGAACGGCCTCTTACGGTTCGCTCAGAGAGGGTTCTACAGCCTAGCTGAATGACGTCTATGTTTAACGTTTCGCTACAGCACGTGTATGTCATCAGATTCTCACGTGACTTAGATGCAAAAGGGGGCGGGGTCATGCAACAGGGGTGGGGCAGCGCGCATGTTTGTTTATGCATATCAGTGATTCTTGCGGTCGAATGTTGCATTTAATGTGCAAGATTTCTTTTAGAAGGTGATGCAATGGAGAATGGCCGAGTTGAAGGCGCCGAGAGACAGTACGTTGAAGGTGAGTCAACCTGCAGCAAAGTGGGAGTAGCTGGTCGGTCGTGCAGTAACAAGACACCTGTAAAGATGTACAGTACCATAGGTTTTGGTATTATATCTATGGATCTACACAAAGAAGCATAATAGTAGCAGATTATGTACAAGGATTCCTCAAATCCAACGCAGTCCAGAAACATCGTTGACCAGCTGCATTTGTTTCCCACGTGTATGCACACACACACTCCTGCAGGCACAACGGCGCTCCCTCTCGGAGTACCCCAGCAGTGATGGAGGGGGAGGGAAGAGGTCCTTTCTGAAGTACCTGCGGACCAAGCCATGGAAGAGGAAAACGCGCTCAGTATCATCACTGGAGGACGTCGACAGGGTACGTACATGCACCAGGGAATAATAGTTCCGCTAGCTACACTACATGTATATTGCAATTTATATGGTTAGGGCCTGTATAAATACTGTGTAGCATATGTAGGCTACCATACTGTCCTGGTCAGTGCTGCACCAGTGAGTGTTGCAAGTAGCCGTGTGGACGATTCTAAGTGCTGTCTTAATCACTTGTGGGAAGTTGCTCCCACAATTTTGCTATCTTTTAATTGCATGCAAACAGTGATCCCCCTCCACTCCTGCGCACACACACACAGTCTTCCAGCCCCGCCAGTGACGCCCCCACTGATCCACTCAAGGACCAGAATGGTGACTGCATCCGTGTCATGGCAACGGTGCTCCACCCACAGGTACACTACGAGGTCCTCCCCATCACCCCGAGCACGACCGCCGGTGAGGTGATCACAGCCCTGGTGGACAAGTACGCCACCTCCAAGGAAGACAAGAGCCCTGATATATTCTACCTGACTGAGGTAAGGAGCTGTCGAGTGTAAAGTGAGCCTCGTTCCTATAGCCCCCTCTCACCCCACGTTTGCCAAGTGGCAAATGGTGGGGTGAGTAGGCCTGGGAACGAGGCTAGTCTAAAGCCTGAAGTGGATTGATATCAATCGGCTAGACTGTATCCGATATATACTTAGTTACAACCTCATCAGGCAAAGTATACTTGGCAGTCTGAAGCATGTAACCACAGCATCTGGCGGTTGGAGGGCATTACATCACCACACGCTTGCATGATCACATCACTGGTCTTTCTTCCCTCCAATTTATGGAATCCATAGCACCTTTCACCATAGTAACTGGGGGGCAGAAAGATCAGTGGTGCAATCTGCAAGCAGCAGACTGCCAACGATGGTCGACAGCAGTACATAATGAACGCAACCTTAGCTATTCCTGTTGAAGCATGTAAGCCTGTGAGTTGGACAGTTAGTTCGACTGCTCTTGAATACGGTTCACTGCACCACAAGGATAAATAATCGGTAGAGATTGAGATGAAACTGCTGCTGAAGGAAGATCTGAAACACACCATCTGTGACAGAAATGTGTCACTGTTCAGTAGTACACCAAAAGTCTAACCTCGTACATAGGCCTTCTCACCCAGTGTTTGTTGATTGCAGTACCCATGTTAGTACTGCAAGCGACAAATGCTGGGGTGAGGCCTGGGAACGAGGCTAACAAAAGACTACTTATAAACAGACAGCTCTCTTGGTATGCAAGGACATCCATGCCCAGCATTTCGTAGTAGGAAGTCGCCAGTGAAGTGCAGATATCAGTGCCCGACTTTTGACAAGGAAAACCTCCCACTTGACACGCGCATTCCACTCCCTCACAACCGAAGAACAGTTGGCACAACTGTTTGTCCAGCTGCATAAACAGGAACTCACAGTCTGCTTAGCGATAGGGTACTCTACTACAAATGTAGATTCGGGCTTGGTAGGTTTGGGGAGACACCATTGTTCAGCAGTCTGCATGGATAGGATGATCTTGATCGTTGAGATTACACCATTTGCACTGCACACACCAGCCCCTCCCCTAGTGTGTAACTAATGGGATCAGCATGGCACACAGAGCAACCCCTCCCCCCTAGTGTGAGCTAATGGGATTAGCATGGCACACACCAGCCCCTCCCCCTAGTGTGTAGCTAATGGATCAACATGGCACACAGAGCAGCCCCTCCCCCAAGAAGCCACTATTAAGCCCAAACGGTAATTACACACATTAGGTTACAGTACTGAAATAAGCATCATTGCATATGCCTGAAAATGCGTAGCTACTCTATAGTATCAAGTTTTCTACTACCAAAAACAATCCATGAAGGTTCTGGAAGCACAGCAACATGACAGTGGTAACCATGTGTACAACGTACACTGTACATGGCCCTTGCGTAGTGAATCTGTCCTCCGAGTTGCTTTCATACATAATTTGATTACCAACCTTACAAATACCCACCCACCCCCCCCCCCCCCCCCACATGCGCAGTCATTAGTGTGCACTCTCAATACACACACACCCACACACACAAACTCTGGAACCTGTCTATAGTGGTCAATGTTAGGCAGCCACCTCTCCTAATACGGTCACTACTGCTGGTCCCAGTTGCAAACCCTGTACAAAACTACCTGCTTAAAAGCAGCTACCTGGCCTGAAATACTGGGCCCATGGGTGACCCTATAGACAAGTTCCACATACACATTTCATTACATGTGCGCTCACACTGCCCACCCATCCACACACTCCAGACGAAGGAGAGCGATCAGGGTAGCTACTCCCGGGTGCTGGACGACACTGACAGGGTGCACGAGGTCCAGCAGAAATGGCGGGACGAGAAGAACTCCTGGTTCACGCTCTGTCGCTCACCAACGGTTGTGCAGGAGGACTCTTTACTCGGCAGCCCCACGTCCCCGATCTCCCTCCTTTCCCCGACTGATGAGGACAATACCTATGTGGTCCTCGTGGAGGAGGGGTGTGGCAGTTCTCCAACATTCTCCGATCTCATGAGTGATTCGTACTTCAGCACAACTGCCTCCGAGAGCAGCAGAGTGTCTCCGGTCAGAACCAACCCATCAGGGTCAAACACCGCAGAAAATTCACCAAATGAAGTGACAGGCATCAGTACTGGAGTTAAATTAGATTCTGACGGCAGCCAGAATGTGGTCAACGATGCTGTGGGCATTCTGCTGGATGAAATGAGCAGCAGGTCAAGTTTACGAACGACCTCCACTTCAACGGAAATGAGTGGGTGTGGTCTGTTTGGTTCCCATGACGACTGTAGATCACCTGACTCTCCCCTGAACAGCAGTTTGTACACCTGTAGCACCGAGAGTATGACCCATTCGGATCCCTTTGACAATAGTCTGGACAACCGTACCGCCTCATCAGTAGCGTTTAGCAGAGCTAGCTGCCTCATTCATAGACGCTTCAGTTCACCAGAGTCTTACAGCTTCCAAAGAGACACGAGAATGGCAGTGAAGAAAACAAGAGCACGCGTCCACTTTGACGATCAAGTACTCTCTCACGGTACAGCATCAACTAATAGCATTACAAGCCCATGGCACAACACCAGTGTTGCTACGGAAACAGGAACTAATCACGTTGCTCTCCACTCTAAACGACGGCACTTCAGCGATAGTGGTTCTCCCGTGGGACAAAAGAAGTCACAAGGAAGAGGTTTAAAACTCAGCTTGCTGATGCAGAAGTCGATCGATGAGGGCATGACTGGCATGATGAACAGGGTCGTCAACGAGCAGAGACAAAGACGGAGATCTTGGGCTAACACTGAGGCAGAGCCACAAGGTGGACCGAGACTCAGGGTAGCCACCTCCCTCGTCTTCAAGGACGGGGTTGTGTTCCAGCCCCTGGTATGTTCCCCTGTGCACTCCGAGGAGAGGAAATACCCGCAATTAGTCTCCCCTGCAGTGCGGGAGGGAGAAACGGGCAGGAGAGAGGATGGGGAGAGAGACAGGGACGAGGATGGGGGGCAGGCTAGAAAGAGTAGTGCACTGGATAAGTGCACAGGAAATGGAGTGGGAGCTAGGAGACTGGCGCTTGATGGGAGCAGACTTGCTGCAGAGAATGCCACGGAAGAACAGTTGAAAGGGGTGGCCAAACACCAGGCAGGAGTCGGGCGTGAAGGTGAACCTTCAACAGGTGTAGGTCATGAATCACCAGGAATGGGTTCCGGAGGTGGAGAAGACACTCCAGAGGAAGGAGGTGGTAGTTCACCGCATCCCCAGCCAGACGCAGCCACAGTACACGGCCAGAGGGAGGAGATTAGACCCTCCCACCAGCAGTGCTCCCACATGGAGCTCCCATACAACTACCACAGGACATGGAAGACTATTCCACCTCTCTTAGTTGAGAGTGAGCTCACTATCCACCCGACCTTCCAGACGCGTGCAAGTCTCTACCCTTCCTTCCTCCACAGCGACTACTTCAGCTCTGAAATGGACCTTCTGGAGTCCCTCTCCACGCTCATGGACATCAAACTTGCCCACTCTAAGCCAAAACCCTGTAAAAGAGGACAAACATTTTCTACAGAAAAACAAACTTTGTCTGAAATTGATAGCTTAGCTCTGAGTCCAAGGAGAAGACCGCTAGTTCCCGATCACAAAGGTCCCCCCTCTCTTCTTGTTCCTCCTCACGTTTCTCTCATCTCCCCCTCTCGCAGGAGCAGACTGATCAACCAGGCAGCCCGAGCAATATACCTGAGGCGACCCCACTCCTTCAGTGTAAGGCAGGACCACCCCACTGCCCATGACGAACCCTCCTCTGTCGTATCACCTGCCCGCAGGGATTGCCTGATCCAGAAAGCAGCACTACTGCAGTCAAAGTACCAAGCCAGCAAACAGTCCCAACTTGGGGAAGAGTCCCATCGAGGATTGCCGGCAGGACGGACGGACAGTGAACCCCTCCCAACCACCACCCCCCAGCTAGATGGAGAGCTACAGAGAGAAGTACAGAGCCTTGACGGTGGTGACCCTGAGAGAAGTACCATCTCTCCACAGCTCACCCCTGGTGTACCAAACGGGAGACCAAGCAACCCGCACTTCCTGTCTCTGAGGCCCCCAACTACTAGCAGCTACAATACAAGTATGCGGCCCCACTCCAGCCAGCCACCATCACGACCATCCAGCGCCGTGTACTCCGACACCCACGGAGATTTGACAGTCAACCTCCACCGGAGGCAATCCTCCTATCCGGACTCGGTGGGTGACTTGAGTTCCAGTCTCGAGACAAGGCGCTCAAGATCTGCCACTCCAAGTTGGTCACATGGATCAGTGGAAACCATAGCAACAGTGCCCTCCAAGTTACTGCCCTCACGACGTCTGTCTAATTCACATACTCCCTTGAACGCATTATCCCGTCAAGAGTCCCTCCCGTCCCTTGCCAACCACTCATTGCCACACAACGCATGCACTCATCCCTCTCAAAAATCACTGTCCTATCTCAGCGTTCTACAACAGGCCACCAGAAAGCAATATTCGACTGAAAGTGCGAACACAAGGCTCCAGGAAAATCGGACAGGTTTTCATTCAGTTGAGGTGCTCAACACGGGGACCCAGAGGGAGATTCTCTACACGTTTGGTCCACAGAAGAGACCAGTAACCGTTGTAGTGAGCAACAGCGCCACCTCCAAGTCCACTCTGTCGCTTAGCAACCCTCAGTCACTGCCCAGACACTTGAAAAGAACAATGGCACATGTACAAGGCCGCACGTACATCCTAAATTCAACTCTACCCAACACTTAGAAGTTACAAAGCTACCCACAATACATTGAAGTTGAGGGACTTATTTCACCTCTGTCACTGAATCGAGGGGGGGGGGGGGGGGCAAAATTCTACTTGTATCATTCAGTTCACGACGACAATCATGTTTTCAGAACTTTCTACATGTATATCAGTGTTTTTATCCCTCATCACAAGCAATAGTCATGCAATCCTGGATTCATTATTATGTTCTAGTTTAAGCGATCGATGTGCCACAGTGGGGCTAGTCTATACCAAGCTTTGATCCTTCAACAACAATGTAATTCAACATGACATATACATACAGCACATACAGTACAGCGTACACAAAATTAACGTGACACCTCATACACTGATGGTCTTCATGATGTTGAAGCCGCTCAGTGCAGTGGTGATGAGGACCCCTGGCAGTTGGGGGTGCCAGTGGAGCTCCTTCACCTCCGATTGACCCTGGTGAATGAACAGCAGCTGTGGGGGAACCCCCGCCACCTCCTCTCCCCCTCCTCCGCCACTTCCTCCTCCTCCTCCTCCTCCTCCTCCATCGTCACTTTCCACTGCCAAGTCCCACTGCACAACCTGAGAGTTGCCATAACAACCAACTTGTTATAAGTATGTCATCACACAACAAACTTGTATAGTCTGCGTTTAATTACCCATGCTGTCTTCTTGCAAGGCAGCCAACACCAATTGCAATATTCTTGGTCAGCTGCACACGGCTGTGCAATCAACTGCTCTAACGCATGTCAGTACGTCAGCCTGCAACCTTGCTCAAGGACCTTGTCTCTGCAGAATCTCTGAGCAGCATACTACAGTGGCATACTGCCTCCTGGGGTTCATACATGCATAAGATTTGGGTTCTACCTGATCATCCGCTCCTGCCGAAGCGAAGATGGTTGAGTCGTGAGGATGCCATTCCACGGACGTGATGGGGGCCGAGTGGTGCTTGAATAATGCAGCAACCTCTCCCCTGGGTAGGTGTGCATGGGGGGGGGGGGGGGGGGGGGGGGGGTGTGTGGTGGGAAATTAATGGTACTTCCTAGTCTAGCATCTTTAACCACTACCAGGTCACATGACAGTCACATGACAGTTGTAAGGTGAAATTATTGGGGGTACCAGGAATGGCTTGAGTTGTAATTGTGGCTCACTTCTTGAACAGTCTGAGATCCCACACCTTGAGGATCCCGTCATCTCCTCCGGACACGATGAAAGGGTCTTTTCTGTTCCAGGAGATAACGTTCACATCAGCATCGTGCGCATGAGTGGTAAGCATGCAGGCCTTGGACGGAGCAGCCCGACTGTCCCAAACTCGGATGGTCTGATCACACGAACAGGAGGCAAACACCTGCGATACATTTCAGAGCAACATCAGTTCAAACTGACCCATCTGCAAAAGACATGATCTGTTAGAGATCACATGACCTACTAGGTGTCATATGATCAGTTTGCCTAACATTCTCCTAAGAGAGACAAGTCACGCACGCTGGGTTCGTTGGGGCTCCATTGAATGTCCTCTACTGACTTGGTGTGGGCGGAGCAGGGCCGTTGGTCCACCTGCCAGGAGCCATCCGGGGTGGGGGTCCACAGGTGAATGTTTCTGTTGCAGTCTCCTGTTGCCAAGCGACCAGGTACCGTACAAGACCAGTCCAGAGCAAAGCCCTCCGACTGCAATGGGATCAGGTTTTCAGTGGGGGAGGGGAGGGCAACTCTATAACAAATTTCCACTTAGCTCATACAATTTCCAAGTTAATTTGGTGCCCTCTGACTTGCAGGTACATCTTCATGCACACAAAATAGTTTGTCCAATCAATGTCCGGTTTAGAAGAGTTCCACGGCATTGCCAGCGTACCTGGTGACCACTGAAGCTGAATAGGGGTGTCTCTTTGTGCCCAGCGACAGTCCTCCCCGAGGCCCCGCCCACACTGGGGCTGTCCAGTAACAACACATGTTTGTCAGTGTTCCACACGTGCACCACACCCCTCTCGGACCACGTCGCCACCAGCTGGTGCTCCGTGAGGGGGGCCACCTGCAAAAGACAGCAACACGGTTGAAGAGAAGAAAGTTCACAAAATGATTCCTCAGCTTGGAGCCAACCATGATTCAGTCAGACCAAGATTAATTCACAGCTTGAGTGAAGATAGCCAATGTCACCAACGATACCTGCTCCATGCACCAGCAAGCATGGGGGGGGGGGGGGGGGGGGGGGGCATTTCCAATGGGAAACATGTTGCCTCCCCTTGAAAAAGACTGACCTGAACCCCCACCCCCATCCCAATTGTCAATTTCTGGAGATATGTCAACCTTTCCAAACACTGTGGGCCTTGAAAAGTGTTACACACAAAACACATTATGTCAGGGACAGCCACAGTAAGCAGGTGCTTTCTCGACTTGCTCCAGCATTCCCCAAGATGCTCACCCTGATTCTGTTCACAGCGCCAGGATGCTGGATCATCACGATGTCCAGCTGTGGTTCATCATCATCCAGAGTCTCCTCGTCATCACCTGAGGGTCAGGTGACAGTCATGTGATCAAATACTCATGGTATCACCTCAAAGTGAGTGTCTCCAAGGCTCTAAATGGAAATGCTGGGATTCCAGCCCAAACTGGCTTGGGAACAATCTGCTCTACCCATAACGTGACATCTTCCTTGTCACACACATACTGTCGTTCTCCTCAGCCGTCCTCCTCAGCTGAGACATCTTCATCAGGATGATGAAATTCTTCCCAGCTGTCTCTGCCTGCGTCCCAGCAACCAGGTAGGCCGTGAGAGGGTACTCCACTCGATGATCACCGAGCGAGTCTCTCAAGACGTCGAAACTGAGACACGGGGGCACCCGTCTGGGCGGTTATGGGTTACATGTGGTACGCAGAACTGTCGTGGACCAGTTCCTCTCCATCGGCAAGCGGCTGCCCCGGGAGGTACACCTGTGCACATTCAAGGTCGGAGGTTGGGTAAAAAGGTCATCCATTTATGAACAGCAGAAACATGTGACGGCCAACTGACCTGTTCTTCCTCTTTTGTTGCTCTGATGGTCATCGGTACCTTCTCTTCCTCCACGTCTCCTTCTTCATCGCTGTCGTCCATCGCTATGGGCTCTGCCTCCCCGTCTGAGCAGGTGGGGCACAAGACAGTCTGTGGATCCAGGTCATCCAGGCTAGTGCACTACTATAAACTATCTCCGACCCTCAGCAACTAGTGCTGTCAATTAATCGGTTAATCAATCGGTTATATGCCTTAGCGATCAACTATTGCCCACCCTAGGATGTCATGTGATGTCATGTGATGTCGAGTAAAGCCCCAGCCCGCGCTACTTTAGTTAGCTTGCTGTTCTACTCAGCAAATTAGCCACGAACGCTGATCGGTGCAACCTCCAAACACCTGTTGGT
>OZ007508.1:165518-366432 GCA_963931865.1 Axinella damicornis | reverse complement strand
AAAACCCACTAGTTGGATTCTATGAATATCCTATTACTGCATTCCATGAATTGGCACGGGAAGATGACAAGCTACTTAAACAACATTGAACTCACAGGATGCACCTACTCGTAGATTGTGCTGTGTGCCATGCAAACGTCTCAGGTTAGGCTCTGCAGTGCAGGTGTCCAAGAGGTCCTTGTAGTTAAGTTGCTGTGGTTCCGCTGCTCTTCACTGCTCAGCAACCTCCTGCAGTGAAATCCCCACCAGCTGTTCCTCTGGCCACTACTGGATTAGACACTCCAACGTAAGTGCAGCGCAGGTTTAAGTGTGACATGAACAGCTAGAGTGTGTGGCTGCAACAGCACTGGAGGGTGGGATCCTTCCCTCCCCATTGCCTTAGTAATCTGAGTTGTAGCTAACCTACGTAGCTACGGACTTTGGTAGTCACTTCCTTGTCACCTGTAGAAGCATTTGCGACTGGTATCAACATGCATTATAAGAGCTGATCAAGGGTGCAGATGAACTAAGATGAACCGATATAGCTAAGGAGGAGCCATGCCTCTTTGAATGTAAATCAAGCAATCAAGTGCTTTGATTGGAACGATCAAGCGATCAAGGACGATTTTCACTGACCAGGATTCATGATCCCAGGTGCAAATGCTTCTATATGTAAATATGTTTCAGACGAGAGAACAAACGAACTGGTTAGTGCATGCACAGAACGTTCACTGACTACTGGGTGGGAGTAGGAAAGTCAAGTGTCACTACCCGTTGTTAATGACACTTGACTTTCCTACTGCCACTCCCACCCAGTAGTCAGCGAACGTTCTGTGCATGCACTAACCAGTTCATTTGTTCTCTCGTCTGAAACCATGACAATAGCTAAAGTTGCAAATTTGCATCAATTCTTGAGTAATAAATTGTTCCTCTTTTACAGTGAAGCAACGTTGGCACAGAAGTAGCTACCAATATCCAGCATTGCAAGACAAAGTAAAATCGCAAGATGTTGCTGCCCCTTGTAGCTACGCTAGCTCTGCTCTGTCTTCCCACACCCTCTGCCAGCCAGGGAGACAACACTGCCCTCCCCCTCTTCCTTCCTGCGAGAATGATCAACAATCAGCAAGCCACATGTCCTCCTGCTGAAACAGCCCGAGATGAGTTTGTCCAGGATATTCAAAACTCTATACGCAACACTATTATACCAACTTTCTGTCGTTCTGCTCAAACCCAGGCCAGTCCTGTAGCCTCCTGCAGTGTACTCCCCACAAGCTGCTCCTCTGGCTACTACTGGATCAGGAGCTCCAATGGCACTGCAGTGCAGGTGTACTGTGACATGAACAGAGTGTGTGGCTGCAGCAGCATTGGAGGGTGGACCCGTGTAGCCAATCTGAATATGAGTGACCCATCCCAACAGTGCCCAGGTGAATGGATGCTACAAACGTACAGCACAGCACCAACGAGACTGTGTGGAAAGGGCGTTGTTAGTTCTGGATGCCTCTCCGCAACATACAGCACTTACGGCATCAACTACACCCAGGTGTGTGGAAGAGTGACAGGATATCAGTACGCTACAGTAGATGCATTTTATTCAAACTCTATAGAGACGTTGACCATAGACAGCTACTATGTGGACGGGGTGTCCCTCACGCATGGATCCCCTGGAGCAAGGCAACACATCTGGACCTTCGCAGCTGGACTTTCAGAGCCTGGTCTATCTGCTCATCCTAACACTGAATGTCCGTGTGCTGATCGAGGAAGCCGGACGTATATCCCATCCTTCGTGGGAAATGACTTCTTTTGTGAGAGTGGGAACCCCGGGCAGTGGACAGTGGTACTGTATTCGAGTGACCCACTCTGGGATGGTCAGGGCTGTGCATCCCCTCCCTGCTGCGAGATGAGCTACCCACCTGGGGTGATGGCCCCCTGGTTCTGCAAGCAGCTGCTGCAGCCCACAACCGACGATCTTGAAGTTCGTATCTGCGGCAGAGTTGATGTAGATGAAGATACTCCAGTTGAACTGGTTGAACTCTACATCCGCTGAATTAACCCTACCTAATGAACCACCGTGTGATCACAAACTACAAAGGATGTTTGCTAAGTAGCTAGTTGCCTAGAAGATAAGAGCTTTAAAACCTGTGAGCAGAATAATATGTGCACACTGACTTTTGCTTTGAGTGGATTAATATTATTTACTTGTACAAACTTCAAAATTACATGAGTGAAGCATGAAGTGGAGGGAACACTGTTGAGAGCAGCACGTTGGGCGTGGGTGTGATGTTCATTTTATACAACCACGTGGAAGTGCAGCCTTAGTCTTGTGAAGGCATGACATTAATGGGGGGGGGGGGGGGGGGGGGGGGGGGGGGTGGGCTGAATTTATGACGCTAAGTGTACGCATAATAGTTTGGAAATGCCTCCTTAGCTAGATCTTCTGGCACTGCAGCTATCAGTAGAATTTGCATGAAAACTAGGCAAGCTCTCCTTTACACAGTTACTCTACGTATATAGCTACTCAATTGTGTTGTATTTATGCAGCAGTCGGAGCGGTTCTTTGCCTGAGGTTGTTCTACACCATGTGATGTGAAAATTCGTTGCTTGCCAGGATAGTCCACTGGTTCATGTCCCAGCATTGTAGTAGTGGAGCTAGCAGTTCTTTGTTTATCCGTAGGCTTGTGCAATGCAGGCAAGCACTTCACCTACCCTACCAAAGTGGTTTATACACTGCTGATGATAGCTGTAACCCTGAAGTAGCAATAAATATCACACTAGCTGCTGCCCTGGAATGTATTAGTTGATGTGAGATGATGTAGCCGAATAGCTCATTGCTTCTTCTTTCTCGCTCGGAGGCCGAGAGGTAAATAACTACCAAAGAGTGGATGTGTGTAGCTATAATAGCTACAAACATGTTTAGAAGGCTTGGTGGTGTGACGTATTATTGAACATGTGGGTCTGCATGAAGTATTCAAATCTATATCCCACACAACCTTCGTATAAACTATCTGACCGTCCTACACCATCATTCAGTCTCTGCAGACATACTATACATATACAAACCCACTAATTGGATTCTATGAATATCCTAACTGATCTAGCTATTACTGCATTCCATGAATTGGCACAAGAAGATGACTAGCTACTTTAAAACAACATTCAACTCACAGGATGCACCTACTCGTAGATTGTGCTGTGTGCCATGCAAACGTCTCAGGTTAGGCTCTGCAGTGCAGGTGTCCAAGAGGTCCTTGTAGTTAAGTTGCTGTGGTTCCGCTGCTCTTCACTGTCACTGCTCAGCATCCTCCTGCAGTGCAATCCCCACCAGCTGTTCCTCTGGCCACTACTGGATTAGACACTCCAACGTACGTGTAGCACAGGTTTAAGTGTGACATGAACAGCTAGAGTGTGTGGCTGCAACAGCACTGGAGGGTGGGATCCTTCCCTACCCATTGCCTTAGTAATCTGAGTTGTAGCTAACCTACGTAGCTACAGACTTTGGTAGTCACTTCCTCGTCACCTGTAGAAGCATTTGCGACTGGTATCAAAATGTAATCTAGTGATCAACACGCTTCTAAGAGCTGATCAAGGGATGAAGATGAACTCCAAGTGACCAATATAACAATATATAAGGAGGAGCTATCATCCCTTTGGACCCCTGTAAATCAAGTAGCTAATCAAGGAAGATTTTCACTGACCAGGATTCTTGGTCCCGGTTGCAAATGCTTCTGTATAGCCACCAGGTATGCAACTATGTAGCTAGCTAGCTATTTTCAATGAGGCATGTTAACACGTTGCAGATGAGAGAAAAAATAGTGCATGCACAGAACCTTCACTGACTACTGGGTGGGAGTGGCATGCAGTAGGAAAGTCAAGCGCCATTAACAAGGGGTAGTCACTTACATAAACATTATTAATTTTGCTTGAATAACAAATTGCTCTTCTTTTTACAGTGAAGCAAGTTGCCACAGGAAAGGTAGCTACTCATATCCAGCGTTGGAAGACAAAGTAAAATCGCAAGATGTTGCTAGCCCTTGTAGCTACGGTAGCTCTGGTCTGTCTTCCCACTCCCTCTGCCAGCCAGGAAGCCAACACCGCCCTCCCCCTCTTCCTTCCTGCGAGAATGATCAACAATCAGCAAGCCACATGTCCTCCTGCTGAAACAGCCCGAGACGAGATTGTCCAGGATATTCAAAACTCGATACGCACCACCATTATACCAACTTTCTGTCGTTCTGCTCAAACCCAGGCCAGTCCTGTAGCCTCCTGCAGTGTACTCCCCACAAGCTGCTCCTCTGGCTACTACTGGATCAGGAGTCGCAATGGCACTGCAGTGCAGGTGTACTGTGACATGAATAGAGTGTGTGGCTGCAACAGCACTGGAGGGTGGACACGTGCAGCTAATCTGAACATGAGTGACCCATCCCAACAGTGCCCAGATACATGGACCCTACAAACGTACACCTCAGAACCGAGTAGGCTTTGCAGTGCGGATAGCAGTGCAGGATGTTTCTCAGCTATGTACAGCACTTACGGTATCAGCTACAGCCACGTTTGCGGGAGAGTGGTGGGGTTTCAGCAAACTGCTCCAGATGCATTCAGTGGCAGTACAGAGAGCATAGAAGGCCCCTATGTGGACGGGGTATCCCTGACACACGGACCACCTGGAGCAAGACAACACATCTGGACCTTTGCAGCTGGACTTTCAGAGCTTGTCCAACCCTCTTTCCCGACACTCTCTTGTCCATGTGTGAGTGGAACAGCTGCTCCCTCCTTCGTGGGAAATGACTACTTCTGTGAGAGTGGAAACCCTGTCACAACACTGACAGGTATGCTCTATACGAATGACCCACTCTGGGATGGTCAGGGCTGTGGATCCCCTCCCTGCTGCGAGTTGAGCTCCCCACCTGGGGCGACAGCCCCTTGGTTCTGCAAGCAGCTGCCACAGGCCACAACCGATGATATTGAAGTTCGCCTTTGTAGAGATGAGGCCACTTCAAATGAAGACACCCCAGTCGAAGTTGTTGAACTCTACATCCGCTGAATTCTTCGTATATATACCCGATGAACTCTGATGCTGTGTGAATACAAACCTAAATATAGGTTAGACACTGAGACCAAGGGATCTACGCGATTTAGAAACCCGAGGGCCCTGGGCTGTAGCGTCCCGAGCGCAGCGAGGGCGCTACTAAGGGCCCGAGGGTTTCTAAATCGCGTAGATCCCATTGGTCTCAGTGTCTAACCGATTTAGAGTATAGCAACGGTAACTACACTAGCGCTTCAGTTGTCAACAGAATAACCTACGAGTTGGAGGTCCTTTTCGACGAAATAACACTGGAAACGAGTACAAGGCAGATACTAGCGCTGTGTGCCCTCGCTGCGCTCGGGACGCTACAGCCCAGGGCCCTCAGGTTTCTAGATCCCTTGGTCTAGAGTACAGCAACGGTAACTACGCTAGCGCTCCAGTTTTCAACAGAATAACTTACCATCGGATGTCCTTTTCGAAGAAATAACAGACTGGCTACGAGCAGCAGGTAAACGCTGACATGGCGCGCGAGTGACTTGCGCGCACGAGCAGTCATATGGCTCCGCCCCTCAACTTGGCTCCACCCCACCAGTGCCGTCATTTACCGCTTCGAGCTCTCGCGTAGCTCGTGTACTGATGTAGCCGTCCAACAAAGACAAGAGTAGTACGCAGACATGTGCACTGCCAACAATTCTAAAGCAGCTGCATGCTATAATTTTTATGTAGTTGCCATGGATTTCAAGTTGGCAGTAAACAATAATTGTGTATCCTGGGGGCTCAATAGAAAACCCCATACGAGGTTTTCTATTGAAGACGAGGTTTTCTATCAGATTTAGATACCTCGCAGTGAGTAATCTGATTGGTGGAATTGGTACAACTATACTCTAATTGCTTAGAGTAGATTGATAACTAGATTGAGTGTAGCTAGGTGGACTTAATTCCACATCAACAAGATATCTGAGTGTGCTCCTCGACTTTCTATTTATTGTAGAAACTTTCTGCTTTACTCGGAGTGGAATATATCTATTCACTGTAGAAATTCCTGAGTAAATAATTATTGTCTACAGTCTTCAAATAGCTACCTTGTAATAGGACCAGTACACTTGGGCTAGTAACTAGTCTCGTTCCAGGTGCTCAGTACAGGGTTAGGGTTAACCTCGCACCGAGTCCCTGGGAACGAGGTACAAAACTATTGATCCGTAACTGTATAATAACTAACCTTAATATTTAAATAATTGGGCAACCATGTGGGCTAGTAGCTGGAAAATTTTAGGCCCTGGAATTGTCATAATATTGCCCACTACCTGCCCACTAGCTAGGTGCTAGCTACAACCATTGAATGGTAGTCTGGCAACACCCACACAGCTAGTGGATTGCAGATTGTGCATGCAGATCAAAGGAAGATACTCCAGTTGAACTTATTCAGTCTACCCAACGAACTCTGCTGCATGTGTGAACATTACTTTTAGAACCAACGCAACCGACATCATAAAAGAGTTAGTTTTTTCAAACACTAGCATTTCTGCACTGCAGAACATTGATGTAAGTGGTACGCACGTAAAGAGGTGGCCAAAATAAAAACAATTGTGTAGTAGCTATAGGAATATATACAAACAGAAGTGTACAACATGTTCATATAGCTATCACTTTCAATACAAGGCCTACAAACAAATAACTAGTGCTGGGCGATACCAAGTACCAGGTATCGATACTACCGATACCAGGTTTCAGGATGGTGGTATCGAGTATTAGACTGGTATCAGTTGATACTGAGGACTGTACATTATGTGGCCCGGGCACGTGCTAGAAGCAGAGTCAGACTCCGGATCCGAGTCTGACCAATAGCCACCCATAGGCCAGGCCTTGTAGAACATCTTCAGCCCACTAATGTGTACATGTTGCTCTTCCTTCAAGTTCTTTGACAAAAGTTACAATGTTGAGATCATCATTAATGAAGGGGATTGTTTTGAGATTGGTATCAGTATCGGCCAATACCAGCACAACAGTACTTGGTATCGGTATCGGCCAATACCAGCACAACAGTACTTGGTATCGGTATCGGCCAATACCAGCACAACAGTACTTGGTATCGGTATTGAAATTCAAAATGTGGTATCGCCCAGCACTACAAATAACTCTGTAGCTAGCTATACGAGACACAAACCATTCCTTATAAGGTTTGCTTATGGAGAGAAAAGAGCCTGGCAAGTCCAGATTGAAATATGCATGTGCTCCCCAACCTCTGACCACATCATGTGACCGTACGGCTACAAGGCTACTCTACTGCGGAAGCGATGTCATTATTGGTCATAGGCGTACAATTATCAACCAAACTTAGCTACTACAAAGTATACTCTACAGTCCAACACTGACTATTTTGGAGTTGGTTTCCTCTTGAACAGCTGGGATATCCAAGATGGTGACTGCTGTGGAGGGGTGGAGGAGAGGAGGGGATGGCCGTGGGAAGTGGGCTGGGGCAGGAGGGGAGGTTGCTGACCAAGGATCCCACTTCCAGTGTCTTGGGTGAGAGGTAGTCGAGACCTCTTCACTGCTGTTGGTGAAGACAAAGGCCCAACCACTTTTCGTTTTCTTCCGAGTTGAGACTTGCCCTGCAGACCCCCTCCTGCTGGTGGATGATGGCTGTCAAGCTCCTTCGACTCTGAGATGTGCTGAATGGCATAGTTCACGGGTACTGTAGGCAAGGAGGAGGAGGAGGAGGAGGAGGAGGTAGGTGTTTTGAATTCCCCCTTGCCACATTGCACCTCAAGGTTCTCAGGCGTCTCGGCAGCAGTCACAAACGCTGCTGTATTTGCACTCAAGGATGATGAAGAAGATGTTTGAATTTCAGCTGCTGAACTGCTAGGGTCAACTGGTGATGACATAATGGTGACCTTTTTCTTTTGGTGTCCTGCTGGGCTACCTGCCTCTTCCGCTTTGTCCCTCTCTCCTCCGCGTTCCTCTTCCATGGTGTGGGACATGTCAGTGGGAAGCGTGGGATAGATATGCCCTACTGGAGAACTGAGAGGATCGTGAATATCATTACTGCCATCTTGCATCTCACTAGGATCGATGTGAGGTTGGTCTGTGGGAAGCTCTGGTGCACTGGCCGACAACTTCGCAACCTGGCAATGGATTAATCCACGAGATTTAGGTTTCCGACAGCTGAGCATAATGGCATAGCAACAATACAATCAAGTAGACTGGACCCTATCATGTAACTTAATATATGCTAAGGTCACAAATCACTTAACAGTTCAACAAAGGATTTGGCTGCCTTCAGCTTTTACATTCTACAAACCTCAGAAACAGAATGCATATTCACGAAACTATAGTAGTAACACTGTTTCCAGATGTTCAGGATAGTGCACCTTGTGGTGGGTTAGTTGCACATGCGGTAGGCTAGCTACAAGACTGCACAGCGCTGAGTGGCGAGGTTCTGCTACATGCTTGCAGTTCAGAGGTTCTGCTACATGCTTGCAGTTCAGAGGTTCTGCTACATGCTTGCAGTTCAGAGGTTCTGCTACATGCTTGCAGTTCAGAGGTTCTGCTACATGCTTGCAGTTCAGAGGTTCTGCTACATGCTTGCAGTTCAGAGGTTCTGCTACACGCTTGCAGTTCAGAGGTTCTGCTACACGTTGGCAGTTCAGAGGTTCTGCTACACGCTTGCAGTTCAGAGGTTCTGCTACATGCTTACAGTTCAGAGGTTCTGCTACATGCTTGCAGTTCAGAGGTTCTGCTACATGCTTGCAGTTCAGAGGTTCTGCTACATGCTTGCAGTTCAGAGGTTCTGCTACACGTTGGCAGTTCAGAGGTTCTGCTACATGCTTGCAGTTCAGAGGTTCTGCTACATGCTTGCAGTTCAGAGGTTCTGCTACATGCTTGCAGTTCAGAGGTTCTGCTACATGCTTGCAGTTCAGAGGTTCTGCTACGTGCTTGCAGTTCAGAGGTTCTGCTACATGCTTGCAGTTCAGAGGTTCTGCTACATGCTTGCAGTTCAGAGGTTCTGCTACACGCTTGCAGTTCAGAGGTTCTGCTACATGCTTGCAGTTCAGAGGTTCTGCTACATGCTTGCAGTTCAGAGGTTCTGCTACACGCTTGCAGTTCAGAGGTTCTGCTACATGCTTGCAGTTCAGAGGTTCTGCTACATGCTTGCAGTTCAGAGGTTCTGCTACAAGATTTGCAGTGCTAAAGTAGACAGGAATGATGCCAACAGAATGCCACGTAGATGATAGCCGTATCACATGACTTTGCCCCTCCCTCACCTCCTGGTCAATGGCGGCAAACTGCCAGCTCCAGGAGTTGTTGTAGAGGAACTGGCGGTGGTCAAAGCGGTTGTCGTCGGGGGAGTAGCCCTCTGCATGGTAGGAGGGGGTGAGCACCGTCATCTTGTGGCGGTTGATGGAGTAGCAGCGGAAGAAGAACTTCACCTTGTCTGCAATCTAGAGACCACGGCCAGGTGGAGGGGAGGAATTATATTATAGAGAAAGCAAATCCTAACATGGTAAGTATGGAGGTAAACAGTGTATATAAGTGCTACAAATAAATATAGCATCCAGAATGGACCACATGACCCAAGAATGAGATGTAGCTCGGACATTTGATTGGTGGAGTTGGGGGCAGGAAGATGGATGACAAAATACACAGTCATACGTATATACCTCCACAACGGAATACTTGTCCGCCCACATGTGCACCAGCTTGGTAAACATGCTGTAGGGACCACAGCGGTGGACCTTACGCAGACGACCAAACACAGACAACTCTGCATAGGTCATTCCCATGTCATCCTGGGAGGGGGCAAAGGACAAAGGTCGAAGTTCAAGGTGGTGTGATATACCATACACATGCACACAGCTGTATATACGCGCCCAGTGTATTAGCTCGCGCACCAACCGAATATAGTTTGGCAAACACACACGCACACAAGAACCAGCCTCAACCCCAAGTCACACCCAAGCTATGGGAGGAAGTTCAAAGGTGAGATGTTAGGGAGACCATCAAAGACCTGCCATTCCCGGAGGTATGTATGTATGGGGGTTTTCCAAAATTGGCAGAAACAGCACTCCTGTTCTATAGGGTGACTGATGTGCCATTTCTGCCGAAAATGACCAATGAACTAAAATTGGTATTGGGAATAGACTTGGAAGAGAACATTGTAGTAGATGTATGAATGAGATATGAAGCTGGGGATTGTGCCATTTGTGGTCAGTATCAAAATATTGATGTCCTTCATGCTGATCACAATGGTGCAAATTAGGCCAAAGGTTTGGAGCTAAGTACTATGCTGGATATCTTGGGCTAGGAATGAGATACGAGGCTGGGATTTGTACCATTGTGATCAGCACGAATGGAGCTTGTAAATGATGTCAATTTTGCTGTTGGTTGAATTTTGACCCAAAGTCATGAAAAACCATGGATTATAGCTAGCCTTTGGTCGAGTGCAATTTTTGGCAAAATTGTGACCAATATTAAAAGTCATTTTTAGGTCATCAATTCAAGGTTCTTTTCATGCTGATCACAATGGTACAAATCCCAGATTCGTATCTCATTCCTAGCCCAAGATACCTAGCACAATACTTAGCTGGCTACTCCATATATTATCCATTGTCTGATGGAAGACATGTTGTATCCATGCATTTGAATGAGATACGAAGCTTGGTGTTGTGCCACTGTGATCAGCATGACAAGAACCATCTTAAAAGGACATTTAATGTTGGTCACATATTTGCCAAACAACTAAAGATACTGTTTTTAACGATTTTGGGTCAAAATTCAACCTACAGCAAAATGGACATCACTTGAAAGCTCAATTCTTGCTGATCACAACGGTGCACATCCCAGCCTTGTATCTCATTCCTATCCCTAGATACATAGCAGTCAAAATGAGTTTCGGCATGTGAACATACCTGCATTCTCGATTCTAAAGGTCAGGTATCCAGCAATTATTAGGATTTAGTTATGTCTGGGGTTGGTCATTATAGAATTCAAATGACTGTCACTTCTGTGAGGAAGAGTCTGGTAGAGACGAGGCCAGGGACCAGTTCCTGTAACCAGGCAACGAGAGAATTACGTACCTCATCATTCTGCACATGACTGTCCGTGATTGGTTCCAGTTCTGCAGTTGGTTTGGCCTCAAGAACTCTGCAAACAGGAGAAACTGTTAAAATACCGTACCAAACAGTTTCAATTTTCAGTATTCGTGTGCTGAACTCAGCAGGTTGATATTGTGATTGCAAGAAAGAAGTTGAAAAGAGGCTTGTTTGCAGTTGTCCTGTTTAATAGGAGACTGGCAACTACGTACTTCGAAACCGATTATACACTGTTTTGGCAGCAACCAACAGTCTTCATGACAAGCATAATCTCACTTTTTCAGCTCAGGGTAGGTTGGTGCCATGTAGCGGCAAAACGAGCGCAGGTCTGTCTTGCTGATCCCACCGATTGGGTTGATGTCGGCACTGGAGCAGTCATACTTGGTCAGGTAGCCTCGCAGACCCTCGTCCACATTGGCAGAGCCCAGGACAAGGAGGGAACTACCCTGACCATGGGTCCAGGGCATCAGCTGAGCAAAGAGGTAGGAGAGGAGCATGCGGGAGCGAGCCTGGGAGGGAGGAAGGAGGAATGGAGGGAGGAATGGAGGGAGGGAGGGAGGGAGGAAAGGAGGGAGGGAGGGGGAGGGAGGGAGGGAGGGAGGGAGGGAGGGAGGAAGGGAGGGAGGGAGGGAGGGAGGGAGGGAGGGAGGGAGGGAGGGAGGGAGGGAGGGAGGGAGGGGGGGAGGGAGGGAGGGAGGGAGGGAGGGGGGGAGGGAGGGAGGGAGGGAGGGAGGGAGGGGGAGGGAGGGAGGGAGGGAGGGAGGGAGGGAGGAAGGGAGGGAGGGAGGGAGGGAGGGAGGGAGGGAGGGAGGGAGGGAGGGAAGAGGGCAAAGAGTGGGATGGACAAATGGAGGCAGGAGATAACAAAACATGTAGTGCTAGGAGACCATGACTCCACACTATATGCCACTGATCAGTAGCAGCCTCTGCATACCTGCACATTCTGCAGGGCTAGGTTTTCTGTCTCACTTCCTCCGTGGACTTTGAACTTTGGCATCATGTCACATGCCTGGGCAAAGATGGCCATGTTAACACTGACAGCCTCATCGATGTCAATGCTGAGGTGGTTGGAGCCAATCTGCTCAGCCAAGCACCTGGCCCGCTCCCGAGTCTCATGTGATGAGTGGACTGTCCCCATGTAGCACGTGGTGAAGATACGTCTGTGTGTGTGTGTGTGTGTGCATGTTTGTGTACGCATGTATGGATGCGTGAACATTTGTGTAAGCTAGTCTTGGTCCCAGACCCAACCGCGCTGACTGTGTATGCATGACTATGTGTGTATGTGTGTATTCATGTGTGTTTAAGTACGTGGGATGGGTGTGTTGGTTTATTGGATGCATGTGCATTTAGAGCGACAGAAGCCATCACAGTGTCTCTACCTGGCCAGTTGCTGTGAGGTATTTGGAAGCTCCTCCCCCTCGTCCAGCCTCAGTACCATCCGCAGGTCACTAACCACTCTCTGGTTGCCCCTCCTACACATGAATAATGGCATAATTCAACCAACATACTATGCTGGAGTAGTCCTTGCCCTCCAACACAGCAGGCTGGAGGGTAATGGACGATCTCCATAGACTAAGACCACTAGTGACTGGAGTTGTACCTGCATGCATCAATGACGAGGGTGCACATGGATCCGACGAGGGAGGCGGTGGAGGAGCTGTCAATGCCGCCACTGAGCGGAAGAAAGAATCCTGCCATCTTGCTGCGCCGGAGGTAGTCCCACAGCCAACATGCTGGTCCGAGGCTGAGGGTGTGTGAGAGACACCTCACAAAATGACATGGAAGTCACATGACCTAACTACAACCTATTACCAAAGTTCACATGACCTCCAAAATGTGCCAATTGTGGCACAAAAACATATTTCAAATACCAAGTCACATGAGAGTCACATGACCTAGTCTATCAATCTATACTAGACCTCTCTTTGCAGAACTGGAAGTTGCGGAGGAGCAAAGGGGAGAACTGTTCCAGTCAAGCATACCAAATTTCCTCTTCGGGCATATGGTGCCGGACGTGGATTGGCTGTGAGGACGGTACAGCGATGCTAGAGGCATGGGAGAGGGGAATGTTCAGGTAGCACCGTGGATACGAGGAGGCCTGGAGGGTCTGTGTGGGGTGAAGGAGGAGGAGGAGGAGGAGGGGGAGGGGGAGGAGGAAGAGGAGGAGGAGGAGGAGGAGAGGGGGGAGGAGGAGGAGGAGGAGGAGGAGGAGGAGGAGGAGGAGGAGGAGGAGGGGGGGGGAGGAGGAGGAGGAGGAGGAGGAGGAGGAGGAGGAGGAGGAAGAAGAAGAGGAGGAGGAAGAGGAGGAGGAGGAGGAAGAGGAGGAGGAGGTGTAGTTAGGACAATGGACCTCTAAGCTACGAGTGGACATTTTGCAGTTTGGTCTTCCAAAATCAGTATTGAAAGGTCTGTACAACGACGAGAGCTTTCACCTGCATCCCTCTGCTACAGCTGGCTGCCCGGTACGACCTCACGTCCTCCAGATCAACCGTGGCCGTGATGACCTCCACCTCGTCCAGTGTGAACTGGGAGCCCTGAGAGTCAGGGAGTGAGGGAGTGACGGAGGTGAGGGGATGGGGAGAATGCGTGAGCAAGGAGTGAGGGGGAAGGAGTGTGAGATGTGAAGAGGGACACGGTGTGAAGGAGTGACAGTGTGGAGTGACAGTGTGACAGTGTGAAGATGTGAGGGTGTAAAGGAGTGAGCAGGTGAGGTTTGGGTACCTGTGCCAGTATTTCTCCGTTCATGGCTATCATGCAGCATCCGTCGTAATACACTCTCTCTCCATCACAGCCAATCAGATTGGAGTACATGTACACACCTCCTACCTGCATCAGTGTACGTGGGAGGGAATGCCGGCAATACACCTCAGTATACCATAACAATCCTCTGTAAAATTCAGTATACCAAAATGGTACATCATACCCATAACATCATAGAACACATTAATATGCCATCTGGCATTATTTTTAGGACACTTCAGTATACTGCAATAAAGTTCAGTACACCAATGTAAACCTCAGTATACTACTGTACACCTCAGTATACTGCAGTGTAGCCTACTTTGCTAGTGGCCGATCTGATGGTATCCACTCTGATGTGCAGCTTGCGCAGTTCGTGATGGCTACCACTTCCATTGGTGAATATCTCCACACCATCCAACCCCATGGCTATGTGGGGACTGTGTGTGTGTGTGAGGGTGTGGGTGTGAGGGTGTGGGTGTGAGGGTGTGTGTGTGAGGGTGTGGGTGTGTGTGAGGGTATATGGTGTGTGTGGGTGGGGGTGTGAGGGTGTGTGTACAGGGCATGTGTGTTGGTATGTGTAATGAGTATGTGTGTGTATGTTACGATAGAATGAGGAGAAAGTACATACATGTATATTATCTCACCCCCTTCCCCCTCCACACACACACACACGCACACGCACACACACACACACACACACCTGTTCCCAGTGTAGAGCTCCTCGCAGGTCTCACTCCCAACGCATGTGTCCACGGTTGCTATGACAGCATCTCCAAAGGGTACAACATACTGGAGTGGAGGGTATGAGGATGCCCATACAAGTGCATGCAGCCCAGTGCGTGGAGACTCGTAGTGTTGTCCTAGTATTACGTCCACAGTATTGGTTTGAAAGTATGGGTTTTAATTAGGTCTAAAAATATTAATATTTTCTCGTATCAAGGCTGCTTGCCCTCAAGAGTTGCTCATACGCTGGCTGACAGCATTCACACTGGGTTGCAACTAAACTCCGGTTCAAGAAACACTATAATAGCGGCAGTGTGCTACAAACGCTCTAGTGGAGTGGCATGGTGCCATCAACACTGGGTGGCCTCCGACATCGTGATCGATTGCCGCTCCACCCCTGAGGAGCTTCCAATGGCCCTGAGCAGTTCCTATTCTACCCTCCCTGCTCCAGGTCAGTACCCTTGATACTACTTACACGGTTTGTTGTTTATTCCGCCACATCACCTTTGACCTTTGACCTTAGCCTCATTCCCAGGTGCCTGGGAACGAGGCTACTTTGACCTAACCAGCCTCAGTCTCAGCAACATACCTGACCAGTGATTTCAGTGATCAGTCTTGGAAGGTGAAAATCTTCTCTGTGTCTTAAAAAAAAAAAGTATGTTATAACAGTATCCCTTCAGAGAAACACGTGGAGGGATGGACAGACAGCTGGACAGACAGCTGGACAGACAGAAAGACAGAGAGACAGAGGTGGAGGGATGGACAGACAGCTGGTCATAGAGGCAGACAGACAGAAAGACAGAGAGACGTGGAGGGATGGACAGACAGATACTCACATAGACAGGCAGACAGAGAGACAGAGAGATGCGGAGGGATGGACAGACAGACAGTCACAGAGACAGGCAGACAGAAAGAGAGATAGGTAGACAGAAGAGGGATGAAGAGGCACAGATGAATAGACACACACCTGAGTTTGGTCCACGGGGTGAACCATCTCATCTCTCGATAGTTGCCATCCATGGCGAGGTAGAGTTTGGGTCGGATCAACAGAATTTGCCGGTTGTAGAAAATCACACGACAGTTGTAACGAACATTCTTGTGCATTATTGGCCTGTGGTGTGTGTGTGTGTGGTGTGTGTGTGTGTGTGTGTGTGTGTGTGTGTGTGTGTGTGTGTGTGTGTGTGTGTGTGTGTGTGTGTGTGTGTGTGTGTGTGTGTTGTGTGTGTGTGTGTGTGTGTGTGTGTGTGTGTGTGTGTGTGGAATCTTGAGTGACAAGGCACATTTGTGCATCTATCCCAACTGTATTCTTCTCTTAGTGCAAAAGATACCGCATGACCATTAGATCATTCAATGCTCTAGCCACACCATGTGGGAGTCAGGGCCTCAACGTTGAATTTTAACTGTATCCTGCACAAACTCTTTCTATGCTATAGCTACTAGCAGTTCGCTGAGGCTAAAGTGGACTCAGGATTAGATTTGATTCAGTCAATACGCTCACGGAATTCCATTAACCCATTTGCCATCAGAATTGCAGCTGTTGCCATGCTCTTGTGTATTGCTGTTCTTAGAACAGCATGAGATGGTCCGCAATCTGTGGACTAATCCAAACCACAAGTGCTGGGAGGTTAACTCAGACCACAGGTGAGTGCGCTACACACAACAAAGGGCATTGTTCCTTTAACAATCATCCTGGTCATGTGGACTGTAGCACTGATAAACTATCTGTGGCCTGAGTACAGTTTCCAGCCCTTGTATCATCTTCTATTGTTGCAGTATTAGGTATTTGTCATCCCATGGAACCATGTAAGTGGCTGCAGCTCAGCGAATGGCAAACAGTAACGTGAACCAACTCTTTTTTGCTTCAGCGGATACAACTCACATTAACTGCAGGTAATGTGTAGCCTCGTTCCCAGGCCTTCCACACCTCCAGTTTTTGATCGCTTGCAGTATGCAAAAAAAAAACCCTCCGTTTTTGCATACTGCAAGCGATCAAAAACTGGAGGTGCGGAAGGCCTGGGAATGAGGCTAGATAATGTCAAGAGTTCATAACAATTATGGAAATGTGTACACAAGAACTTCAACTATAAACTAATTGGCTGCTTAATCGCACCACACTGTGGTTGCCTTGGTTGTAGGCAAGCTGAACAGCCAAGTGGTTATGAGAGGTTCATTCAGACTAGCTATAATTGCATAGAGAACCTGCAGGGCAACTGGCCCAGAGTCATCTTGGGAACATCTGCAAGGCACTACAACTGGTTGCCATGGAAATTTCATGCCCTTGATGGCAGCAGGTCTCTCACAGGTGTTTATGTTGTTGCAGATAATCCGGGCCACCTTCCTCTCAAGTTGCCTTATACAATTAGTCTCTGGGCCCCAAAGTAAACTTCTTTCTAGCCACTGTCCCCAGCTTGTCTGCAACCATGGTAACCACTCTGTGGTTAATAACCAACCAACTGGTTGTTGCAGTGAAATAGCTACAGCAATTTATTGCTCTGCAGTTGTTCAAGATGTCCCTCCAAGTTGTTGTGATTCTGCTCATTCTGCTAGTCACTGGCAGTTGCTCAGCGCAGTTCCGGTTACCTCATGATCATTAGCCACTCTATAGTGGTGGTTTCTCATATATAGAGAGAAAAAAAAAATTATGATAAGTTCATAGCTAATTGCTACATTACCCGGTCTACCGAGTATATCGTTTTACGGTGACCATATTTCGCTCTGTTTTCTTAGTTGCATACCTGACCTTTGAACCATGGTTTGCAATCATGTACACACGCGAATTCCATGGCAGGGATGCACAAATTCACCGACTTGCAGAACTGGATGGAATTTATAGAAATCTGCCAATTCCATTGCAGGCCTTTGTGATGCAGCCATTCATACAACTATTTCAGAATCATTCTAAATCCACAAATAATATAACCCATGAGTGGCAACCACAATTTCAGTAGCTAGCTCATTTAGAACCCTTTAGAGCCAATGTTCAGCAGTTACCCACTGCTCAGCACTGAATCTTTCCAGTACTATAGAAAGTTTGAAATGCAGCCGAATAGCTTGTTAATTTGTCCTGCAACATAGTTTCGAGCTTCTATAGGAGTATTCAGAGTTACATGAACTCTCCAACCATCCTATATAAATTATGACTGTCCTAGTCAATTCCCTGACCATCCTACATCTACTTATTGGATTCTTTGCATTAATACAAGCCAATTTAGAACATTTTACTCCACCTCTACATAAACTATACGGTGGAGACGTGGGGGTACCCAAACAGTGCTGTTTAGGTTACATCACCGGTCAAAGGATGCACCTACTCATAAAGTGTTCTTTGCAGTACACACAAGCATCTAGCTAAGCTAAGCTCTGCAGTTGTTCAAGATGACCTTCCAATTTGTTGCGATCTCGTTGGTACTGCTCATCGCTGGCAGCGGCTCAGCCCAGCTGTCCACCCTCCCCTTCGCCTACCCGGCCAGAGTGATTAATGCCACTGGAGAGGCCCTAGTTTGTCCTTCTGCTGGAGTGAGACAGACTGTACGGAGTGAGGTAGAACAAGATATTCAGACCGTGCTGGATTACATTGTTCCAGGGTCCTGCCGACCGTTCCAAACAGAGAATAGTCCCGCAACCTCCTGCAGTGGAATTCCCACAAGCTGCTCCTCTGGCTACTACTGGATCAGGAGCTCCAATGGCACTGCAGTGCAGGTGTACTGTGACATGAACAGAGTGTGTGGCTGCAACAGCACTGGAGGGTGGACACGTGTAGCCAATCTGAACATGAGTGACCCATCCCAACAGTGCCCAGGAGAATGGATCCTAAACACTTACAGCTCAGAACCAAGGAGGTTATGCGGAAGGGCAGGCAGCAGCTGCTACTCAGCTACGTACAGCACTTACGGCATCAGTTACAGCCATGTGTGCGGGAGAGTGATAGGGTATCAGTACTATTCCACAGATGCATTTGTCGGAACGTCCATAGACAGCAGCTACGTTGATGGGGTATCCCTCACACATGGACCACCCGGAGCAAGACAACACATCTGGACCTTTGCATGTGGACTTACAGAGCGTGTTCATCCTTCTTACCCTTCAAATTCCTGTCCCTGTGTGAGTGGAACAGTTGCTCCCTCCTTCGTGGGAAGTGACTACTTCTGTGAGAGTGGGAACCCTGGATCATCATTCTCCAATATAGTCTATGCGAGTGACCCACTCTGGGACGGTCAGGGCTGTGGATCCCCTCCCTGCTGTGAGTTGAGCTCTCCATCTGGGGTGACCGCCCCCTGGTTCTGCAAGCAGCTGCCACAGGCCACAACTGATGATATTGAAGCTCGTATTTGTTCAAATCAATCCCCCTCAAATGAAGATACACCAGTTGAGCTGATTGAGCTCTTCATATACTAAGAAGAGAAGTTATACAGTTTCCTTTTAAAGAACAGCTGAAGTTGACTGCATAGTTTGAAGTTGACTGCATAGTTTGAACCTGAACCAGTAAGTTTTGTATGGCCATAGTCCCATTTCCTACATAGACGTGCAGAAGTTTGCACAAATTACTAGTTGAATGTAATAGTGAGGAGAACCAAGTGTTTGGTGTTTATCTAGGATGGAATCATGTTGCGAGGGTGGAGTCTGTCACACTGCATGTGTTGCTAGGGTGGAGTCTGTCACACTGCATGTGTTGCTAGGGTGGAGTCTGTCACACTGCATGTGTTGCTAGGGTGGAGTCTGTCACACTGCATGTGTTGCTAGGGTGGAGTCTGTCACACTGCATGTGTTGCTAGGGTGGAGTCTGTCACACTGCATGTGTTGCTAGAGTGGAGTCTGTCACACTGCATGTGTTGTTAGGGTGGAGTCTGTCACACTGCATGTGTTGCTAGGGTGGAGTCTGTCACACTGCATGTGTTGCTAGGGTGGAGTCTGTCACACTGCATGTGTTGCTAGGGTGGAGTCTGTCACACTGCATGTGTTGCTAGGGTGGAGTCTGTCACACTGCATGTGTTGCTAGCTAGGGTGGAGTCTGTCACACTGCATGTGTTGCTAGGGTGGAGTCTGTCACACTGCATGTGTTGCTAGGGTGGAGTCTGTCACACTGCATGTGTTGCTAGGGTGGAGTCTGTCACACTGCATGTGTTGCTAGGGTGGAGTCTGTCACACTGCATGTGTTGCTAGGGTGGAGTCTGTCACACTGCATGTGTTGCTAGGGTGGAGTCTGTCACACTGCATGTGTTGCTAGGGTGGAGTCTGTCACACTGCATGTGTTGCTAGGGTGGAGTCTGTCACACTGCATGTGTTGCTAGGGTGGAGTCTGTCACACTGCATGTGTTGCTAGGGTGGAGTCTGTCACACTGCATGTGTTGCTAGGGTGGAGTCTGTCACACTGCATGTGTTGCTAGGGTGGAGTCTGTCACACTGCATGTGTTGCTAGGGTGGAGTCTGTCACACTGCATGTGTTGCTAGGGTGGAGTCTGTCACACTGCATGTGTTGCTAGGGTGGAGTCTGTCACACTGCATGTGTTGCTAGGGTGGAGTCTGTCACACTGCATGTGTTGTTAGGGTGGAAACTGAGGGAGGGACTACAATTGCAAAACGTGCAGTCACAATCACAAACTGGACAGAGTACCTAAATTTGCATAAAGTGCAGAAGGTTTCTCAGAACCAAAACAATGGTAGTATGCTAGCCTCGTTCCCAGGCCCCGCCCAGCTTTTCGTCGCTTGCAGTACGGCGTGCGGGCCTGGGAATGAGGCTAGTAGTATGCCTCAAGAGGAACTCAAACATGACATCAAAACAGTGGACAAAATTAATGTGTGGTGTGTGTGTGTGTGTGTGTGGGGGGGGGGGGGGGGGGGGGGGGACTATAATGGAACCATCTAGTAGCTGGTTCCCTCCGAAGTCTCCCTCTGGATAGTTGGAGCCCGGTGCAGCTTTAGCAGGTAAAGCAAAAGATTAGAGGCTTATCCGAGGTTGCAGCCAAAGACACTGCATGACCAAACATGTTCAACGCTCTAGCTACCACCAAATGACTGCATGGACACAATACGCTGCAACAACCAAACAGTTATACATTGATGGTGCATGGTAGCTACCCGGTATGCGTAACGACTACACCTACGTATACGCACGTGCCATACGCTGCAAACCAACACAGACAGTAGTAGTCTAGACTGCCAGCACTTACTACAGTTGTACGTCTTGTCATGTTGGAGTCAAGACCTCAACTGTCCACAGCAGTGATTTCAACTGCATCCTGCACAAACTGTTTCTATGCTACACCGGCAGTTCACCGAGGCCAGAGTGGACTCCTGACTGGATTGATTCGGTCAATATGTGTTCCATTAATTCTTATTGTTGCTCTTATATGAGATGATAGAATGTGTCCGCAATCTGTGGACCAACGCAAAGCACAAGGAGAACAGAATTTGCTACAAGTGCTGGGAGGTTTGCTCAGACCATACGTGAGTGCGCTACACACAACAAAAGGGCATTGTTCATTTAACAATCATCCTGGTCATGCACTGATAAACTATCCATGGCCTGAGTACAACACTTGGATGGTCTGCCTTTGACCACCAACATGAAGAATTGATCACCGTATTGCCATGAGTACTGGTCATTCAAGCACGTACAGTTCCCTGCCCTTGCAGCAACGTCTGTTGTTGCACGACTCCAGTCTCAAGGGATGTGTTACAGCACCATCCCATGGAACCATGTCACTAGCTTGCAAAAGGCAGTGGTTAAGTAACTTATGCACTGCATGCAACAAACCCAAAAATCTAATTACATGGAAAAATTCCAAATCAGAATGCAAGAAGTGACGTCGAATGATAACAAACAAGATACTCCAGTTGAAACTGCATCCGCTGAACTCTAATGAGCTCTGCTGTTGTGTGAACACAAACTACAACTTGTTCGTAGGCTGTTTGCTTGCAGTGGTTGAGCTAGCTTGAGTGCAGATGGAACATGGAACCAGCGAGGAGACATGCATCACAGTGAATGCTGTGATCATTATTACAGCTTCTGAAAGGAATTTCTTTTGTCATTCACCAGATTGATAAATAGCATAATTTATTATGTCATTCACTTTCACTTTGAGTGACATTCTTGTTGTTGAAATTTATTTCTTTTTTCTTTGCAGAGACCAAAACTTAATTACCCATAGCACGCCACACATACTGCTGGTCCAACATAGCAGCCACTAAACCCTTGTTTCGAAACAAAAGGTTGCTTCACCCCAACTCAGTTGCTGCTTCAATACCAAGCAATGCGCATAGCTACAAGCAGACCAATCACATTGCTTGATCACTGTACGTAGGTCCTCCAATATTGACAACACCACACATAGCTACAATTAAGATTGTCAGAAGTGAAACTGCATTCGTATGGCTCGTGCATGGCAGGGACTATACAAACATAGGAATGTAGCTGCACTTTTAGATACTTTCACTTTGACATTGTGGGACGGTTCATGCACAGCAGCTGAGTATGCAGCAGCCATAACAAGTACATTCCACACATTCCAGACAACATACCTGATCACTGACGGGTTCTAAGTATGCTACTGGTATAAGCTGCAGTGGTGGTAGTCGTACACAAGGTGCAGTATAGCTGACTTCATAGACACAAGAGTTGTTGAACTGTGTGTGAACAAGATGTTTCTTCAAGTGGTCATCTTGTTAGCACTGTTTTACACGGGCAGCTGCTCAGCCCAGCAGTCGGCTGCCAGTCAGGGAGGCAATATCACTCTCCCAATCAGCTACCGTTCAAAAACTGTGGCAGGAAGTGAGCAGGTGTGTGGACCAGAAATCGTCCGACAACGTCTGCGAGCCAACGTTGATAGTGATCTCACTGGCCTTATAAGGAACACACTACCGGCTCTGGTGCCATGCGATGACAGAAACCTCGGACAGCTTGAGCACTGTCCTGCAGCAAGCTGCCGTGATCTTGAAACACGGAGCCCAGTTTTGCATCTCTCTGGCTACTACTGGATCAGGAGCTCCAATGGCACTGCAGTGCAGGTCTACTGTGACATGAACAGAGTGTGTGGCTGCAACAGCACTGGGGGTGGACACGTGTAGCCAATCTAAATGTCAAAAACACATCCGAGCTGTGTCCAGGAGACTGGATCCTAGAAATACGCAGCTCAGAACCGAGGAGGCTGTGTGGAAGGGGCAGCAGTGCAAGTATAGGATGTCTCTCAGCTGGATACAGCACTTTCGGCATCAGCTACAGCCAGGTGTGTGGGAGAGTGGTAGGGTACCAATACCGATCACAACATGCATTCGGAATAGTGGGTGGTTCCCAGACCATAGAAGGTCACTATGTGGATGGCATATCTCTTACACATGGACCTCCTGGAACAAGGCAACACATCTGGAGCTTCGCTGCTGCATCTATCGAGTCAGCCTCTGTACTTTCAACTAGTGGCTGTCCATGTGCTGACCGTGTGAGTGGAACTATAGCTCCCTCCTTCGTGGGAAATGACTACTTCTGTGAGAGTGGAAATCCTGGATCGTTCGCCGACAGAATAATCTATGTGAGTGACCCACTCTGGGATGGTCTGGGGTGTGGATCCCCTCCCTGCTGTGAGTTGAGCTACCCACCTGGGGTGATGGCCCCCTGGTTCTGCAAGCAGCTGCCGCAGCCCACAACCGATGATATTGAAGTTCGTATTTGTGCAGATAGTTCAATTGAAGCTACTCCAGTTGAACGTATTGAACTTTACATTCGCTGAACTATTGCACTCTGCTGTTGTGTGAACACACACTCTGCAACTTTTTCTTAGGCTGTTTACTTGCAGTAGTTGATTGAGTGTAGATGGAGCTCTGAACCACCCAGAAGACTCAATTCCAGATCTATAGCATATTATGTAAGTTCTGAAACCATATATTTTTACTTTGAACTGATCAATTACGTAACTCTTATGTGCTATATAGCTGCTACCATGGTAACCACCACCCACACAGTAGAGGAAACATCAACTACAACCACCGCAGCTGAAGTGACGCGCGTTTGCGGTTACTAACCATCCATTTCCGTCACGGTGCCAGATTTTACGCCACAAATGCAGCTCCAGAAGACCTAAATGCAGCTGACTTAGCTTTGAGTGTAGATGAACTTTAGAACCAGCAAGGACACCCGTGAATGTTATGGTCAACAATTACAGCATTTGTTTCAAACTGGAAGGATGCTGGGGTGACCAGATGAGGATTGCTTCTGAAAGGAATTGCTTGTGTCATTCACTCAATACAAAGCTTCCTGGGATGACAATTCACTCAAAGTGAAAGTCAACGACATAATATTATGCTATCAATCTAAAATTGGTGAGTTTCTTTGCATAGACCAAAACGTAATAACCCAACAGCAATAGTATGTACACCACACAAACTGCCGGTCCAAACATAGTAGCCACCTTAGTTGTTTCCTGCACCGCAAAACAGATTCTGAGAGTTGCCCAAACCCAACTCAGTCGTTGTTCAATACCAAGCAATGTGCACCGCAGTTCACTGAAGCACAGGTCCTCCAATACAGACATGCAGACGGATGAACAATGAAGCTATAACTCACAAGCTACAATTAATGGATTACAGAATATTAGCAGCGAAGTTTCACTTGTAACATTTGTATGGTTCATGTGAGTAAGGGACTATATGTATGGTTCGTGTGAGTAAGGGACTATATAAAATTAATGTAGGAATGTAATAATCTACATCTCTTGGGTGAAGCTATATACCTCAGCCCTGAAATACCGCTGGTTCAACTCCCTTCAAATGCATACTTTGAGTGGAATATTCATTCGTTGAAACTGAATACTTTTATTTATGTATCATAGCTATACCAAAGTGTCCAGTCTCACCCACTTACAAGCTACGTATTTGTACACACACTATTTATCAGCACTACCATATATACCCTATAATACATGGTGGAGACATTCAGCCCTCAGCTCATACATAAGTGTCCACACATTAAGGCATGTCTACACTGTCTTGTCTTCAGTACACATTGGGTAGAGTGTGGATGGAACAAAAGTAATCAATGTGCATGATACTTGCACCGAGTGAAATTACAAATTAACCTCCCCATGTCATTCTATATCATTGCCATGGTAACCACAAGACACATTGGATCAACTGCATTATGAAAATGACAACATAACACCAGATCACATGCTTCCGCACTGCACACTGTCACCAGATATTTTCGGATGGGGCCTGGGAACGAGGCTAATCACATGCCGCACACCGCACACTGTACCAGATCACATGCCGCACACTGCACACTGCACCAGATCACATGCCGCACACTGCACACTGCACCAGATCACATGCCGCACACTGCACACTGCACCAGATCACATGCCGCACACTGCACACTGCACCAGATCACATGCCGCACACTGCACCAGATCACATGCCGCACACTGCACCACATCACATGCCGCACACTGTACCAGATCACATGCCGCACACTGCACCACATCACATGCCGCACACTGTACCAGATCACATGCCGCACACTGCACACTGCACCAGATCACATGCCGCACACTGCACCAGATCACATGCCGCACACTGCACCACATCACATGCCGCACACTGCACACTGCACCAGATCACATGCCGCACACTGCACACTGCACCAGATCACATGCCGCACACTGCACCAGATCACATGCCGCACACTGCACCAGATCACATGCCGCACACTGCACCAGATCACATGCAGCACACTGCACACTGCACCAGATCACATGCCGCACACTGCACCAGATCACATGCCGCACACTGCACACTGCACCACATCACATGCCGCACACCGCACCAGATCACATGCCACACACTGCACACTGCACCAGATCACATGCCGCACACTGCACACTGCACCAGATCACATGCCGCACACTGCACCAGATCACATGCCGCACACTGCACCAGATCACATGCCGCACACTGCACCAGATCACATGCCGCACACTGCACACTGCACCAGATCACATGCCGCACACTGCACACTGCACCAGATCACATGCCGCACACTGCACCAGATCACATGCCACACACTGCACACTGCACCAGATCACATGCCGCACACTGCACACTGCACCAGATCACATGCCGCACACTGCACACTGCACCAGATCACATGCCGCACACTGCACACTGTACCAGATCACATGCCGCACACTGCACACTGCACCAGATCACATGCCGCACACTGCACACTGCACCAGATCACATGCCGCACACCGCACCAGATCACATGCCGCACACTGCACACCGCACCAGATCACATGCCGCACACTGCACCAGATCACATGCCACACACTGCACACTGCACCAGATCACATGCCGCACACTGCACACTGCACCAGATCACATGCCGCACACTGCACCAGATCACATGCCGCACACTGCACACTGCACCAGATCACATGCCGCACACTGCACCAGATCACATGCCGCACACTGCACCAGATCACATGCCGCACACTGCACACTGCACCACATCACATGCCGCACACTGCACACTGCACCAGATCACATGCCGCACACTGCACACTGCACCAGATCACATGCCGCACACTGCACACTGCACCAGATCACATGCCGCACACTGCACACTGCACCAGATCACATGCCGCACACTGCACCAGATCACATGCCGCACACTGCACCACATCACATGCCGCACACCGCACCAGATCACATGCCGCACACTGCACACCGCACCAGATCACATGCCGCACACTGCACCAGATCACATGCCACACACTGCACACTGCACCAGATCACATGCCGCACACTGCACCAGATCACATGCCGCACACTGCACCAGATCACATGCCGCACACTGCACCAGATCACATGCCGCACACTGCACCAGATCACATGCCACACACTGCACACTGTACCAGATCACATGCCGCACACCGCACACTGCACCAGATCACATGCCGCACACCGCACCAGATCACATGCCACACACTGCACACTGCACCAGATCACATGCCGCACACTGCACCAGATCACATGCCGCACACTGCACCAGATCACATGCAGCACACTGCACACTGCACCAGATCACATGCCGCACACTGCACCAGATCACATGCCACACACTGCACACTGTACCAGATCACATGCCGCACACCGCACACTGCACCAGATCACATGCCGCACACCGCACCAGATCACATGCCACACACTGCACACTGCACCAGATCACATGCCGCACACTGCACCACATCACATGCCGCACACTGCACCAGATCACATGCCGCACACTGCACCAGATCACATGCCACACACTGCACACTGTACCAGATCACATGCCGCACACCGCACACTGCACCAGATCACATGCCGCACACCGCACCAGATCACATGCCACACACTGCACACTGCACCAGATCACATGCCGCACACTGCACCACATCACATGCCGCACACTGCACCAGATCACATGCCGCACACTGCACCAGATCACATGCCGCACACCGCACACTGCACCACATCACATGCCGCACACCGCACACTGCACCACATCACATGCCGCACACTGCACCAGATCACATGCCGCACACTGCACCAGATCACATGCCGCACACTGCACACTGCACCAGATCACATGCCGCACACTGCACCACATCACATGCCGCACACTGCACCAGATCACATGCCACACACTGCACACTGCACCAGATTTTCCCGCTAGACGGCATCCCATCAGAATTATTTGAACAAATCAGTGGTCCGCAGCTGCAGCAATGCTGAGTCATTGGCCTGTGTTTCCTCACATACAGCTCGTTGAACGTTATGGCCACCACATGACAATCACACCACATGACAATCACACCACTAGTAGCCTAGTGGTTACAGCACTGGATTGCAAAGTCCCAGATTCTAGCCCCACTGTACACGAGGGATTTGTCTTCCCCTTTCAGGGTGCGCTCAGTCCTACCCGAGAAGAAAGGTAAACTTCATGTCCTTCAGAGACAGTTGCTCCTAGAGAATTCCCTAATAGCTAACAGCCATGATTGTATTATTGGGATCTCTTCAGTAACTGGTCAGCCCAAATCTCAATACACCTAATTTTGCTGTGGTTCACAGGTCAGCCAAACCACCTGCCGCAGTCACGTGACTGCACCGTGTACCTACTCAGGAGTACTCACATGCCCACATCGCAGACAATGTCCTCAGTCTCTGGTGCCTGCAGCAGCTGAGCAAGGGCCTGGAAGGCATGGAGAAGAGTGTCATTCTCGAAAAAGTGGTCCGCACAGCCATAGCCCCTGAGGGAGGGAAGGGAGGGAGGGAGGGATGGAGGGAGGGATGGAGGGAGGGATGGAGGGAGGGAGGGAGGGAGGGAGGGAGGGAGGGAGGGAGGGAGGGAGGGAGGGAGGGAGGGAGGGAGGAAGGGAGGGAGGGAGGGAGGGAGGAGGAAAGAAGGGGGAGGATTGGAGTAAGGCGCTAAATGTAGAAGCTTAGGCAGACAGGAAGATTGAGTGGAGGAGAAAGAGACATTGTGATCAGAACAAAGTTGTCGTTGTAAAGGCTACCTGCAGTGCACTGAAACCATGTGCAGGACTAACCAACATACAATAGCTAGTGATGTATAGCCTCTTGTGAGCGTCATAATTATTCCGCATGCAGACATCATTTGGTCTGGCCTTACGTAATCTCAAGCTCAGGACCGAGGCGATATGAAGCACCCCTCTCCTTTGCTTCCTTGATGCCTAACAGGAGTGTGTGCATGTGGACATAACAGGAGTGTGTGTATGTGGACACGTGGGAGGGGGGACAACATTAAACGAAAGGGGTGTGGCCAAGGTTGGCATGGATCTATGGTCTGTGATCCCAAGTGATTCCGGTCACAAGTCCATCACCCAAACATATCCCAGTTACTCACTCTCCTTGATTCTCCTGAGGTTGCCTTCGAAGTCCAGGGCCCACTGGTTGAGCGCACAGCAAGCTAATGTCACCTTGCGACCCATCTCACCTCAGTCTAGTTATGGTTCTAGCTTGATTGGCAGTGCTAGTCTTACAGTTGCAACTTCAGGACAAGGCTGGTCTGGTCAGAAGGCCACTGCTGCACCGCCTTGGGGTGTGGCTTGCTGATCAGTTGCGTTCCATACCGGGTGACAGTGGGGAATGGGAACGAGACCGAACGCAGCTTCTTTCCAGAGAGTTTGTCGTCATGTAAGTGTAGTCTCGGTACCAGACTATTCGCGCACGGCGGAATATTCCGCCGTGCGCGAATAGTCTGGTACCGAGACTAATGTAAGTGCATCATCAGTGTGCGTACCTAATGTACATGTTGTGAGTAGCAGCACGAGTCCCTGGCTCCCAATCGACTCCCACCACCCCCAGTAGTTAATGGATGCGACAATGACTCCAAAAATACAAGGCAACATAATTATTTCAACGTTGGTTGCACAGTACAGCGTAGCTGTGGTTGTGGAATGTGTAAGGGTGATAGTTGCTCATCAGTTGTCAGTGCTTTTAACCAGCACTACCATACCCTGTGCATAGATAGGAGTTGTCTGGGCATGAGACTAGGCATTACATAGTGATTATTTATGATGGCTACAAGCGTGCAGAGAGGAGCACCAGAGATCACGTTTGGGAGCACCTCAAATCGCATGACTTGATGTACTGTCTATGCAGTTGGTGCGGCTAATGAGACTAGTGTTGAAATGTCAGCGGATAGATCAGGGACATGTAGATAGATAGTTTCCCACAAGGGTCCTACAAGAAACAGTAAGTTTCCATTAGTGACAGTATGTTAGCATACGTATGCTGTACACTATTTTCCATTAGGCACAGATGCTAACGTACTGTCGCTAGCTGCACGTAGTTTAAAGAAATGCTTGTTTCTCTGCAGCTGCAGGAACCAGCTAAGAAGTCATCAATTTCAGTACTGAGCTATTGGTATCACTGGCTGTGATGCATCCGTGTGGTGGCTGTAACAGGCTCATGCAACAAGATTAATGAAAGAGTGCAATTGACCACGCTGTCCGACCTCCAAGCTTTCTGACTCCATGACTGGGTGGCAGCGTGCATTTGACAGCCTAATTTCAACCACACGGCTACGGACTTTCTGTCTGCTGGCCTTTCTACTTGGAGTGCTTCTGGTGATTTATTTCACAAGGACGAGAAACGACAGCCCTGATTCAGCTCCTAAGTCCCCCAAAGTAGAGGCACTGCAGCACCAGATAGCACCACTGAAACTTGCAGCAATGAGCTCTCATCACTCCGAGCAGCATACCCTGAATCTGAAGGGGCTGGATTTGACGCATCCTGCCATCCCCGATGCCATTACCAAATTGAAAGAAACAAGGTCCGTCACTGAACACACACTGAAGATAGAGGTGGGTGTGCCTCATCCTGGTCTGCAAATCAGCAGACTTGCAATTATACCTCCCTCGATCCCTCCCTCCCCCTCCGTCCCACCCTCCTCCTTTCTCCCTCAATCCCTCCCTCCCTCCCCCTTTCTCCCTCGATCCCTCCCTCCCCCCTCCTCCCTCCCTCCCTCCCTCCCCCTCCATCCCTCCCTCCCCCTTTCTCCATCGATCCCTCCCTCGATCCCTCCCTCCCCCTCCCTCCCTCCCTTCCTTCCTTCCTCCCTCCCTCCCTTCCTTCCTTCCTCCCTCCCTCCCTCCCTCTGTCCCTCCCTCCCTCCCTCCCTCCCTCCCTCCCTCCCTCCCTCTCTCCAGGGTACCAATGTGTTTTACCGTGAAGCTCTTCCTGATGGTGCTCCAAAGCACCAGGTGCTGCTGCTGCATGGCGCTGCGTTCTCCTCTGAAACCTGGCTGAAGCTGGGAACACTGCAGTACCTCAGTGCCATGGGGCACCGGGTAGTGGCCATTGATATACCAGGTGAGCCTAGATCACACGGAAAGCTGCCACCAGGAGTTTGGTTAACTGAGATCATACCCAGAGTTGCTTGTGATCTCCCCTTGTGTGCAGTTCAATGATGGGTTTTGGGTTCAAGAAGAGTTCTCTACCTGCTTGGAACTGCCCAGATTCCCTGCATGGTGGCAGTGTGTGTGTGTGTGTGTGTGTGTGTGTGTGTGTGTGTGTGTGTGTGTGTGTGTGTGTGTGTGTGTGTGTGTGTGTGTGTGTGTGTGTGTGTGTGTGTGTGTGTGTGTGTGTGTGTGTGTGTGTGTGTGTGTGTGTGTGTGTGTGTGTGCATGTGTGTATGATGTACAACACACACACACTACTAGGCTATGGGCACTCTACAGGATCAGTGAGTCACAAGGAGGCCTTCATGACGCAGCTGATCTCCGTGCTCCACCTCTCTCACCCGGTCATCGTCAGCCCCTCCATGAGCGGCAGTTTCTCCCTCCCCTACCTCACCGTGCACCCCAGTGATGTCAAGGGGTTCGTTTCCGTGGCCCCCGTCATGTCCGGACACTTCACCAACAAGTACCCCGACATCAAGGTAATGTTAACATAGCAACATCTCCCCTCATGTACAATTTATTGTGCATGTGCCTGCTTCACTGTATATTTCATCCCAACAACATGTCTGCCACACCAGTGTTTATCGAGCATGGCATCTTGGGACCCCCAAAAATTGCCCTGATAAGAAGGGGTGTCCCCTTTTCAGGGGTGGGTAGTTTGGGACATTTAAAGGAGTCCTGAATATGCGTTGGCGTCCTTGTTGCAGGGAATAGAGGGATTCCACTCTGCCTGTCATATTTCCAGACCAATAGTTAGTATCCAGCATGTGTATGGTGACTATGGTCCCATTCCAGGCCAGCAGTTATCCCACACACATGCAGTCTCGTTCCAGCTGCCATGCAGTCTCGGTACCAGACCGGACTAGCTTCCATGGTACTGCACGGAGATCTTATTAGGTGCGGTATGCTTCTTCCCTCCCTCCCCTTCTCCCCCAAGACACCCACGGTCATTGTCTACGGCGACCAGGACCTCAACCTCGGTGTCGAGTCTCTGAAGAACCTCTCTCTCCTCCCGAACCATGTTGTGGTCAAACTGGAGAATGCCAAACACCCCGCCTACCTCCAGCAACCAGACGTCTGGCACACTGTCCTGCACAATTTCCTGCAAAAACTATAAACTGCTGTTCAGTCTTCAGGTTGATCAAAGTTTTCATACCACACAGCTGGCTGTTCAATAAAACTCATCCACATATCTCCTGTCATCCATGGTTGTACGTCACCGTTCAGAGTTCGCTTTTGTATATACCCTATAGCCATGACTCAGGCCCCGCCCTCCAGGTGGGCCCTGGGTACAAGTTATCCTTAACTTGACACTAGCTCACTGTGCACTGTGCATTTCCTCATGTTTGTCGAGAGTAGTAAACTTTTGCGCTTTTTCCTCGTTGATGTGTCCGTCTCAATGAACAAATTCAGTCTTGTGACTTCAGCTGCAGGCTTCTCGACTTCTGCAATTGTGCACGTACGGTAATCAAACTTGTTTAGAAGGTGGTTAAGCACCAGCTTCCGCTCTATATCTGTGAACTGCGTGCATGCACGCATTGTCAGCTTTTGTGAAACCACTAGTGACGTCTAGTCACATAACACTGCATGGTGTCAAAGGTAGGACGGCTGGCAAAAACACCGAGGTTGGTTGGTATAGAAACCATTCGAACTGAGAATGAGGCTACATGTACCCTCCTGTGGACAATCATTGAATACCTTTACAGAACACACAATCAGTACAATGATACACAACTGCGGTCATTGTTGGATCACATAACTGTGTTGGAGCTGAACTATGGCCAAACAATCCAGCAATGTCACAAGTGTGGCCTTCTGTGCAGTTGATCACAGCCACTCCCACCGTTGAACTCAGCCTGGCAGTATCTGTGTGGGTAGAACCAGCAGCCCGCACACTGAAACATCTTGTACACACAAGGACTTCACTAAACATACCTTTCTCAACAGGGAATCACTGAGTTTTGGATGAGACTTCTTGGTTGCCATGGCAGCAGTGTCCTCAGGCAAGTGCTCAATAGCTCTCCTCTGTTTGAAGGCACGCTGTGACCTGGTCAGCTGTGGATCACAGGAAAAAACTCAGCTTTAGGTCACATGACCATTGCTACTGCATCGCCATTGGGTCACATGACCATTGCTACTGCAACACTACTAGACTGTACTTGGTCACATGACCATCACTACTAGGTAAATGGATAATGTGACCAATCTCATGAATCTGTCCCTCTTCCCTCCCCACTTGCCAAGCTTACCTCCTACCCTCTCCCCTTCCCACTCAACTGGCTTACACATGTAGCTCCTATCCCTCCTCCTCCTACCCCCTCTCAGGCCTCTAACATTCACCTCTCCCCACCCACACTCACCTCTTCCAGGCTCACCTCCTTCTCCCTCCCTTTCCTCAGCCTCCCTCCCCCAACTGGGCTCACCTCCTCTCCTCCCTACTGTCCCTTTCCTCAGCCTCCCTCCCCTCCCCAACTGGGCTCACCTCCTCCCCTCCCTACCGTCCCTTTCCTCAGCCTCCCACCCTCCTCCCCTAACTGGGCTCACCTCCTTCTCCCCGCCCTTTCCTCAGCCTCCCTCCCCCCTCCCCAACTGGGCTCACCTCCTCCCCTCCCTACCATCCCTTTCCTCAGCCTCCCTCCCCCTCCCCCAACTGGGCTCACCTCCTCCATCCCCTTCCTCCTCTTCCTCCCAACAATCGCCTCAATTTCCTTCCCTTTTGACACATTCTCAAGGTAGTGTGTATTCTCTCTTTTTGCCTGGGAGATCTCTGTCCTCATCCTCTGTTCTCTCACTGCCTGCTCGTACGCTGGAGGAAGAGAACTACTTGAACTACCACCAGTGAGTACCCGAGTTCAACCAGGTGTTGGGCTGGCCACAGAAAAGGCATCACGTGTAGGAGCAGGTTTCCTACTCCATGCAACACTGTATGACCTCAGACTTCAGCACCTTCCTTATATGGATGGTTCGGAGCTCAGTCCCTTATATGGATGGTTCGGAGCACAGTCCCTTCCACTGAGTGAGCTCTGTGGGATCTAAAACAGTGTTCCAAGGATTCAGCAAGCCCGCTCCTGCCCATACAGCAGTGCTCACCTCTCTTCTCGGTGAGGTGGGTCCACCGGAACTTAGAGAGGTATTTGATGTTCCAGAGGTCGTCGTGGTAGTAGTGTCTCTTCCGCCCCCCAATGGGCGTGTTGTTGAGAGTTACAGCCACAGCTTTGGCAACTCTCTTGTCCGCAAACTCCACCCACCCCTCCGTGTAGTTCCGGCGCTTGTTTCCTCCGAAACTCTTCCTCCTCCTCTGCACCACAGCATCTGCCGAGATCATGGACGCACAGAAATGGTTATACTGGCCATGGCCTCTAATTCAAGATCAGCACCTCTAATAAGAGAGTACTGCACATGGTTGCTGAGCAAGCTTAGGGTGGTCACCGCAATAAGCAACATATTTAGAGCTGTGACTGGGATTGTGGCAGATGTAGGGTTATGTGGCGAAAGTGGGAGGGACCAGCAACCCCGCGCTCTGCGCATCTTCCCAGAGGCCTGAGGGGAATGGGGCAGTTTGGGGGAGAGCTTGGAGGCAGAGCCTCAAACCGGCCCAGAGCAGACCTTCCAAGGCCTCCCTCACCCCAAGCACCATTCAAATGCTACCATTGCAACATGTGTACCAATGGCAGAATGATTCACATATTAGTAGCGATACAACACAATACAACACAATCCCGTTTCAGTGCATGATGTAATGGCTTTACTATTGTCATGTGACAAACTTTCTGGCAGTGGAAGTAACAGCGTGTAAGTTACTGGGAACGAGGTTATGAGCTTACTAGTATAGCTCCACTGAGAAAAAAACTGCTGGGCATCTAAATCTTCTAGGAATAAAGTAACGGAGGGGGTTTCCAGACAGCAGGGGATTTCCGGACACGGCCCCAGTTTTCTTGGAGAGTTCGAAGGTAGGATATGCATGCACACTTAATTGCTAACGGAGGGAATGCGAGGGGCATGAATGCCGTGTCCGGAATCAAAAGACTGTCCGGAAACCCCCTCCGTTACCTTAAGAGATACTACTTCTCCATGTCGGCTTCTGTTGCCTCTGATGGAGGGAGCAGATGGTACAGCTTGTTCTCGAGTTGCACTCACCCTCTGGCTGCAGGTAGATCCTGCCCACCGTCCCAAACGGAGAGAAGAGGTGCCTCACTTTGCGGGGCTGCATGTAGGGCGGGATCCGGCTGAGGTACACGACTCCTGGTACGAGGGACTTCACCTCCCCCTCTCGGACAACACCTGGGGCGGCATGCTTCAGTCTCTCCTCTTCGACACTGCCATCTGAGAGAGAGGCTTTCACCAGGTGTTCGCTAGCATTGCACGTGTCCATCCTACATTATATTAATTAACCCTTTAGCCACGAGTCTGAGCTCGTAGGGTTAAATTCTCTGCAGTGCAGTATACATGCGTGATGGAGTTTGCTCACTTTCGGCGGATGCACGCTTCCCAGCTAAGTAAGGTCCCTGGTCTGTACTGGGAGGCGCTTCACCAGAAGCTCCAGTACGAGGTGAATAGTCTGCATGCACCACACACACGTAGCTAGCTAGCTAGACTAGTATCGGTGACGTCCCTGTACATGTTCCAGGGTCTACATCATAGTACATGTAGCTCTCCCCTAAAAGCAAGAAGACAGCAGCCACCCATACTGTACCCACAGACAGTACATCCATCCGGGACCATTCCGGGTAGTAAACCAAAACTGAACAAATGAGGACGTCACGTACAGGTGCCCTTTAGTACGGCATGACTTGTAGTGGTGTGAATGAGAAGCAGATCCTGCACTGCAAGGCTGTGCAGTTCAAAACAAGTCTGTTCTATGAGAATTGCGATAGAGTTTCCTATTCTTATTTGCTCGTGTAGTGATAGAAGTGAATAGTTTACATCACTGCTAGCAAGTTACTATATTTCCGGACAGCTGTCGAGTATGGTCAGGATTCACATGCACAGAGTTCATGAAGTGAAGAAACAATTTTAACTGCCTTAAAATTAGCATTCTTTCAGACTCGCATACCAACGCAATAACATGCAGCTAGCGCGTCTAGCCAGTAAGTTGAGGGTCTTAGGGGATGTTGGCACTGTGTCGCATGAGCAGACAGAATTTGTGTGACTGTTGGACCCTCTGATCTGCATCGATCGACTGACTCTGATAATTCTTCTTACCAGTCAACCCATGTCCTCACTTGTCCCGGCCCTATTATGCACTTTTGGACAATTCCGAATTCCACATAATTATGTGTTGTACCAGCCGCTCTGGACTTGGACTGTATGAGTGATACTTCTTGCCCCTAGGTCTATGATGCTGGAGAGTACTTCACAATGACACCACACGGCGATGGCTGGAGTGTGGTTGTATCTCACAGAGATGGCATCTGCACAACTGACCCAAAGTGGTATGCATCCATGATAACTTCGTCATGACCAAGGCTAGACTTTTAAGTTACTCGCACCTTCCCTCCCTCCCTCCCTCCCTCCCTCCTTCCCTCCCTCCCTCCCTCCCTCCCTCCCTCCCTCCCTCCCTCCCTCCCCCTCCCTCCCCCTCCCTCCCCCTCCCTCCCCCTCCCTCCCTCCCTCCCTCCCTCCCTCCCTCCCTCCCTCCCTCCCTCCCCCTCCCTCCCCCTCCCTCCCTCCCTCCCTCCCTCCCTCCCTCCCTCCCTCCCCCTCCCTCCCTCCCCCTCCCTCCCTCCCTCCCTCCCTCCCTCCCTCCCTCCCTCCCTCCCTCCCTCCCTCCCTCCCTCCCTCCCTCCCTCCCTCCCTCCCTCCCTCCCTCCCAGTATCTTCCTAGTGGACCATGCATGGACCTATCAACCTCACAAGGCCCGGGAACAGCTGCTGTCCATTCCGGGGCTGGCTGGGAGGATGGCTGGCTTGATGGACATCTTTGGAGCGCCCACTCTTCCTGAAGGGAGTGAAGGAGGATCATACGACGCAGACAGCGAGTCAGGTAGAGCTCGTAGTAAACAGATCGAGTCTCACTGCAAAAAAAATCATCAAATTATTTGTTGTTGTGCAAAGGTCTAAATCTGATGCAGTACCTGCCGGGAGGGAATGTCATTTTATTGTCGAGTAGCACTGGACATGTAAACACATGGAGTTTGTCGTCTTGAATGTAATACTCAGTCACAGGTAGGCCTGAGGATAATATATATATATGCTCAGAAATTATTCTTCAATAATTATGACAATTATGTTTGTAAAAAGTCTCCAATTGTGCTTGTAATGTGCTCACATATTTAAAAGAAACGCTGCATGAAGCATATTTTCAGGCCTAATTGCAGGCTTGCATACATTCACACTCTGGCTAACATGCTGGCAAGAGAGATCTTCCATTCTTCATAGCCATAGCGTTCACTGGTGGTATACAGGATGCATTGACTGTTGCTACTAGCAACGCGAGCACATGTGCACGTGTCCCACCCTTGCAATGTATAGTGTGGTAGACATGTGCCTTATGACTTATGCAGCGCCCCACACTCGTGCCTCACTCCTGGGGATATATTTGTTCATTCGTCTGCAGCTGATCAGCATATACCTCCAGTTAAAACAGTGTTGCTGGTTGTACATTTAAGGGTATGTCAGTAAAAGTTGTTGTCAGTAAAGTATATGACCCTTGACTTTCCTACTCTTGGTAATTGAATAGTTTGCATTGAGCTGATCATATGTTCATTCGGGTGCAGCTGATTAACATACCTCCAGTTAAAGCAGTGTTGCTGTGGTGACACATTAACTTGAACGAGCAAATGATTCTTGACTGTAAGCTTCGGAGAGAGAGAGAGAAGAAAAATTATACACGTGCAGACCTTTATAGGGAGAATACACCTGCAATATATTTAACAACTGGGATAGAAATGTTCAAAGAACATAGTTGTCCGTATACCATTACTGTATTGTTCCAGATGCTACAATAGTCTGCATTGAGGTGTTCATATGTTCATTCGTCTGCAATGATTAACATACCACCAGTTAAAAGCCGTTTTTACTGGTGGTACGTTAAGGGCAACTTACAGAGTGTAGTCACCATCAGTAACGTAGCAAACAGGTGCTTGTTTGTTGCTAAACATAACGACCCTCGACTTTCCTACTCTTGGTAAGTGATGGTCTGCATTGAGCTGTTCATCTGCTCATTCGGGTACAGCTGATTAACATACCAGATAAAAGCACTTTACTGGTGGTACATTAAAATATTAATTTTCGTCATTAAAGCATGCTTGCTCCTTAATGACCCTTGGCTTTCCTACTCTTGGTAAGGAATAGTTTGCACTGAGCTATTCATCTGTTCATTTGGGTGCAGCTGATTAACATACCTCCAGTTAAAATCATTTTTACTGGTGGTACATTATAATGTTACAATAATGCTACATAATAAGTAAAGTATGCTTGCTCATTGCTAACCTTAATGAGCCTTGACTTTCCTACTCTTGGTAAGGAGTAGTTTGCACTGAGCTGTTCATTTGGTCATTCGGGTGCAGTTGATTAACATACCTCCAGATTTTACTGGTGGTACATTAAGGATACGTATGAGCGAACAAGTGCTTCCTTGCTGCTGAACAGATGTCTTGGGCCTGTCTACTGACTGGGATTGGGCCACAGTGACCAGCATGAAAGCATCTCCGAGATGATGTCCATTATAACTTGTAATGCATGTGGGTTGCAGCTTCTCCTGCACACCGCATCTTGCTTCCTATGCCTGTGGCGTAGCTACTGTGTGGTGTAAAGCCTGTATCATCCAATGAAAACATGTCAGCAGTTAGAATTCAGGTGACAAATGCAGTTAATAACTAACCAGTTTCTGCTGTGTTCTGGATGAGGTTCATTCATTATTGCTGTATGCTATGCATCTATGCAGGTGACGAAGTACGTGATTGGTCACAAGATGAATCGGGAGGTGACCAATCAGATGTAGAGGAGTCGTCAGTTAAGCCCCCGAAGACTGCGGTTGCTACTGGTGATGGATATAATTCCGGGGACTTGGGGGATGAATCGCACGCCTACTTCACTGAGGTGCACCACAGCCAGAGTGACTCTGACGATGGGCGGGTCCCACGAAGGAGCTTCATGGAACGCTATGCCCTTTCTGGGGAAACACCTGTTGAACAAGTTACTGTTCCTGACAAGCCAGTTTCTCCATCAAGCCAGCTGGCCAATCTTTCCAGAGTTACTCAGACACACAGTGTTTCACACTCACCCCCTTGTTCAGGGGGAGAAGAACTGACCAATCAGATTGCAGAACCCGCTGATGAGGCTCCACCCTCAGAGGGCTTGGTTGCCAGGATACTGGACATGATGTGGCACTACAACCTGGCCTATACCATCAGCAACACAGTATGTCTAATATAGTGTTTTGATTGCGAGTGACTGCGCAGCTTTTCTGGGTTTTGAAGCAACACAGTATATCTGAAAATAATATACCACCTGTATGTTAGTTTCAGATATAAACTATATCATCAGCTAATGGTGCACAGTCTGAAGGTAATGACACCACTCCCACACTGTGCACAACAGCTGCTGGTGTGCGGGTGATGATGGAGGAGGTACTGGGAGGGTACAAGAAGTAGCCTCGCCACAGAAGTAGCTTACAGTAGTCGGCTAACACTGCGAGATAAAGCAAAATTGCAAGATGCTGTTTCTGGACCACGTAGCTATGTAGATATATCTTAATACATGTACCGTAGTTCACTCAAGAGTTCAAAGTTCAAAGAATGAATACTCCACTCAAATTACATTCAGTATTGGGAACTCACACAGGTAGTTATAACATTAACATGTCTATCTCTGGAATTCATTCTTCTGGGTAGTCTTAAAGTTCTGTATACAAGTCAACTACTGTAAGCAAACATCCTATCATATTGTAGTTTGTGTCCACACATAATTAGACTTCAGCGGATGTAGAGTTCGACAAGTTCGACTGGAACATCTTCATGATCTCCATCATTACAAATGCGAACTTCAAGATCATCAGTTGTGGTCTGGGGCAGCTGCTTGCAGAACCAGGGGGCGGTCACTCCAGGTGGGTAGCTCAACTCACAGCAGGGAGGGGATCCACAGCCCTGACCATCCCAGAGTGGGTCACTTGCAAAGAGTTGAAAAGGCAACGATGGTCCAGGGTTCCCACTCTCACAGAAGTAGTCATTTCCCACGAAGGAGGGAACACTAGCAAGGGCTGCAGCATTATTAGCACAAGGACAAGAATTAGCGCTGTTGGTGTTGGTGCCTGTCTCCACAATCCCAGCTGCGAAGGTCCAGATGTGTTGCCTTGCTCCAGCAGGTCCGTGTGTGAGGGACACCCCATTCAGATATGGGCCTTCTATGGTTTGCATGGTTGCAGCTAGTGCATCTGTGTATGCATGTTGATACCCTATCACTCTCCCACACACCTGGCTGTAGCTGATACCGTAACTGCTGTACGTAGCTGAGACACAGATGTAATCACGGCCCGCACATACCCTCAACGGCGGCTCTGAGCTGTAGGTTTGTAGCCTCCATGCACCTGGACACTGTTGGGATGTGTCACTAGTATTTAGATTGGCTACACGTGTCCACCCTCCAGTGCTGCTGCAGCCACACACTCTGTTCATGTCACAGTACACCTGCACTGCAGTGCCATTGGAGCTCCTGATCCAGTAGTAGCCAGAGGAGCAGCTTGTGGGGAGTGCACTGCAGGAGGCTGCAGGAGTAGCCTGGGTTTGAGCAGAACGACAGAGAGTTGGTATAACGGTGTTTCGTATTGCGTTTTGAATATCCTGGACAGTGTCTCCTCGTGCTGTTTGTCCAGGAGGGCAGACAGCTTGCTGATTGTTGATCACTCTAACAGGGATGGTGGCGGGGAGGGCGGTGTTGTCTCCCTGGCCGGCAGAGGGAGTGGGAAGAGAGACCAGAGCTAGGATGGCTATGAGGTCCAGGAACAGCATCTTGCAATTGTGCTTCATCTTGCAGTGTTAGCAAAATTAATTAGCTCTTTCGATACTGTTTGCCACTTCTGTGGCAAGTTGCTTCTTATTGCAATACCCTCCTCCATCATTAAGGTAGGAAACACGGCATCGGCGAAATCGCGCAATTTTGCTCATGAATAATTAATGAGATGACGTCACTCGCATACGGTTATTTATCTCTGTTTACGTTTTCCCATGGCGGCAACCGGAATAAACAAGGGGGGCTTCTCTCTTTGATGCGGCTAGCGGCCCTTTCAAGTTTCAAATCGGTACTCTGATGTGGCCGTGCGGTACCTTGAAGATTTGTTGGCTTATTGAATGTAGCGATGGGCTATCTGAGTGTGAATAGCTAGGTGGAGTGAGCAGGAATGTTTGTGGGTCTGCTGAAGTGGCCGAAGAACAGCCTGGAAAGTGAACAGCCTCCGACAGCTCCCTGGCCAAGGTACTCTAGAGAGTTGACCTTTCAGCATTACAGGCCCCGCCCATTTTCGTGTTAGGGCGAATTTGGCTGGTTTGGTAGCTGGACTGGGCTGGTGAGAGGCAGTAGATATGTGGCCAAAACTCTGTAACCGAGAGGTAAACGTGGAAAAGCATCCCTATATAGTTTTGCAGGGGGTAGGTTGACCTTTTGAAGAGTGCCCTTGGCTTGAGTCGGTTTTAGTTGGTGTGTGTGGAATTTTTTTGGAAAGCCTAGGGTAGCCAAACCTCTGTTTTTGAGGGTGGCAGTGAGTTTTGGGCTGTAGCCTGCAAGTGAGGAGAGCAGGTGGTAAATCCATCCGTAGTTTTTGGGCCTGTTTTGTGTGTGTATTGGTGATGGGGTCAGAGTGTGGGTGGGGCTTTGGAGAGGGTCCAAATTTTCAGTTTCGTAGAGGGCCTTAAAATTGAGTTTTAGGGCATTTTCAAGCAGAGGGAGCAGTTTGATGCAAAGTATTGCTGAAACTTGTGTACGCTTTGATGCTGCCCATTTATCCATCAACATGGTTTCGGAGATCGCGGTACCCATGTTTACTACCTTAACCACATACCAGTAACTGATTGTTGTGATAGCGTGTAGGAATGGAGAATATTACATGCAGGAGTGACAGTCCATGCCTCTCTAAGTAAACAGTCTGTCACCTGGCCTGATGCTACTCCGTGGCATCCAACTTTATAGAGCACTGTGTTCTTCTTACACGTCCAGTTTTTTTAAAATTCTGTGCGTGAGAAACCATCGTGCACACAGTGGCTAGCATGGGGACTGGAAGTAGCAACTAGTACCGACAGCTCTATACTAGCTTAATTCTTGTTTGACCAGTGCTGCCGTACAAATCAAATAACAAGCAGCCTCATCAGAGATGTAGCCCACGACACTAGGCTCTGCAAGACAAAGCACGAAGTTGTTACTTCTGGCTGAATATGATTAAGTAGCTGAATTGTAGTTGCTGACGTGTAGTTGGATGTGGTAGTTGGGGGTTGGACGATATTTGCAGGTACTAAATTAGCGAACTTAGTGAGTGGTTAATGTTATATTTTTTTAATGTGTTCGTAGATCTCAATGGTGAGCAATGATCATGTGTAATAGAAATAGCTAATTAGTTTTAGTCAAATCCTGAAATTGCTGAACTAAGTACCCAGCAATAATACCTGCATGCTTTGAATGCCCTTACAATCCATAACTTGGCTAAAACTATCGGCATGCATTCATTGTCTTGTGACTAGCATAGCCGATTACAACAGAGGCTGGTTCAGGTCCCACCACGCCATAGGAGATCTCTCCTAGGACTCTACTGAACTCTATACCCTGATAATGAGTAGGCGTATTCTTCCACCACATCCTTCAGGGGGATGAAGAGCTGTCGGTCCCGGGATTCTGGCACTAGTTGCTACTTCCAGTCCCCATGCTGTGCATGGCGGTTTCTCACATGGAGATAAAAAATAAACTGGGCGTGTAAGAAGAACACAGTGCTCTAAAGTTGGATGCCACGGAGTAGCATCAGGCCAGATGACAGACTGTTTACTTAGAGAGGCATGAACTCTTACTCCTGCATGTCAGGTTATCACAGCAATGAGGTCCTGGTATGCAGCTAATGATGGAGGAAGGGTTTACATATACACCAGCAGGCAGGTAGTAGGATGGCCAGAATAAAAAAAAACTTTATACTTAGGAAGACATTCTCTCCACACACTATAACAGCTGAGCTGCTGGTATGTGGAGGAAGTATCAGTGAATAGTGTGTACAAGTAAATTAACTCGTGCCAATGCATTGAGTACTTTGACCTAGCTGTGAGCGAATATGGGACTACATAGCATCTGACGATGACAATGTAGATATGCCTGCTGGCATTGGTACTGGGCCTAGCTCAAAGTGTGTGTCTGCCCCTTATTATAGCCATATGTCATGGTATGGTAAAAATGTATAGGTTGTAAGTGGGTGGGGCTGGACACTTTGTGTACCCTTGTAATTGCAATTGTAATTGATTGTGGCCATGTACTGTGTGCTGAGCAATGTATATGGCCAAATTTAGCGGTGACCATTATCTACCAAATTTGGTTAAAAAAAACATGTCAAACTTTGTCAATGAGAACACATAGCTAGTTGACATTTGACCTGTGGGTTGGTTAAAACACTTATCCTGTTAATCCACTGAACCCTTCAAATTATTATTATACAGTGATCTCTCGATTCTACGATATCTGTATTCTGACTCTGTTGTGTTGTGACACACACACACACACACACAAACACACTCACATTCACACAAACCCATGCACAGCCCATTGTTTGTTGTTTTAGTGTTGTTGTTGTTGTTTTGTTGTTTTAACGTACCAATGTTCAATAAAGGTTAGACAGCACATGCAGATACATGTATTGTGCTACCGTCTCGCTGGTTCTAGAGTCCATCTACACTCAATCTAGTCATCTACTGTACGCTAACAGCCTAAGAAATAAGTTGTTCACACAGTAGCAGAGTTCATCGGGTATATACGTAGAATTCAGCGGATGTAGAGTTCAACAAGTTCGACTGGGGTGTCTTCATTTGAAGTTGGCTCATCTCTACAAATGCGAACTTCAATATCATCAGCTGTGGCCTGGGGCAGCTGCTTGCAGAACCAGGGGGCCATCACCCCAGGTGGGTAGCTCAACGCACAGCAGGGAGGGGATCCACAGCCCTGACCATCCCAGAGTGGGTCGCTCGCAAAAAGTACATTGTTGAAAGTTACTGATCCCGGGTTTCCACTCTCACAGAAGTAATCATTTCCCAAGAAAGTGGGAACATTTGCTAAGCTCGCACGATTAGCACATGGGCAGACAAGAATAGGGTATGAGGCATCAAGAGGCTCGGTCAGTCCAACAGCAAAGCTCCAGATGTGTTGCCTTGCTCCTGAAGGTCCATGTGTGATTGACACCCCGTCCAGATAGGGCTCATCTGCTGTAGTTGGTAGAGGGTTGCGAACTCCGAAACCGTCTGGTGCATTTAACTGATAGCCTATTGCTCTGCCGCACACGTGGCTGTAGCTGATGCCATAAGTGCTGTACACAGCTGAGAGACAGGCTGTACCACTGCCACACAGCCTCCTCGGTGCTGTGCTGTAGGTTTGCAGGATCCAATCACCTGGGCACTCTGGTTGGGATGGGTCACTCATATTTAGATTGGCTACACGTGTCCACCCTCCAGTGCTGTTGCAGCCACACACTGTTCATGTCACAGTACACCTGCACTGCAGTGTCATTGGAGCTCCTTATCCAGTAGTAGCCAGAGGAGCAGCTCGTGGGGAGTGCACTGCAGGAGGCTGCAGGAGTAGCCTGGGTTTGAGCAGAACGACAGAGAGTTGGTACAACGGTGTTTCGTATTGCGTTTTGAATATCCTGGACAGTGTTTCCTCGTGCTGTTTCTCCAGGAGGGCAGACAGCTTGCTGGTTGTTGATCACTCTAACAGGGATGGTGGCGGGGAGGGCGGCGTTGGCTTCCTGGCCGGCAGAGGGAGTGGGAAGAGAGACCAGAGCTAGGATGGCTATGAGGTCCAGGAACAGCATCTTGCAATTGTGCTTCATCTTGCAGTGTTAGCAAATTAGCTCTTTCGATACTGTTTGCCACTTCTGTGGCGAAGTTGCTTCTTATTGCAATACCCTTCCTCCATCATTAACCACACACCAGTAACTAATTGTTGTGATAGCGTGTAGGAATGGAGAATATTACATGCAGGAGTGACAGTCCAAAGTAAACAGTCTGTCACCTGGCCTGGTGATGCTCCGTGGCATCCAACTTTAGAGCACTGTGTTCTTCTTACATGTCCAGTTTTTTGAAATTCTGTATGTGAGGTCCTGATCCAGTAGTAGCCAGAGGAGCAGCTTGTGGGGAGTGCACTGCAGGAGGCTATAGGACTGGCCTGGGTTTGAGCAGAACGACAGAGAGTTGGTACAACGGTGTTTCGTATTGCGTTTTGAATATCCTGGACAGTGTCCTCTCGTGCTGTTTCTCCAGGAGGGCAGACAGCTTGCTGGTTGTTGAGCACTCTACCAGGGATGGTGGCGGGGAGGGTGGTGTTGGCTTCCTGGCCGGCAGAGGGAGTGGGAAGAGAGACCAGAGCTAGGATGGCCATGAGGTCCAGAAACAGCATCTTGCAATTGTGCTTCATCTTGCAGTGTTAGTCTTTCGATACTGTTTACCACTTCTGTGGCGAAGTTACCAGCAACTAATTGTTGTGATAGCATGTAGCTAGGAATGGAGAATATTACGTGCAGGAGTACGAGTTCATGCCTCTCTAAGTAAACAGTCTGTCATGATCACCTGGCCTGATGCTACTTCATGGCATCCAACTTTAGAGCACTGTGTTCTTCTTACACGCCCAATTTTTTAATTCTGTATGTGAGAAACCATCATGCACACAGTGGGTAGCATGGGGACTGGAAGTAGCAACTAGTACCAGCATGAACAACAATTAGTTGCTGGTAAGGCTTCACAGCAATGAGGTCCTAGCTGGTACATGGCTAATGGTGGAGGAAGAGTTTACATAATTATACACCAGCAGGCGGTAGTAGGATGGCCAGAATAAAAACTGTTTATACTTCTCTCCACTCACTATAACAACTGAGCTGCTTGTATGTGGAAGAAGTGCTGTGAGCATCTGTGAATAGTGTGTACAAAGTAAATTAATTCATGCCAATACATTGAGTACCTTGACCTGTGAGCGAGTCATGCTGGACAGAAGTTGGAATATGGGACTGTGAATATCATTAAGTTCATAGCATCTGACGATGACAATGTAGATATGCCTGCAAGTGTTGGTACTGGTGAGCTTGGGGCGTAGCTCAAAGTGTGTGTCTGCCCCTTATTATAGCCATATGTCACGGTACGGTACAAATATATATAGGTTGTAAGTGGGTGGGGCTGGACACATGTGTACCAATGTATGTGGCCAAATTTAGCGGTGACCAATTGCAAATTTGGTTGAAAACCATCTGTAGTGCCTCATTGAGAACACAAAATTGACATTTGACCTTTGGGTTGGTTAAAACACTTCTCCCGTTTATCCACTGAACCCTTAAAAAAAATTATACAAGTGATCTCTCGAATCTATGAGACCTGTGTGTTCTGACTGTGTTGTGTTGTGACGCGCGCACACACACACACACACACACACACACACACACACACACACACACACACACACACACACACACACACACACACACACACACACACACACACACACACCCATGCACAGCCCATCCCAGTCTGGTATGTCATGGATGAGTTTGGCTCAAGGATTCGTCACTCTGATGACCCCACTGTTGCCATGACAACGCTCTTCTACATCCCTGCCCAGATGGCCTTCTCCTTCCTGTGGCCTCTCAGAGACCTCAAACATGGAGGTCAGTATACCACAGTACACCACAGTATATCACAGTATATCACAGTATACCGTAGATCCGGAAATTTTCGCGTTAAATATACTTCGTCTTTTAATTTTTCGCGTTGTTTTATTTTCGTCGCTCGAGCACACCGACGAAAATTAAACCACGCGAAAATTTTGTTCACGCGTACACGTGCACGTTCCCGATCCCCAGGGCCCGGGACCGGATACCATGTCGCGCCAGTGAAGAGAAGCTGGAACCTCGGATCAGCGCCAGCGAGAGATGCAGCAGACACCCATGCCGTATCACTGGTAGAGAGGGAACTGCCATCGGCTACTTACCTCGAAAGATTTCACCCGTCTGTCTCGGTCCGCGGTTCCAACTGCCTTCAGAAGTTCGCTTCCGCGATCGCGCGCTTGGGCTGGTACATGTAATAGAAGATCTCAGCGATCTTCCACCATCGACAGGTTTCTGGTAGCGCAGCAGAACCATGCTTGTACTTCGATTCACGAAAACTCACACGTTAAATAGAATCATAAATTATTCGACGTTGAAAAATTTCGTGTTTTCAATTTTCGTCGTAATACAGCATCGACGAAAATTAAGTACGGCGAAAATTTCCCGATCTACGGTATTACATTAAGGTGACATTGCTCTGTTCCAGAGGAGGTCACCAGGAACTGTCTACCTGGTGGTTTGAGGCCTGGGCTGGAGAGGGTATGTCATGCAATCCCATGGACACAGGACAGTCACATGACCCTGGACACTCCCCTGTGGAGCCAGTTGGACGAGTTCAGAGTGCCAGAAGTGGAGGTTGTGAGCAGCAACAGCAAGCGTGTTCCGTTGTGAACTAAATTTTAATATCCTCTCTACACACACACACACACATTCCTCCCCAACACACACATTCCTCCCCAACACACACATGTACTGGTAGGAGCGTTCTAATGAGCAGCTTCCCTCCTCCTCCCTTCCTCCTCCTCCCCCCAAGCCTCAGTACCTTGTCTACACTGACATAGATCTCGTCAAGTCGTTCCTCACCCACCCTGTCTTCCTCATCAGCCCCTCCAGGAAGAAGGCAGACATACTCTGGCTATGTGACCACTTCAAACGATTCAGGTGGACAAATTAAAGAACTGTTTGTTTACTCCATTTTGCTCCCACAATCGGTTGACCCTGCTTTCTCTGCCTCCCTCCCTCCCTCCCTCCCTCCCTCCCTCCCTCAGATCGCTTCGACCTGATCAGTTTGTGAACCAGTTCCCATGTGAGAATGTGTTAACCTGCAAGGATCTCCTAGTAACAGTGGCCAGACGAGTTAATCAGCCAGGAGCATCCCCACAAGAGCTGGACATTACTAAAGGACCAAGATGGTTACCACAGACCTTCAATCTACTCCATGAGTTGCCACACATGGTCCGGTGCTACCTGGAGCGAGAGAAGCAGTAAGCAATGTTGGGTGATTCGTAACTACGTAGCCTCGTCCCACTTCACTGCCACACCCACTCACCACACCCCACACATCCCACACAGTCACAAATGCAATCTTGGTGGTCTGGAGCAAGGGTTAATTCTGACATGAAGTATACTTCTCTTTGTGCATGTTTCTTCCGATGTGGGGTACGGGTTCTGCGGGTAGAAAGTCATGTATTAGTGCAATTCAGAACCAGAGTGTCTTGGATTCCCTGGATCCAATCTTTGCGTGAACTCTCTTAGCATCTCTTGCTGCTGCTTACAGCATTCACAGCCTCTGCCCAGTCACCCTACCGGACCCACCATCAGGCCACCCCAAGCTGGTTGATTGGTTCCCACTTCCTGCCAGCATGCATGTTATTATTGCATTGCATAATGAACCGCCCACCCATACCCTAATAGCTTCCTGTCCAGTGCCGCCCACCCATACCCTAATAGCTTCCTGTCCAGTGCCGTAACAAAGCTGCAAGTATTTCAGTAGCGGATATTTTCTCTGGAGATAGTTCACACTCCCACCAAGATGGCTCACTATCAAGCTACTACATATAGTTAATCCAGGGTGCTGAAAGCTACTAAGTCTGCAACATGCATGACCTAGGACTGTACTCTAGCCTCATTCCCAGACCTTGCAGCCCAGGAATGAGACCTTGCAGCCCGGGAATGAGACCTTGCAGCCCGGGAATGAGACCTTGCAGCCCGGGAATGAGACCTTGCAGCCCGGGAATGAGACCTTGCAGCCCAGGAATGAGACCTTGCAGCCCGGGAATGAGACCTTGCAGCCCGGGAATGAGACCTTGCAGCCTGGGAATGAGACCTTGCAGCCTGGGAATGAGACCTTGCAGCCCGGGAATGAGACCTTGCAGCCCGGGAATGAGACCTTGCAGCCCGGGAATGAGACCTTGCAGCCCGGGAATGAGACTAGTGGTACTTACACTGAGCCTGATTCTCTGTACCGTAGGGGTGCTGACAACACATGGATTCTGAAGCCATGGAACCTCGGTCGGGGCCTGGACATCCACATCACCAACAACCTGGTGCAGATCATCCGACTGGGACAGGCGGGGCCCAAGGTAGACCGACACCTGTATTTGTCAAGGAGTAGCTGTTTGTGAATGTTGAATTCGCTGTGATATCGGCCGGTATTGGGGTTCACAACTGGAGCCCATTTTTCTTTTTCTATTTCTCTTTGTATCTATCTATCTATACATTTCTCTATCTCTCTGTCTCAACCATCTGTCAATCTATCTATCTATCTATCTATATATCAATGTACCTATCTATCATATATCTATATATCTCTGTCCTATCTATCAACACCTCTTCCCTCCGCACATACAGGTTGCCAGCAAGTATATCACAAATCCTGTTCTCTTTGACCGGCCAGAGATTGGTCTGGTAAAGTTTGACATCCGGTACATCGTCCTCCTCCTCTCCGCTCGCCCACCTGTCCTCTATGCTTACAACGTCTTCTGGCTGAGATTTGCAAACAAGTGAGCTAGAAGCTATTGTGCAGCCATTGCAGCCTCAGTGCTACTGTAGCCCTCTTCATTTCGAGTATGTTCCTTCAATCATGTGATCATTGTGAGCCTGATGATGAGCCTACAATCCATTAGCCTCATTCCCAGGACACAGGCTATGAGACCACTGCTAGCAGTACGCATAGCTCACAGCATGTTTACATCGTCATTAGCCTCATTCCCAGGTCATGGTCTGGGAATGAGACTACCAGAAGACCATGGATTCATAGCTTGTACAAAGTATTATGAAATGATGCTTGCTGGTCCATCCTCTCTACCTTCTCAGGCCCTTCTCTCTGGAAGACTTGTACGACTATGAGAAGCATTTCACCGTGATGAACTACCAGGAGGAGGCAAAGCTGAAGCAGGTGGGCATGGCAGGCACACCAATTGCACATCACATGATATCATAATATTATGCTATCACATGCACATCACATGACAGGTTTATATGTAGTCATATGAAAATCACATGCACATCCATGATAGTGTTACATCTATGACCATCACATACACAGTCACGTGTACCTCACATAGCAGCTCACATACCTGAACATGTCCCCAGATCCACTACAATGAGTTCATCCCTCTGTTTGAACACATCCCCACAGATCCACTACAATGAGTTCATCCCTCTGTTTGAAGGGCAGTATCCTCAGTACCAGTGGAGTGCCGTACAGGTGTGCTGACCTCTAGCATGTGACTGCCATGCAACGTTGACTGTGACTGTCATCGTGTTCTGCAGGGAAAGATTTTCACAGCTTTTAAGGAGCTGTTCATATCTGCTTGTTCTGCCAAACCTCCTGCTGGAATTTGTCACTCGGTGCAGGTTAGGTTTGGCCCTATAGCCTCGTTCACAGGCCCACACCATTTTCGGCTGCCTGCTGTTCTTCATGTGTGCAACCAAAAACAGTGCGGGCCTGCCCAGGTCTCCAGAGGTAGCTCAGTATATCATGCTAAGACATTTTTGTTCACAATTCTGATACAGTCCAGAGCAATCTACGCAGTGGACCTCATGTTGGAGTGGGAAGAGTGCAGTGGTGAGTCGCATGGACGATCATGAAATGGAAGCTACACTTGCATATCAATATAATGATCAAAATATGCAATAATATCAACTCTTTTAGAGGGTGTTAGTTTGAAAATTAAGTTCACTTGTTTGTTTGTGATGAAGTGATGAATGCTGCTTGAATGATATATCAGAGAACGTGGTAGGGTTCCCTATTTAGTGAAATTTTGAGTTTACCATATTGATGTACTAGCAGGATAACGGCCAAAGAAGTTGCAATCCCCAAAACCAGCATGCAGACAGAATGACACTGCCTAGCAGTTCACAAGAATTAGTTTCGAACATACCTGAGAAACAAGTCATGAAATTCCCATTTCATCGTCGTCTTCTTTCTTTCTCATAGCCAAGCGTAGCTTACGGAAGCAGCTCTTGAGCTACTTTGCGTACCTAACCACGTCACTTTCGCCATAGCAGAGTGTGATGCCTCATATGCCCTTTGTCTCTAAACTGTCAACAGCGGTGGGTTTGGCTAACTGCGACCTACGATCCTGTAACCACGATGCCATTTATTGGCCAACCAAACATCAAGGTTCGCGCACATGCTGCGTTGTCATTGTGATCGTTGCCTTTGAGGTGCTTACTGAATCTTTGTCAATCCATCGTCTGGTGGCTCGAAGGAATTTACCAACGTGTTCTCCTTGTCCCAGGGCTATCATGTCTGTAGTCTCGCATGGCCTGACCCACCTGGGTCTGACCATGTGAGATGTGCCATCATGGAGGCGTGGCTTCTTTAATGACAACTACATGTACACCTATATCCTCAGAGCATTTCTGACTGGAACTGTGAGTCAGGCATAATTATGCAGAACGTGGGGCTATTGCAAGGACATGCAAGACTATTGTTGAACTCTGACGACATGAGTAGCTCCCCCTTTGCCTAGGATGATGATGATAACCACCAATTACAGTAATTTCCAGACTTATAAGCTACCCATTTCATTCGCTGTAAAAGCTAACAAACGAGAAAGCAAAAAGTTCTCCAAAATACTTAAAGGATTTAGTGTCATATTACACCCCTTGAAAACTGAGCAAAGAAACTAGGGGTTAAACATCCTCAGTCCCATTGTTAAATCCTTTTAGTTCTTGGGAAAGACATTTCTATCTTGTAATAGTTGTAGTGACAATAACATACCTTTTCGCTCTGACCTGCCCTTCTGCTTACTATATGTCGTATATCGCAATACACCAGGTGCAATATATCGATACAGCAAAACTCTATATTGTTGCAGTTCTAAACACACACACACACACACACACACACACACACACACACACACACACACACACCACAACACACAGATGGTTGTGAGTCAATGCAGCCCAAAATTCTGGAGGTAAACTTCTCACCAGACTGCGTCCGAGCGTGCAAGTATCATCCTGACTTCTTCAATCATGTGTTTGAGGGTCTGTTTGTAGACTGTAGCAGCTGGAGGGAGGAGCTACCAGTCACAAGAATCCTCTAGAACACGTACCAACCTGCGTGGAAGCCATTCCCTCTTCTGAAGTTTGAATGTGCACGTTCCTTTCGTAATAATACTGTTTGAAAGTTGACTTACATGCTGAGAAATAAGACAAAGGCATTTCCTCTAGATTCCAATTCAGCAGTGTGAAGTGTACACGGGACCACAGGTAGCAGTGTGAAGTGTACGCGGGACCACAGGTAGCAGTGTGAAGTGTACGCGGGACCACAGGTAGCAGTGTGAAGTGTACGCGGGACCACAGGTAGCAGTGTGAAGTGTACGCGGGACCACAGGTAGCAGTGTGAAGTGTACACGGGACCACAGGTAGCAGTGTGAAGCGTACGCGGGACCACAGGTAGCAGTGTGAAGTGTACGCGGGACCACAGGTAGCAGTGTGAAGTGTACACGGGACCACAGGTAGCAGTGATTATCACTCCTGTGCGTACATCCTTTCGTGTTCAGTAGCTACCTGTTAAACATGTGCACAAGTGCACTTAAATTACATGTGTGCCTACAAGCCTTCATGTTTAGGTGCTTGACATGCACAAACACGCTTACATGTTCCTACAATCTTTCGTGTCCAGTAACTACCTGTTAAACGTACTGGTACACTTGTGCTGAAGCGTCCCTACATGTGCTACTGTACAACCAGTTCAAGTACCTGTTGAACGTATTTACTTCAGAAAATCACTACTGGGATGCATGGACCACTGTGTTACAATTGGTTGCATGTGTCTGCCTGCTGCAGCATGCAGACACGCTTCCTTGAGGTACACCACTTGTTACTCGTCTCCAATCTGATGCTCATTTGTTTGTTTACCATTATACTTTCGGCTGTCTATCCTAATCCATGCATATGACCTGTGTGCATGGCACGGTATGTCTGCATAATGCCTTCTATCAACTGACATTCGTTCATCAAATCAAGAGTGCATGATGACATCATTGTTAACGTGGCGGACTGTAGGTGTACTCCACCACATTAATGATGATGTCATCATGCGCTCTTGATCAACTACGTGTATGCAGAAGCTGTAGTGTTGATCGCTTATCTGATATTTTCCACGATCTATACTTTTTCAACTTCACTATGGCAAAACATATAGTGCAGCATAACGATGGCCTCTTTACATTTACGACGTGGATATTGGTCCAGCAGGAGGTACATACCTTAAGTATAGATAACGGGCATAGTATAGATAATGGGCACTCATACGCATTCGGTACTGGCCCTGGCCCTGATAATTGTACCCTAACCCATCGCCCTACTTCCTGCGGACCAATAACTTATCTGGAGCATCCCCTTGCTCATGCTGAGAGTTGTTGACGATCAAACACAGTGGCCTCTATATATGGTCATCGGACAAAGACGGTGTATTCTGTCTGGTCCACATGGTTTGGTTGCTCAGGTACTCCACAATTTCTGCCATGTCAGACATTTCGTACCTCTGGCTGTACTGGTGGTTCTAGTGTGAATACACTAGTATTGTGCTGTTCATTTACAGTGAACCTCTTAATAGAGGACACATTAAATTTTGGGAAATATAAATTCAGGTGTTTTGTCCTTTATAACACCTCCTACATGCATTATTATACAGTTAGTATCATTATGCAAGGGAAAAGATGTCTGGGGGTATGTGCTTTTGCCGTAGTAATTTGAATTCAAAAGTAAACTGTCATATATAAAGTTAGTGGTTGATCCACGAATGCATGGGGAACACGTACACTACACACGTTCAGCAGCAGAGTAGAGTTCAGCAGATGTAAAGTTCAACAAATTCGACTGGAGTGTCTTCATCTGAGGTGGCTTGATTGCCATATCATCAGTTGTGGCCTGAGGCAGCTCTGAGGCTTGCAGAACCAGGGGGCAGTCACCCCAGGTGGGTAGCTCAACTCACAGCAGGGAGGGGATCCACAGCCCTGACCATCCCAGAGTGGGTCACTTGTATACAGTGTACTGGGTGATGATGTTCCAGGGTTCCCACTATCACAGAAATAGTTATTTCCCACATATTCGGGAACACTTGCTTGGTCTTGAACACGGTCAGTGCAAGGACAGTAAATAGTAGCGAGCCCAAATCTGCCGGTTCCAAATATCCAGCTACGAAGGTCCGGATGTGTTGCCTTCTTCCAGCAGCTCCATGTGTGATGGACGCGTCCACGTAATAGCTGTCAATGGTTGTCGACCGTTCAGAGAATGGATCTGGAGAGTTATATTCATACCCTATCACTCTTCCACACACGTGGCTGTAGCTGATGCCGTAAGTGCTGTACACAAGTGAGAGACACCCTGCACCACTGCTGCCCCTTCCACACAGTCTCATCGGATTGTTTGTTGCGTATCAAATTTCAAATCTCGAGGGCTGTCTTCGTGCCATTTCTCGCACCTCATCTGGAGGGCATGAGGCTTGTTCATTGCATGGTGTTGATCACTCTGGCAGGGAGGGTATTAAAGGCCGGGGAGGTTCTGGCTGGTTCTATCGCTGTAGACACCAATCACAATGGCTATCCACTGCGCTCTGCAGACAAAGAGCGTATCAGCAGGTGCAGAGAACGTCTACCAGACAAACTAGTCCTGAAAGTGGAGGCACGGGTATTATAATACTCCGTAGGAACATCGACATTGAGGGTGGGTGGGTCAACGGTACTCTTGCAACAGTCACACAAATGCATGACAACTGCATTGTGGTTAGGAAGATGAACAAACCATCTGAACGCTATCCTGTGCCTAGGTTCAAACAGAGATTTGACATCCCAGGCTGCTCGTACAACATCTTTCGCTCACAGTTCCCACTGCAACTAGCCTATGCTGTCACCGTCCACAGGATGCAAGGCATGACAGTGCGGAAAGCAATAGTGAAGCTAAACGAGCACTTTTTGCCTCAGGTCAAGTGTACGTTGCCCTCAGTCAAGTTCGACACCTGGAGGACCTGATCCTCTGGGGTTACTGTCGACAGGCCATCCACATAGACCAGTTTTATCACCAACTCCTTGCATGGTGTGACTGTGTGGATGCAATCCGCCCAACTCCACCTTCCACCATAGTTCCCTACCCAGAGCGTGCTGACGATGTTAGCAATGCACCTGTCCTCTCCACACCGATGAAGGGGAGTCAGGCCCTGGTGGAGCCAAAACCAAACTGCAACGCTCAAAGTCCAAAAGCCAGTCTGGTAGTACCCCACACTCGAGCAAGCGCAAGCATGCTGCTAAATCAAGTGATCATGATCATAAACCCCCACCTCCCAAAAAGCCTAAAATTGAAAAATCAATTCCCACACCCACACTCACTTCATTGCCACCCAATCCTGGAGTTAGGGTTCTACAACAGGCCATTGCTACAGCCCTAGGCCAGTCTCCCCATTCTCTACTGCGTGAGCTGTCATTGCTACACAGAACTCAAGTTGGTTGTGCAGTCACACAGCATGCATTAACTCTTGATAGGGTGGTTGACATCCTCAATAACATGCCAACACAGTTTGCAGAATCACACCCACATTTGTCTCAAGACACCATATAGCATCACAACAATGCCACCCTCTCCTCCTTGAGACTTGCAAACCTGTGGTCACTCGAGGAGATGGCAACTGCCTGTACAATGCCCTGTCTCTCACACTAACCTCTTCCCAAGTACTGCATGCAGTGATCCGACTACTCTGTGTGTATGCCCTGGTCAAGCACAAAGCTGTGATCATTGAAGCCCTGAGTGATGCATACAGGCAAGAGCACTCTAGAACCAACATACTCAGAATGTATGCACAGGCCCTCACAGAGGCAGTAACCCTCCATGCCTGGGCAAGTGATCACCACCTGTTTGCTCTCAGCCTTCTTTTCTGCAGGCCTATTTTCATGTTTCACACTTTTTATGAAACCACAGCTGGCAGCACAAACTCTCAACTCCAGCTTGCCAACACCAGAGATGTCTGCCACCTCGCTGAGAGATTTCGTACTCGTGAACCACCCACGAGAGTGCACGTTCTCACCTGCAGCCATGCAAGTCACTCTACGTACCAGTGGCTTGGACCGCCTACCATATTCTCCACTCTGCATTTGCCACACTGGCATAGTTGCCAAGTTTTCAAATGCAACTTCAGGGACACTTGGTTGAACGGTGCCGTGAGAAATGCAGAGATCAAAGCATGCACCGCACTAGTCTCGCAAGCCAGCCTCTTTTTCCCCCCTCCGCGCGCGCCCCCTCGTAGAAAAAGAGGCTGGCTTGCGAGACTAGCACCGCACAGCTGCACAGGTACACGTACACTTTGTTGAATACCTGGAAACTCCTCCATCCACGAATGGCATTCCCTCCTTGGCTTCTTCGTACAGGTACAGTCGAGTCCTCAACTCGGGCGTTGTCAGCGTTGCAGCAGCACTAATTTCCGTTCCCAGACTGCATGCAACAAGCCTGGGAACGAGAACAGGCCTATTGCTGTTTTTTTCCGGGACAAAGCACCTTCCGTACGGGACAGGGGACAAGACAAAGAATTCCGGGACTGTCCCGGACGTTCCGGGACACTTGGCAACTATGCAGTCACTGGTAACTCACATTGGGTTGCCATGCTTCCCCTCTCACAGTCAGTCCTCTCACACATACCAATCCCAACTTCAACTAGGCTGTTTATTGAATGAGCATCTTCCCCATTCACTTACACTGCACATGGGCAACAACGTGCATGTGCAACAGTTACATGTATGTACTGAAGCATACCCACATACCCATCACTCCACACACACACACATACACACACACACACATACACACACACACCACATTGCCAGCACCGCATGCAATGCACACACTCTCTTCTCGTTTCTCAACACTTGATCTTACACGCTGCCATCAGGGCGCATACACTACCTACCCCTGGACTATCGCAGCACTTGGTGCCATGCACAAACACCACAAACGCAAAGAGAAAAGGAAGGGGTTGGAAGAAGGATCGAGGTCCTTTTCTCTTTGCTGCCTCTCCAAGTTCTGTTGATTACCATGTACCTAGCTACTCAGACAGCCCACCTGCAGGGAAGTAAAGTGACCAATGGGAAGACAAATGCCCTCAACTCAGCAGCCCTCTACGTGCATGAACACCATCAATTACACACTAATTACCAAATTCCAGTTTTGTCAGCCCCCTTGCCAGTAGCTCACTGCTGCTGTATACACCTATAGCTATACACCCAGTGTGATTCACACAGATAACTCAGTGGCAGTCTGTCCTGCAATGCTGCAGTACCTGTTCCAAAACTTCCTCTCCCTCCATCCACCTCTCCCTCCATCCACTATCTTAAATGTGATCACACACACATGCAGGCTTAGGTGGTTTCATTTAGTGGTCATTCGTAAATGGTGGGTGTGGGTTGGGTAGAATCTTGAAGCGATTTGGAGGAATGAACACATATCAAGAGCCATGTACAGACTGCCTTTTTGGTCAGTCTGTTTTGGCCTATTTGGGCATGGCACACTTGTGTATATGCATTGAGATGGTCTACATAAGGAGGATACAGAAAATGTGGCATCCAGTGTGGAGCATCAACCTGTGTGTAGAAGCAACAACCAGCAATTTAAGGTAGTAAACATGGGTACCGCGATCTCCGAAACCAAGTTGATGGATAAATGGGCAGCATCAAAGCGTACACAAGTTTCAGCAATACTTTGCATCAAACTGCTCCCTCTGCTTGAAAATGCCCTAAAACTCAATTTTAAGGCCCTCTACGAAACTGAAAATTTGGACCCTCTCCAAGGCCCCACCCACACTCTGACCCCATCATCAATACACACACAAAACAGGCCCAAAAACTACGGATGGATTTACCACCTGCTCTCCTCACTTGCAGGCTACAGCCCAAAACTCACTGCCACCCTCAAAAACAGAGGTTTGGCTACCCTAGACTTTCAAAAAAAATTCCACGCACACCAACTAAAACCGACTCAAGCCAAGGTCTGTTTCCAAAAGGTCAACCTACCCCCTGCAAAAATAGGGATGCTTTTCCACGTTCACCTCTCGGTTACCGAGTTTTGGCCACACATCTACTCCCTCTCACCAGCCCAGTCCAGCTACCAAACCAGCCAAATTCGCCCTAACACGAAAATGGGCGGGGCCTGTAATGCCGAAAGGTCAACTCTCTAGAGTACCTTGGCCAGGGAGCTGTCGGAGGCTGTTCACTTTCCAGGCTGTTCTTCGGCCACTTCAGCAGACCCACAAACATTCCTGCTCACTCCACCTAGCTATTCACACACAGATAGCCCATCGCCACATTCAATCAGCTAGAATAGCTTCTTACTTAAAAAAAAAAAAAAAAAAAAAAAAAGAGTGTTCAAACAAATCTTCAAAGTACCGCACGGCCACATCAGAGTACCGATTTGAAACTCGAAAGGGCCGCTAGCCGCATCAAAGAGAGAAGCCCCCCTTGTTTATTCCGGTTGCCGCCATGGGAAAACGTAAACAGATGAATAACTCTAAATAACCGTATGCAAGTGACGTCATCTCATTAATTATTCATGAGCAAAATTGCACGATTTCGCCGATGCCGTGCTTCCTACCTTAACCCAAACCCCTAACTAAAACTCATGAATATTCCAGCTTACTAGCCTTCACTTCAACCCAAACCACACTACATGGGAACTGAAAGCACATCACTAATGATATTCATGAGAGTCAACACAAGCCAAACTTCCCTCCAAACAGCAAACTAAAGGCAATCTTGCTCACGATTGCTACACACGGCTACCTGAAAATGGCTTATTACTTATTCATGAAGCTGACAGACAAGCTGAATCTCAGCCAAAGCTGAAGGCTTTAATGAGATTCATTGACGTCAATTTGGACAACAATACCAGTCATGAGTCCCAATTTAGGGCTAATGATATTCATGATCCCTGGTTGTCAGGGTTAGGAGAGAGTGGAGTCTCAGGGTGAATTTACGAATAATGCATCACACAACACACAATGCTTTCAACCCCATGCTACACCACCAAAGATCTGACAGGTGGTCACTAATGATATTCATGAGCATCAACATAAGCCAACCCTCCCATCGGACAGCTGACTAAAGTCCAACAAGCTCACGAGCACAGCATGGAGCTATCTAATCCCAACTCATTATTATTCATGAGCAGACAGAAAGACTGGGTTCTATCCCATGCCCACTGGGTTTTAATGAGATTCATAGGCACACCAAGGTTAGTGGGATCACCCTAACCCGGATCAGAGTTAATGATATTCATAGGGCTAGGATCTACAGAGTTAGGCCAAACTCCAGTGTTAGGATTTGTCATTGCACTAGCCTAATTAAAGCCTTCAGATGGCCCTTAACCCAAACCCCTAACTAAAACTCATGAATATTCCAGCTTACTAGCCTTCACTTCAACCCAAACCACACTACATGGGAACTGAAAGCACATCACTAATGATATTCATGAGAGTCAACACAAGCCAAACTTCCCTCCAAACAGCAAACTAAAGGCAATCTTGCTCACGATTGCTACACACGGCTACCTGAAAATGGCTTATTACTTATTCATGAAGCTGACAGACAAGCTGAATCTCAGCCAAAGCTGAAGGCTTTAATGAGATTCATTGACGTCAATTTGGACAACAATACCAGTCATGAGTCCCAATTTAGGGCTAATGATATTCATGATCCCTGGTTGTCAGGGTTAGGAGAGAGTGGAGTCTCAGGGTGAATTTACGAATAATGCATCACACAACACACAATGCTTTCAACCCCATGCTACACCACCAAAGATCTGACAGGTGGTCACTAATGATATTCATGAGCATCAACATAAGCCAACCCTCCCATCGGACAGCTGACTAAAGTCCAACAAGCTCACGAGCACAGCATGGAGCTATCTAATCCCAACTCATTATTATTCATGAGCAGACAGAAAGACTGGGTTCTATCCCATGCCCACTGGGTTTTAATGAGATTCATAGGCACACCAAGGTTAGTGGGATCACCCTAACCCGGATCAGAGTTAATGATATTCATAGGGCTAGGATCTACAGAGTTAGGCCAAACTCCAGTGTTAGGATTTGTCATTGCACTAGCCTAATTAAAGCCTTCAGATGGCCCTTAAGGTAGTAAACATGGGTACCGCGATCTCCGAAACCAAGTTGATGGATAAATGGGCAGCATCAAAGCGTACACAAGTTTCAGCAATACTTTGCATCAAACTGCTCCCTCTGCTTGAAAATGCCCTAAAACTCAATTTTAAGGCCCTCTACGAAACTGAAAATTTGGACCCTCTCCAAGGCCCCACCCACACTCTGACCCCATCATCAATACACACACAAAACAGGCCCAAAAACTACGGATGGATTTACCACCTGCTCTCCTCACTTGCAGGCTACAGCCCAAAACTCACTGCCACCCTCAAAAACAGAGGTTTGGCTACCCTAGACTTTCAAAAAAAATTCCACGCACACCAACTAAAACCGACTCAAGCCAAGGTCTGTTTCCAAAAGGTCAACCTACCCCCTGCAAAAATAGGGATGCTTTTCCACGTTCACCTCTCGGTTACCGAGTTTTGGCCACACATCTACTCCCTCTCACCAGCCCAGTCCAGCTACCAAACCAGCCAAATTCGCCCTAACACGAAAATGGGCGGGGCCTGTAATGCCGAAAGGTCAACTCTCTAGAGTACCTTGGCCAGGGAGCTGTCGGAGGCTGTTCACTTTCCAGGCTGTTCTTCGGCCACTTCAGCAGACCCACAAACATTCCTGCTCACTCCACCTAGCTATTCACACACAGATAGCCCATCGCCACATTCAATCAGCTAGAATAGCTTCTTACTTAAAAAAAAAAAAAAAAAAAAAAAAAGAGTGTTCAAACAAATCTTCAAAGTACCGCACGGCCACATCAGAGTACCGATTTGAAACTCGAAAGGGCCGCTAGCCGCATCAAAGAGAGAAGCCCCCCTTGTTTATTCCGGTTGCCGCCATGGGAAAACGTAAACAGATGAATAACTCTAAATAACCGTATGCAAGTGACGTCATCTCATTAATTATTCATGAGCAAAATTGCACGATTTCGCCGATGCCGTGCTTCCTACCTTAACCCAAACCCCTAACTAAAACTCATGAATATTCCAGCTTACTAGCCTTCACTTCAACCCAAACCACACTACATGGGAACTGAAAGCACATCACTAATGATATTCATGAGAGTCAACACAAGCCAAACTTCCCTCCAAACAGCAAACTAAAGGCAATCTTGCTCACGATTGCTACACACGGCTACCTGAAAATGGCTTATTACTTATTCATGAAGCTGACAGACAAGCTGAATCTCAGCCAAAGCTGAAGGCTTTAATGAGATTCATTGACGTCAATTTGGACAACAATACCAGTCATGAGTCCCAATTTAGGGCTAATGATATTCATGATCCCTGGTTGTCAGGGTTAGGAGAGAGTGGAGTCTCAGGGTGAATTTACGAATAATGCATCACACAACACACAATGCTTTCAACCCCATGCTACACCACCAAAGATCTGACAGGTGGTCACTAATGATATTCATGAGCATCAACATAAGCCAACCCTCCCATCGGACAGCTGACTAAAGTCCAACAAGCTCACGAGCACAGCATGGAGCTATCTAATCCCAACTCATTATTATTCATGAGCAGACAGAAAGACTGGGTTCTATCCCATGCCCACTGGGTTTTAATGAGATTCATAGGCACACCAAGGTTAGTGGGATCACCCTAACCCGGATCAGAGTTAATGATATTCATAGGGCTAGGATCTACAGAGTTAGGCCAAACTCCAGTGTTAGGATTTGTCATTGCACTAGCCTAATTAAAGCCTTCAGATGGCCCTTAACCCAAACCCCTAACTAAAACTCATGAATATTCCAGCTTACTAGCCTTCACTTCAACCCAAACCACACTACATGGGAACTGAAAGCACATCACTAATGATATTCATGAGAGTCAACACAAGCCAAACTTCCCTCCAAACAGCAAACTAAAGGCAATCTTGCTCACGATTGCTACACACGGCTACCTGAAAATGGCTTATTACTTATTCATGAAGCTGACAGACAAGCTGAATCTCAGCCAAAGCTGAAGGCTTTAATGAGATTCATTGACGTCAATTTGGACAACAATACCAGTCATGAGTCCCAATTTAGGGCTAATGATATTCATGATCCCTGGTTGTCAGGGTTAGGAGAGAGTGGAGTCTCAGGGTGAATTTACGAATAATGCATCACACAACACACAATGCTTTCAACCCCATGCTACACCACCAAAGATCTGACAGGTGGTCACTAATGATATTCATGAGCATCAACATAAGCCAACCCTCCCATCGGACAGCTGACTAAAGTCCAACAAGCTCACGAGCACAGCATGGAGCTATCTAATCCCAACTCATTATTATTCATGAGCAGACAGAAAGACTGGGTTCTATCCCATGCCCACTGGGTTTTAATGAGATTCATAGGCACACCAAGGTTAGTGGGATCACCCTAACCCGGATCAGAGTTAATGATATTCATAGGGCTAGGATCTACAGAGTTAGGCCAAACTCCAGTGTTAGGATTTGTCATTGCACTAGCCTAATTAAAGCCTTCAGATGGCCCTTAAGGTAGTAAACATGGGTACCGCGATCTCCGAAACCAAGTTGATGGATAAATGGGCAGCATCAAAGCGTACACAAGTTTCAGCAATACTTTGCATCAAACTGCTCCCTCTGCTTGAAAATGCCCTAAAACTCAATTTTAAGGCCCTCTACGAAACTGAAAATTTGGACCCTCTCCAAGGCCCCACCCACACTCTGACCCCATCATCAATACACACACAAAACAGGCCCAAAAACTACGGATGGATTTACCACCTGCTCTCCTCACTTGCAGGCTACAGCCCAAAACTCACTGCCACCCTCAAAAACAGAGGTTTGGCTACCCTAGACTTTCAAAAAAAATTCCACGCACACCAACTAAAACCGACTCAAGCCAAGGTCTGTTTCCAAAAGGTCAACCTACCCCCTGCAAAAATAGGGATGCTTTTCCACGTTCACCTCTCGGTTACCGAGTTTTGGCCACACATCTACTCCCTCTCACCAGCCCAGTCCAGCTACCAAACCAGCCAAATTCGCCCTAACACGAAAATGGGCGGGGCCTGTAATGCCGAAAGGTCAACTCTCTAGAGTACCTTGGCCAGGGAGCTGTCGGAGGCTGTTCACTTTCCAGGCTGTTCTTCGGCCACTTCAGCAGACCCACAAACATTCCTGCTCACTCCACCTAGCTATTCACACACAGATAGCCCATCGCCACATTCAATCAGCTAGAATAGCTTCTTACTTAAAAAAAAAAAAAAAAAAAAAAAAAGAGTGTTCAAACAAATCTTCAAAGTACCGCACGGCCACATCAGAGTACCGATTTGAAACTCGAAAGGGCCGCTAGCCGCATCAAAGAGAGAAGCCCCCCTTGTTTATTCCGGTTGCCGCCATGGGAAAACGTAAACAGATGAATAACTCTAAATAACCGTATGCAAGTGACGTCATCTCATTAATTATTCATGAGCAAAATTGCACGATTTCGCCGATGCCGTGCTTCCTACCTTAACCCAAACCCCTAACTAAAACTCATGAATATTCCAGCTTACTAGCCTTCACTTCAACCCAAACCACACTACATGGGAACTGAAAGCACATCACTAATGATATTCATGAGAGTCAACACAAGCCAAACTTCCCTCCAAACAGCAAACTAAAGGCAATCTTGCTCACGATTGCTACACACGGCTACCTGAAAATGGCTTATTACTTATTCATGAAGCTGACAGACAAGCTGAATCTCAGCCAAAGCTGAAGGCTTTAATGAGATTCATTGACGTCAATTTGGACAACAATACCAGTCATGAGTCCCAATTTAGGGCTAATGATATTCATGATCCCTGGTTGTCAGGGTTAGGAGAGAGTGGAGTCTCAGGGTGAATTTACGAATAATGCATCACACAACACACAATGCTTTCAACCCCATGCTACACCACCAAAGATCTGACAGGTGGTCACTAATGATATTCATGAGCATCAACATAAGCCAACCCTCCCATCGGACAGCTGACTAAAGTCCAACAAGCTCACGAGCACAGCATGGAGCTATCTAATCCCAACTCATTATTATTCATGAGCAGACAGAAAGACTGGGTTCTATCCCATGCCCACTGGGTTTTAATGAGATTCATAGGCACACCAAGGTTAGTGGGATCACCCTAACCCGGATCAGAGTTAATGATATTCATAGGGCTAGGATCTACAGAGTTAGGCCAAACTCCAGTGTTAGGATTTGTCATTGCACTAGCCTAATTAAAGCCTTCAGATGGCCCTTAACCCAAACCCCTAACTAAAACTCATGAATATTCCAGCTTACTAGCCTTCACTTCAACCCAAACCACACTACATGGGAACTGAAAGCACATCACTAATGATATTCATGAGAGTCAACACAAGCCAAACTTCCCTCCAAACAGCAAACTAAAGGCAATCTTGCTCACGATTGCTACACACGGCTACCTGAAAATGGCTTATTACTTATTCATGAAGCTGACAGACAAGCTGAATCTCAGCCAAAGCTGAAGGCTTTAATGAGATTCATTGACGTCAATTTGGACAACAATACCAGTCATGAGTCCCAATTTAGGGCTAATGATATTCATGATCCCTGGTTGTCAGGGTTAGGAGAGAGTGGAGTCTCAGGGTGAATTTACGAATAATGCATCACACAACACACAATGCTTTCAACCCCATGCTACACCACCAAAGATCTGACAGGTGGTCACTAATGATATTCATGAGCATCAACATAAGCCAACCCTCCCATCGGACAGCTGACTAAAGTCCAACAAGCTCACGAGCACAGCATGGAGCTATCTAATCCCAACTCATTATTATTCATGAGCAGACAGAAAGACTGGGTTCTATCCCATGCCCACTGGGTTTTAATGAGATTCATAGGCACACCAAGGTTAGTGGGATCACCCTAACCCGGATCAGAGTTAATGATATTCATAGGGCTAGGATCTACAGAGTTAGGCCAAACTCCAGTGTTAGGATTTGTCATTGCACTAGCCTAATTAAAGCCTTCAGATGGCCCTTAAGGTAGTAAACATGGGTACCGCGATCTCCGAAACCAAGTTGATGGATAAATGGGCAGCATCAAAGCGTACACAAGTTTCAGCAATACTTTGCATCAAACTGCTCCCTCTGCTTGAAAATGCCCTAAAACTCAATTTTAAGGCCCTCTACGAAACTGAAAATTTGGACCCTCTCCAAGGCCCCACCCACACTCTGACCCCATCATCAATACACACACAAAACAGGCCCAAAAACTACGGATGGATTTACCACCTGCTCTCCTCACTTGCAGGCTACAGCCCAAAACTCACTGCCACCCTCAAAAACAGAGGTTTGGCTACCCTAGACTTTCAAAAAAAATTCCACGCACACCAACTAAAACCGACTCAAGCCAAGGTCTGTTTCCAAAAGGTCAACCTACCCCCTGCAAAAATAGGGATGCTTTTCCACGTTCACCTCTCGGTTACCGAGTTTTGGCCACACATCTACTCCCTCTCACCAGCCCAGTCCAGCTACCAAACCAGCCAAATTCGCCCTAACACGAAAATGGGCGGGGCCTGTAATGCCGAAAGGTCAACTCTCTAGAGTACCTTGGCCAGGGAGCTGTCGGAGGCTGTTCACTTTCCAGGCTGTTCTTCGGCCACTTCAGCAGACCCACAAACATTCCTGCTCACTCCACCTAGCTATTCACACACAGATAGCCCATCGCCACATTCAATCAGCTAGAATAGCTTCTTACTTAAAAAAAAAAAAAAAAAAAAAAAAAGAGTGTTCAAACAAATCTTCAAAGTACCGCACGGCCACATCAGAGTACCGATTTGAAACTCGAAAGGGCCGCTAGCCGCATCAAAGAGAGAAGCCCCCCTTGTTTATTCCGGTTGCCGCCATGGGAAAACGTAAACAGATGAATAACTCTAAATAACCGTATGCAAGTGACGTCATCTCATTAATTATTCATGAGCAAAATTGCACGATTTCGCCGATGCCGTGCTTCCTACCTTAACCCAAACCCCTAACTAAAACTCATGAATATTCCAGCTTACTAGCCTTCACTTCAACCCAAACCACACTACATGGGAACTGAAAGCACATCACTAATGATATTCATGAGAGTCAACACAAGCCAAACTTCCCTCCAAACAGCAAACTAAAGGCAATCTTGCTCACGATTGCTACACACGGCTACCTGAAAATGGCTTATTACTTATTCATGAAGCTGACAGACAAGCTGAATCTCAGCCAAAGCTGAAGGCTTTAATGAGATTCATTGACGTCAATTTGGACAACAATACCAGTCATGAGTCCCAATTTAGGGCTAATGATATTCATGATCCCTGGTTGTCAGGGTTAGGAGAGAGTGGAGTCTCAGGGTGAATTTACGAATAATGCATCACACAACACACAATGCTTTCAACCCCATGCTACACCACCAAAGATCTGACAGGTGGTCACTAATGATATTCATGAGCATCAACATAAGCCAACCCTCCCATCGGACAGCTGACTAAAGTCCAACAAGCTCACGAGCACAGCATGGAGCTATCTAATCCCAACTCATTATTATTCATGAGCAGACAGAAAGACTGGGTTCTATCCCATGCCCACTGGGTTTTAATGAGATTCATAGGCACACCAAGGTTAGTGGGATCACCCTAACCCGGATCAGAGTTAATGATATTCATAGGGCTAGGATCTACAGAGTTAGGCCAAACTCCAGTGTTAGGATTTGTCATTGCACTAGCCTAATTAAAGCCTTCAGATGGCCCTTAACCCAAACCCCTAACTAAAACTCATGAATATTCCAGCTTACTAGCCTTCACTTCAACCCAAACCACACTACATGGGAACTGAAAGCACATCACTAATGATATTCATGAGAGTCAACACAAGCCAAACTTCCCTCCAAACAGCAAACTAAAGGCAATCTTGCTCACGATTGCTACACACGGCTACCTGAAAATGGCTTATTACTTATTCATGAAGCTGACAGACAAGCTGAATCTCAGCCAAAGCTGAAGGCTTTAATGAGATTCATTGACGTCAATTTGGACAACAATACCAGTCATGAGTCCCAATTTAGGGCTAATGATATTCATGATCCCTGGTTGTCAGGGTTAGGAGAGAGTGGAGTCTCAGGGTGAATTTACGAATAATGCATCACACAACACACAATGCTTTCAACCCCATGCTACACCACCAAAGATCTGACAGGTGGTCACTAATGATATTCATGAGCATCAACATAAGCCAACCCTCCCATCGGACAGCTGACTAAAGTCCAACAAGCTCACGAGCACAGCATGGAGCTATCTAATCCCAACTCATTATTATTCATGAGCAGACAGAAAGACTGGGTTCTATCCCATGCCCACTGGGTTTTAATGAGATTCATAGGCACACCAAGGTTAGTGGGATCACCCTAACCCGGATCAGAGTTAATGATATTCATAGGGCTAGGATCTACAGAGTTAGGCCAAACTCCAGTGTTAGGATTTGTCATTGCACTAGCCTAATTAAAGCCTTCAGATGGCCCTTAAGGTAGTAAACATGGGTACCGCGATCTCCGAAACCAAGTTGATGGATAAATGGGCAGCATCAAAGCGTACACAAGTTTCAGCAATACTTTGCATCAAACTGCTCCCTCTGCTTGAAAATGCCCTAAAACTCAATTTTAAGGCCCTCTACGAAACTGAAAATTTGGACCCTCTCCAAGGCCCCACCCACACTCTGACCCCATCATCAATACACACACAAAACAGGCCCAAAAACTACGGATGGATTTACCACCTGCTCTCCTCACTTGCAGGCTACAGCCCAAAACTCACTGCCACCCTCAAAAACAGAGGTTTGGCTACCCTAGACTTTCAAAAAAAATTCCACGCACACCAACTAAAACCGACTCAAGCCAAGGTCTGTTTCCAAAAGGTCAACCTACCCCCTGCAAAAATAGGGATGCTTTTCCACGTTCACCTCTCGGTTACCGAGTTTTGGCCACACATCTACTCCCTCTCACCAGCCCAGTCCAGCTACCAAACCAGCCAAATTCGCCCTAACACGAAAATGGGCGGGGCCTGTAATGCCGAAAGGTCAACTCTCTAGAGTACCTTGGCCAGGGAGCTGTCGGAGGCTGTTCACTTTCCAGGCTGTTCTTCGGCCACTTCAGCAGACCCACAAACATTCCTGCTCACTCCACCTAGCTATTCACACACAGATAGCCCATCGCCACATTCAATCAGCTAGAATAGCTTCTTACTTAAAAAAAAAAAAAAAAAAAAAAAAAAAAGAGTGTTCAAACAAATCTTCAAAGTACCGCACGGCCAAATCAGAGTACCGATTTGAAACTCGAAAGGGCCGCTAGCCGCATCAAAGAGAGAAGCCCCCCTTGTTTATTCCGGTTGCCGCCATGGGAAAACGTAAACAGATGAATAACTCTAAATAACCGTATGCAAGTGACGTCATCTCATTAATTATTCATGAGCAAAATTGCACGATTTCGCCGATGCCGTGCTTCCTACCTTAACCCTTTAACCACCGAATTCTTCCCACCAAGACAACACATTTTCATGCATTCAGCGCACACCACTTTCGTAGGTACTCCTCTCCCACAGCATTTGCTCCTCGGCGGCCAAACTTGGTGGGGCCCGCACACATGGAGAGACCCCTCTGGCAATACCGTTAATGATATTCATGACCCCCCACAAGGCCAGCAATCGGAGGTCAAAGGTGGATGTCAGCCGGATTTTCGCCCAGCATTTCCCTAAACTTGGGCCAGATCTGACTGATGGCACACCTTACACCACCAATTTGCAGGTTTTCTTGAGGCCCTGGGTGGGGTCTATGAATATCATTAGAATCAAAAATTCTCGGGTCAATGAATCTCATTAAAATCAAAAGACGCCCACGACAGCCCGAAGGGGGGGCTGCCGCCCCCCCTTCGAAACCCCCCCGCTTGTACGTTTAGTGGGGGAGGCGCGCCGAAATCTGACCAAATTTTTGAGTTCGTGCCTTAAAGTCGTCCCTAGGCCCTCTGAAGACTTTTTGGTCTCTTTTTGGACTGGCGAGAAGCCCTACAAGTGCATAGGGTCTAAATGACGCCTATAGACGTCATTAGGGCTTAAAGGGTTAAACAGGGATGAGCGAACAGGACGCCCGTACCCCCTTCCCACCCCACCAGGTTCAAATACGACAAACCACAAACAGTTATGTAACTGCTGTGTTAATATTATTATTATTTGTAGAGGCTTAGAAATAACAAAATGGCCTTGGTATGCAATGGAGAGGTGACCTGGGACTAAGATGATAGCATGCCTGAATAACAGGCAGGGTACAGGACATGGAGGGTGGATTTACGACAGGTGACAGCTTAAACAACACTTAACCTTCAATGGATGGCAGACAGTAATACTAGTAGAGGAAGGTAATAGTACAAACCCAGCTGACATTTTGGTACATGTACATTTGCAACAAGTAGAATTCTCAGAAAAAGTGATATCACTCACCAAGACAACTCAGTCTTATAGGACATCCTGTTTACTCAATAGTCGTTGCTGATTTTTTGTGTACTCTCTCCCCTGGGCCCACACATACATTCATACAATCATACATACATAACTATTAGTCCAGGCCACTTATGGAATATTTTGGGTCAACCTAAAACAAATTGCAACACAAGCTTTTTCAACTGTTTCCTAGACAGAAAAATGTCCTCTATAACATACTAAAAGTACCACGGAATGCCTTGAGGGGAAAGTACTGAAATAGTAACATCTATAAATTAATTAAAACAATTATTGCACATTTACGCCACTTTAAATAAAAAAAAATTGAAATCATTGCAACACAAGTTCTTTCAACTGTTTCCTAGACAGAAAAATGTCCTCTATAACATACTAAAAGTCCCAAAGAACACCTTGAGGGGAAAGTACTGAAATAGTAACATTTATAAATTAATTAAAACAATTATTGCGCATTTTCTGCATTTGTTGAAAAATATTTTAAAATCATTGCAACACAAGTTCTTTCAACTGTTTCCTAGACAGACAAATGTTCTCTATAACATACTAAAAGTCCCAAGGAATACCTTGAGGGGAACGTACTGAAATAGCAACATTTATAAATTAATTAAAACAATTATTGCACATTTTCTGCTTTTTGAAATAAAAAAGTTTAAATCATGTTTTCAAACAAGAACTGAAGGTGGTGACCCTTGTAAATTGTTGGTTCTTGTTGATTCTAATTTGTGTTTGCAAATTAGAGCCAATGACCTCTATGACCTACGATCTTATAAGACCACATGACACTAATAGTGCCATGTGGTCTGATTTATGCCAATTACTCCCCCTTCTTTGAGCAATGGAGGTTTGTGTCATCTGCAAGCAGCCTCTAGGCACATCACCAGCATCTGCACTAAAGGGAAGCACAACCATCAACCAGGCAAGCGAAACAAGGGATGATACTATCCATTCTGCACCTGGGGAAACGGTACACCAGGAATGTTGGTGAAAGTACTGCAAGCCGGCGAAATAGCTATCCTGGACTAGAGAATTCATTCCCATCGGTTGTTGGGTCGCTAGTCTGAGGGTTTCTAGCCTTTGGAGTTCTCTCTCAGCCTCTGTCATCACTGACTTTCTCAACCGGAGTTACGGAGAGGCAGTCGATGGGGTGGTCATTGTTAAAATTCCTTATCAAGTTCAACCACACGATATTTGAACAGTTGTTTATTGTTATCGTGAAGTTGAGATGTTTTCAAATTACACATTGGCATGATTAAATTATGGACTCCTGCATGAAGCAAGTGCAACTAGGAGAGGATGGAAGACAAAGGTGGAGGATGGTAATAACGAGGACTGGTGGGAGGAGGTTGAGAGTAGGAGCAGCTTGGGGTGGTACCAGTTGACAAATGAAGAGTTTATGGTGGAAACATACATTGGGTTGTCACTAGGACAGGAGGCAATCAGATGCCAATTCCAGATTAGCCTCGGTCCCAGGCTCTCTCCCCCCGTTTTTAGAGGAGAGAGCCTGGGACCGAGGCTAGTTCCAGATGAGGACAGGTTCAGCAGCCTTGTTTGCAGGTAGTTTTAAAGAGGTGCAGGCTCAATTGTGTGATATAGTGATGAGGTAGAGGATGTGCTATAATTCCTAGTGCATGTTGTGTGAGAAGTTCCAGTGGGAGAGGCAGGAGTTACTAAGCCGGATAGGAGACATCAAGGGTTCTGATGCTTGGTTGGAGGGGTTTGTTGGAGCAGACAATGTTGGGAAAATGATACAGATGTTGGGTAGGAGGGTTGCAGGCTTGGAGTGGAGAAGATTGATGCATGATTTGATAAGCAAAGATGGTGGCAGAGGAGGAAAGAGCTAGTGTTCTAAGTCCAAACCCTTCCCAGTCTGTTTCCTCCCTTGAATCTCCTGAACCCCCTCCCCTGACAATCATCACATTCCACCAATTTAACTTTATGTACCCACCCACAGCATTTATTATGATGTAATGCATGTGATGGCCATATACAATATACATAACTGGCTCATGCAATGCTGATTAATTAATTGGGAATAACTGCGATACTTAGCTTGCGCTACGGTGAGTCGCAGCCGGCGTTGCAACGGCTACCAGGAGTGCGGTTGCCCCTCGAAATAGGTACAAAGAATTAATCCACTCAAAAGTTAAGTGGTTTATGGGAAACACACAAGAATGTTTGCTATCAATCTACAAATTGGTGAGTTGCTGAATCTAAACTTCTAAACCTAGTCAATAAACTAGCTACATAAGATGTCATAGTTTGTGTTCACACGGGAGCAGGTTATATAGATTTCAGTGGATGTAGAGTTCAATATCTTCCACTGGACCATCTTCATCTCTGGTGTCTTGATCGGCACAAATGCGAACTTCGATATCGTCGGTTGTGGCTTGGGGCAGCTCCTTGCAGAACCAGGGGGCGGTCACCCCCGGGGGGTAACTCAACTCACAGCAGGGAGGGGATCTACAGCCCTGACCATCCCAGAGTGGGTCACTCACATAGAGTATATTGGTGACTGCTGGTCCAGGGTTCCCACTCTCGCAGAAGTAGTCATTTCCCACGAAGGAGGGAACAACGCTAGCAGCATTATTAGCACAAGGACATTGGAAAACGTTGTTGCTGGTGCTGCCAGTCTCCGCAACTCCAGCTGCGAAGGTCCAGATGTGTTGCCTTGCACCAGGGGATCCATGTGTGAGGGATACCCCATCCACATAGTAGCTCTCTATCGGTGTTGACGCACGGCCATTGAATGCATCTTCCGATCGATATGCGTATCCTGTCACTCTTCCACACACATGCCTGTAGCTGATGCCGTAAGTGCTGTACGTAGCTGAGAGACATCCTGCACCACCACTGCCCCTTCCACACAGTCTCGTTGGTGCTGTGCTGTACGTTTGTAGAATCCATTCACCTGGACACTGTTGGGATGGGTCACTCATATTCAGATTGGCTACACGTGTCCACCCTCCAGTGCTGTTGCAGCCACACACTCTGTCCATGTCACAGTACACCTGCACTGCAGTGCCATTGGAGCTCCCCACCCAGTAATAGTCAGAGGGGCAATTTTCAAAGAGTGCACTGCAGGAGGCTACAGGGCTGGCCTGGGTCTGACCAAGAAGGCAAAGGGTTGGTATAACGGTGCTGCGTATAATGTTCTGAACGTCCTGGTTGATCTCATCTCGTACCATTTCTCGCACCTCGTCCGAAGGGCAGACTTGTTCATTGGTGTTGGTGACTCTGACAGGGATGGTGAGGGGGAGGGTGTTGTCTCCCTGGCTGGCAGAGGGAGTGGGAAGAGAGACCAGAGCTAGGATGGCTGTGAGGACCAGAAACAGCATCTTGTCTTGCAGTGTCAACTGGAATGCAGTCTCTGTGCCAAAGGTGCTTCTCATTAGCTAATACTCTCCCAGCATGAATCCTTTTGTTCCACGGTTGTGTACCGGCAGATGTGTCAGCTCTGTGGTAATTAGTAAGTGCAGGAAATGATGAGACAGAGATTGTGCACCATGGAATCAGTGGAGATCAACAGCTGTCTTCATTCAGTAGACTTGGCTACTGGACTGGCTGTGTTGCACCAGGAATTCGAATAATACATATCAAGAAGTTGGGCACAGATACTTGTACACTACTTTGTTGACAGGGTCTTACTTATTGGGCTCCTCAAGCTACGAAGGACCTCACTATAATAGCTATACTCACAGTAGGCAAATTAATTATCTGGTTGCAATTGCCATGTTTTCATTGTTAATTTACAGTAGCTACTTGGCTGTACATGCCCTCTTGTGACTTTATGCACCTTAAATTGTTTAGGTATGGGTTGTAAACTGCTTGTAAATAATAGCAGTTAACAACTTTGCATGTTTACATCTTAATTGGAATACTATTTCTAGCACCTGGCTACCTAGGGTGGTAGCAGGTTGTGCACCATAATTATGGTGAGGTATTGTGAGAGTGTGTATGTAGCTACTTTCTGAGCCAAACAGCTCTGCCTTGTTGTACTGCCCTCACTCCTGGACAGAGATCAGGTAACAACTTTGCATGTTTACATCTTAATTGGAATACTATTTCTAGCACCTGGCTACCTAGGGTGGTAGCAGGTTGTGCACCATAATTATGGTGAGGTATTGTGAGAGTGTGTATGTAGCTACTTTCTGAGCCAAACAGCTCTGCCTTGTTATACTGCCCTCACTCCTGGACAGAGATCAGGTATACAGTTGAGATAATTATAACTACAATTAACTTAGCTAGCTATAGCTATTGACTGTGGACCAAAACCTCCGAGTCCAAATTCCCCTGTTGCTTCCCAGATGAATTATTTCTTTACCCCTCCTCCCCTTGGGAGTCCAGCCTTGGCTGAAAGGTAAAATGCAGGCACCTTTGACGGTTTCATCTAAAATGAAACCAAACCAGTGATGTGTAGTGTAGCTAGGAGCTGAAGCAGTGCTTTCCAGCTGGGCATGAAACTATTGCTGGGAGTATCGACATCTTTGCTCCATGTCTTTGTTCAGTTCTCACACCATTAGTACTAATCACCAATGTACTAAGTGCTCACGCATGCAGCAGCAGCTGTTTCCATCCATTGATGTTAGGGTGGAGCAAATACAGCAAGTTATCATGTTTCGTCTGCTATCACACTAGGGTGCATCTGATTGGATAAATAAGAGCGCAATTTGAAAATAATTGCACTGTATTTCTATAGGGGAGTTTGTATTGACACTGTGATTACGTAGTTACTCAACTCACATTATTGAGGAGCTGAAGCAGTCTTTCCATGCAGCTGGGCCTGAAACTATAGTATATCTTTGCTCTTTCCAATCACTTTGAGTGAAGCCCATATATATCATCTACCGAGTTGAATTAGTTTTGTCAGTGTGCAGTGGCTATTAAATACAACTCCAAGGCCAGGGTCAGCAGAATAGTTGACAGGTTGTAAACAACCTGTCAACTATTGTACGTAGCTACTAAACCTCTTGTAAATAAGTGAAATGTTCGCTTCACACATCACACCACACAAGCAGTTGAGCATGTTCCCCGCACGTAGCTGACAGCTAATGGAGTCAGCTACATGGCGCCATTTCTGGCACCCACCCAGAGCATGAGTAACAGCTAGTATTGAGTGTACAACTCCCAAATGGTTTCATCTCTGCAGTACGTAGGACTGGTGGATATGCCCCAGGACCATAGCCGCTTGGTCCGGTTTCAGTAGTAAGGAGTTCATGTCAAAGAACTCCAGTGCACAAGTATGAACTTGAACTTGGTGGTTACACGGCTTGGATGGTGTCCCATGTTGAGAAAGTTTACTTCAGTGAAAACTGTTTCCTTCTGGAATTTGCACTTGGATCAGAGTGAACTAAGATCATGATCTCCCCGCTGCAGTGCACTCTCAAATGATAGTGTATTCCCATGCAACCAAGTGCACTCCCATGAGCTCTAGTGCACTGCAATGGCTCTCATGCATGCATGATAACGTGTCATGTGATCGCATTACGCAGCAAAAGTGCAATAATTACATCCGGTATTGCTTCCTGTCGCACCTCCTTTAGCTTTGCCTTCGAACTTCAGGCGCACGCGCTCGCTAGTTCTTAATTAACCTTTGACCACCCTCGCTGCAAGATGGCTGCTCCAGATCAAGCTTCTCGAAGTCTTGGATTTGCTCTGGAAAGAGTCGATGAAAGTTCTGCCTTCGTTTTTTACGAAGTAAACCCCGCATTTTCCCCACAAGGCCCTTTTTTGACCATGAATTTACGGTTGAAAGCCCATACTTCAGGCCGGCAACAGGATGCACTCAAGTTTCATGACTTATTTCAAGTTGAGGTTACTAGTGCAGCGGCATATCAAACCTATCGTGCATTTTTGATAAAAGCACCAAAATTGGTACACATATAGATTAATATACTGTGAACATTTTCAGATATTGAGGCATGTGAAATTGTGCCTGCGTCAGCCGTGGTGGGCGGTTTCCAAAATGGCCGCCATGTGGCGTTATTCGACAAGAATAATGCAGTACTATAATGTCTTTAATACCACTTTTAGGGGTCTTAGGGTTCTTTTGCACAACTTGTGACTGCCCCATCCTTGCTAGAATTATTCTGTTTTTATGTGCCACATTACAGCTATGATTTCCGGAAATGGACATGCATATAGAGGTCCGGTTATTAATAATAATGAACCTTTCTGGGAACAGAAACCGGCATCTTGCAGGTCAAGTAGCAGGGATTCTATATAGGGATTCTATATAGGCTTTGAGAGGGTGGCTGCAAGATATAGGCATCTGCATTTGCATTCCTGCAAGAAAAATGGGCTGACTGCCGGGATTCATATTAGGGAAAACATCTGGGGTACAAATTAGTATGTTTGGAGTGACAATCTTGGATTTTTAAAGTCCGAAAGGAGCCAGTGAAAGCATTCAAAAGGAGATGTGTTCTCTGCATTGCTAAAAGTGGTTACAGTTTTGTACGAGTCCACCCAGAGGACCTATAGCTCTGTTGGGCATGAAACAGCAGGGCAAAATATGATTGTGCGAATGTCATTAAGGCAATTGCCGGTGCAATTACAGTGCAATGGATTATCATAAGACCATGGCATGGATAATCCTGGTGTTGTATATATTGTGTCAAGCAGACTGCAATTTAACTGTGATATGATGAACCAGGCATGCGGAGTTCCCCTTGCAGATGAATGCGAAGGATCAACATGATGCTTGGTCTTTTGGGGTATTCTCTTTGACACCATAGCATTGGGAATTTGGCCTAATTTTGCCTACTAGGGGAAAATTTCAGAGTGGTTCCATACAGTTAGCATGGAAAGGCAAGGTGGTGGAACAGGAGAAATATATTCCAGGGATTGTCATAGAGTCGGTAGACTCTATATGTAAGGATACGACAGACACGCAATATATGCTAATACAAAAAAAATCTCAGAAACGGTACACTTTATAACAACATACCAGTCATCTTCGAGTGTTTTCATGTCCAACAAGACTCCCAGCGTCGCGAAAAACCATCGCGAAAGTACCAAAGCAGGCACTCGCAAACGGGCAAATTGTTTCTCTTTCTTCTTCTTCTTCAGACAACTTAGCTCTCAATCTCTCATGATGGTTTTCGCACGAAACAGCAGCATTTTCAACGGAGCAGTGCAACGACCCATTGCTTTTTCACAACCTCTGTGATGGCAAATTTCAGCTCAAACATGTGCCTGCTGCTAAAAAAGAATGACATAAACAAGTAATAAAATGAAAATGTAATGTAACAGAATATAGGGATACCAGAACGGCAAAAAGTAAGGAAACAAGTTAAGGATGATCACACAAAACAGTGAAGTATACAATCCCCCTTACTTATATTTCTTCATTATGGAAAAAGATCTCTGTAGGGGGATCGTAAACAGTCAAACCTCCGAACAAAGGACACTTTGGGAACAATATAAATTCAAGTCTTTTGTCCTTTGTAGAGAGGTTGTCCTCTTCTCGGAGGTTCAAAATGTATTAGAACCATAGGCAAACCAATTATTTGGGACCTTGAAAAGCGTCCTTTGTAGAGAGGTTTATTATATTGTGTCCCTATCTCGGAGGGTCCACTATCGGAGGTTTGACTGTACTTCACTGTTTTGTGTGATCATCCCTACCTTGTTTCCTTACTTTTTGCCGTTCTGGTATCCCTACATCCTGTTACATTTTTGATTACTTTTAGTATATAGCGTCTGCTGTGTGAGGAAGCTAGGCAGTGTAAGGGTATGGATATTATTACCACTGAAACAACCAGTGCTACCACCAACACTAGCTGAGCCACAGCCTAGTGCATTTTACTTATTTGCCGTTCATTCTGTCTTATTATGTCAGGCAGTTGGAATGTCGTAGCCTTGCAGTTGCCTCTCTTTTTCGTCAAACATATCTCCCAAACACCCACCACATCTTTGTAGCTAACAATGCCTTAGCTTGCAGATAAATAATCAAGACACACTTGGCAGCTAATCATCATGCACAAAATGCTAAGGGCCTACACAAACCGATGCAGTACACATGAATGCCTATACTGCTCAGTAGGCCATAAATGCTACCACTGAACATAACTCATTGATCCCCTGTATGCCCAATGAACTTATTGCCAGCATGAAACTGTTCTGTTGACACAAATAAACAATGCAATCATGTAGCCAAATATCATGTTGCTGACCTGTTGGCACAAATATCTCTAGTAGACAAATGAATGACTACCAAGTTGAGGGGTTCCAAGTTTAGTTTGGGGTCCAGGCCAAGTTCATGGGGACTCAGCAAACACCAGCTCCTTCTGTCTCTGCTACCAAACCCTCATCGGCTCCAAACTCCTTCCTTGCATATATAGGGCTGCATGTTCGAATTGCACATTTGTTGGTGTGGTTAGGGTTGGGTTTCGGTTCTTGCGCATGCGTAGTTGATGGATCCAAGGATAATTAAAACGGAACGTGGATTGGAAACGGCAATATAAAATTGCTACGTAATCCGCGTTGCGCTTACTTTGTGTTAGGTTATCTTGACCAAGGAAGCACCTAGAGAGATGAAACAACTTGCTACCGATGCTTGTGTTGTTACTGCATGAGGCTATTGAGTTTCTTTTCCCTCGTAAGAAAGGAAGCTAGGTACGCAGCCTCTCGGTCATTAAATTGGGCCTGTGACACGTGATTACTTGTGTTAGGTTATCTCGACGAAGAAAGCACCTAGCGATATGAAACTACTTGCTGTCAATGCTTCTGTGGTTGCTGCATTAGGCTATTGAGTTTCAGGAAGAAGTCTGATCTGGAAGCGAGGCTAACGCCAGTGTGCGCAACACGGATTGTGACATTATTTGTATTGCCGTTTCCAATCCACGTTCCGTTTTAATGATCCTTGATGGATCTGCCAGAGACTAAGTCGAAAGTACACCTATTGCGTCCGCTTCAACGGCCCCCCGATTGCGTTCGTTTCACTGCCTGTGCCCCCCCCCCCCCCCCCCCCCGATTGCGTTTGTTTCACTGCCTGTGCCCCCCGATTGCGTTCGTTTCACTGCCTGTGCCCCCCCCCCCCCCCCCCCCGATTGCGTTTGTTTCACTGCCTGTGCCCCCCGATTGCGTTCGTTTCACTGCCTGTGCTCCCCGATTGCGTTCGTTTCACTGCCTGTGCTCCCCGATTGTGTTCATTTCACTGCCTGTGCTCCCCGATTGCGTTCGTTTCACTGCCTGTGCTCCCCGATTGCGTTCGTTTCACTGCCTGTGCTCCCCGATTGTGTTCATTTCACTGCCTGTGCTCCCCGATTGCGTTCGTTTCACTGCCTGTGCTCTCCGATTGCGTTCGTTTCACTGCCTGTGCTCCCCGATTGTGTTCATTTCACTGCCTGTGCTCCCCGATTGCGTTCGTTTGACTGCCTGTGCTCCCCGATTGCGTTCGTTTCACTGACTGCTGCTCCCCGATTGGTTTCGTTTCACTGCCTGTGCTCCCTGATTGCGTCCACTTCACTGACTGCTGCTCCCTGATTGCATCCGCTTGTACATGTAACATGTTCTCGTATTATTCTGTGTAATCCATGTAACTGGCTCATGCAATGCTGATTAAATTATCAAAAATTTTTCGATGCTACCACCACCTTGTCAAGCTGCAAAATGTTGAGTGGTGACACACCATATGGGGTCAAAGTACAAATTCTTGAACTGTGTGGGTGCCACACCCTCGACAGTCACATGATCCTGGTACAGCTCTGCTCTGCGCTGCTGATCGATCTCTGTAGATCGAGAAACGACGAAACGTCTGCAGTGGTGCGCAAGGTAAAATCATGCAGCAGTTATAACATGCAGCTGAACTACTTTTCCCAGTTTGTGTGGTGGCGCATGGCAGAGCCATGCGGTGCTGCTGTTTCTAATTAGAGCACCCAAAAACGGTTTACTCAGATCATGTGTACGAGTTCGCTGTAACGTTCCTTCAGTCATATTACAGGTGGAGTTTACAGAGCAAAGGTAAAGTGTTTAATTTTACCTCCTGGCCCTTTCAGCCAATGGCTGATCTCCCAAGGGGTGGAGGGGCGTTTCACCAGTGAAGCATTTCACAAGGGGAGGTCACGTCCATAGATTCTGCAGTCACAGCTGCGACCGCGGGTCAAAACTTTGACCGCTCTTTTGCGCGGCTTGACTGTTGACCGCGCTGATTTTCGAGGCTTTGACTGTTGACCGCGCTGATTTTCAGGCTTTGACCGTTGACTTTGCGCGATAGTATACGGAAAAATGCGTAGCAACTCCACCCCTTCCGGCCGAATTCCTTAGTATACGGGTTGACCATACGCGGTCGCATCTGTGACTGCGGTGCTTATTGGCGTGACTGCCCCTTGATTTCACCAGTGAAGCAATTCAACCGGTGGGATTTGAACCAGGGACTTATGGTCCACAGTCAAATGCTTTTACCACTTGGCCTCAGGTCACAGCAAGATTAGTCTTGCTTGATTGTGGAGTTGGATATAGAATTTGTCATGCCTTCATAGCCTACCTATATAGTCCTAATCGCAATAATTTGAGGGGTGCTCGGTCGGCTCCAAATTATAAGCACTATGCTTTGAGCTGAGACAGGGGATCGTGTGACTTACCATATTTTCCTTAAAGAGTCACCCTGGCAGATTTTTGCCAAGGTCACAAGGGCCCTGGTAGTTCAGCAGTGCAGCCACGGGCAGTTTTGGGCATTGGCCCTGGTCACAGCTCTAAGTACTGCATGAATTGGACTTGTATCGGTTCCCAACGTTCATTTAGAATAAGTTGGAAGGATGAGTTGCCTTGCATAAACTACAAGCTAGGGTCTGGTGACTCTTGATGCATTTTCATGCTCTCTGCAGGAATTCACGTAGAGCCAAGTAATTGCAATGAAGTCACATGATAATTGATTATGTGTAGTGGTTACTTAGGGCGTGTATAGCTAACAGGTGGTTAATTACATCTTACATGTATGAGAAATCGTGTGGCAAGAAAGTGAATAGAGCCATGACAACTGTCGCAGCCGCCAGTGTTCAGACAGGTCCGTGCCATTATGACTGGCAAGAAACATAGCAAACTGGGAGATGTCGGTTGTGACTTTTTCATGCACTGACATCGCGTTCAGTAACTTTATGGCAATGGCTACAATCCTATGACTTACTTTCTCCTGCTCCTCCCCTTCCTCCCTCCCTCCCTGCCCTCCCTCCCTCCCTGCCCTTCCTCCCTCCCTGCCCTTCCTCTCCCCCCCCCCCCCCCCCCCTTCCTCTCTCCCACCCGCCCGTTCCTCCCTGCCCTTCCTCCCTACCTCTTGTTCCTCCCTCCCTCCCCTTCCTCCATCCCCTCCCTCCCACCTGCCCATTCCTTCCTGCTCTTCCTCCCTAACCTTCCTCCCCTCCCTACCCCCCTTCCCTCCCTTCCTCCCTCCCCTTCCTCCCTCCCCTCCCTTCCCTCCCTTCCCTTCCCTTCCCTTCCTCCCTCCCCTTCCTCCCTCCCCTCCCTCCCCTTCCTCCCTCCCCTTCCTCCCCTTCCTCCCCTTCCACCCTCCCTTCCTCCCTCCCCAAAGGGTGCTCTATCATGCCGGGTCGCAAGGACAAGAAGGGGGACAAGAAGGTGGACAGGAAGGGAGACAAGGATGGAGATAAGAAGAAAGCGGACAGGAAGAGAGGAGGCGGAGGGGGAGGGGATCTGGCAAGCTTGTTGGGACTCTCTGGAGTGCCACCAGGTTAGGGACTGCTATATATAGCTGCTGCAGGTGATTGAAACCGTATTCAGAATTGATCCAGCATAAACTAGTCTCGTGCCCAGACCACACCCCCCGAGGGGAGAGACGATCTGGTGAACGAAGTCGAACTTCTTGGGCTTATTACCGGAATGTGGTAAGGACCAATGAGATTGCGAGATTGTTAATAATGACGTAGTAATTGCTTTGAATACTCATAAGCTGGAGAAGACAACAGCCAAGAGCCTTTGCCATGCTAGTTTTCCCTTAGCGCTGACTGTGTAGGGCAACGCTATGTTTAGTCTCGTGCCCAGACCACACGAGACTAAGCTATGTCGTGGCGACAACTTCTGAAGACTTTGCGCTCAATTGTGCTTGTAATTCTGAGGGTGTGACCTTACCCCACACATACACACACGCACATACACACACACACACACACACACACCACATATACCACCCTCCTGTGCCATCTCGCAGGTTTTGGTGGTGAGGATGAAGACGAGTTGGAGGCAGAGCTGCTAGCAGCACTGGACGAAAAGCCTTCCAGTAAGGGGAAGAAGAAGGCTGGGAGTGTGGGGATGACCTCAGGCCAGCTGGACTCCATGATTGCTGGGTTTAAAGGCATTGGGGAGGAGGAGGAGGAGGAGGAGGGGGACGATGATGACTTGAGTGACATCGACGAGGAAGAATTGTTAGGAGAGCTACAGGTGTGTGTGTGTGTGTGTGCATTGTGTTGAGGAAGACATGTATGGTTGGTAGGGCTAGCCTAGTGATGTTGCAACGCCCCTGATGGTGTTGCTCCCTGAAGATCACTAACAACATGTACCAGTGGAGTCCCCAGTGGGGGAGGTGGTGTAACCATGGTTACCAGTGCCCCACCTGCAGGAACTTACCGGTGAAGCGGAGGAACCTGAGGAGCCTCTGCCGAAGTTTGAACCTCCGAAGAAAGCCCCACGCCCTGGCAACGGTGGTGGTGTCTCCAGGTCACCCCGCCCCCCTCCCACATCCACTTCTAAGAACTTGGATGTGGTGATGGAACGTTTGAGAATGTACGAGACAGCTGCTGCCACTGCCAAGGAGAAGGGGGAGGGGACCAAGGTGCGACGATACCAGAGGGCAGTTGACAGCATCAAGACCATGGCCAGGCAGGTGAGACCATGTGACCGGGTCTACCGTGTCCACTTCACCAACATGTTATTGAGCATCCCACGTTTCACATCATAGGACCAAGCAGCATTTTCTATTGTTACGAGGCCTTTAATTTTCATGGAAGCTATCTAGGATGAAGGGAGTGATCTAGGAGGGATAGATGGAGGGGAAGGGAGTCAATGAGGGATAGTTGGAGGGGAAGGGAGGGAGGGAGAGACGGGTGGGGAGTGAGGGAGAGAGGGATTGGAGGAAGTGATCTGGTCATGAGGGAGAAAGCTGAGGGTATGTCTCTGCTCATTAGTGTGCATGTGTTTTCTCCCCAGGCAAAGGCAGGCAAGACAGTTGATGTGGAGGAGCTCCCTCCTGTGATCAGCACTGGCCACCAGGAGGGGAAGCCACGCCCACAGCCCCAGGCGGTACAAGGCGGTGGTGACGAGTTTGAGTTGTCAGAAGAGGATTTAGCAGCTTGGGCTGGGAACCTTGTGGACGACAGAAAAGGTGGGTGGGTAGTGGTGTATGGGTAGGGGTGTGTGGGTGGGTGTGGGCGGGTAGGGGTGTGTGGGTGTGTGCAAAAACGAAGAGAGAAGGCCTGGTGTATGGGTAGGGATGTGTGGGTGGGTGTGGGCGGGTAGGGGTGTGTGGGTGTATGCAAAAATGAAGAGAGAAGGCCTGGGTAGTCTTACCACGTGATCTGCGGGTAGGGGTGTGTGGGTGTGTTGTTTGGGTGTGTGTAACCTCGTTCTTACAATATGCAAAAACGAAGAGAGAAGGCCTGGGTAGTCTTACCACGTGATCTGCGGGTAGGGGTGTGTGGGTGTGTTGTTTGGGTGTGTGTAACCTCGTTCTTACAATATGCAAAAACGAAGAGAGAAGGCCTGGGTAGTCTTACCACGTGATCTGCGGCATGACCGTCATGCATCATCACTGCACCTATCAACAGCCAAGTCATGTATGAGACCGATCTTGCATTCTGTGCTAGCTACGAAGATGAGGCAAGCGCCAACAGAGAGCTACACTGAGCGTATGAAGCATACCCTGGCTAGAAGCCGTGATTCCGAGGGGCTGCCGAGTGACAAACGTGGAAATGCTCAGCAGTGACACAATGTTCGCATGAATTGAAAAGCGGCACTATCCTTTGCAGCTGTGGATAAGAATGAAGCCATTGCGTCTAGAATTCATGATGTAAGCCCTGCCACTGATCACATGGCAAGATTCCCCAGGCCTTCTTCCATTTTTGTATACTGTGAGCAATCAAAAACTGGATGTGTAGATGGCCTGGGAACAAGGTTAGCCTCAATATTGTGCAGGTGGCTTGCAAGCAGTTGCCATACATTGATCACCGCTAGCCCTACTGACGGTATCCGGCGATGCACAAGTGTCCATGAAGATGCTTGTATCTACAGCACAATCTGTAGATTGTGCAGCACTCTTCTTTGAGCTCAAGATTGGGGGCGCAATCTACGTTGGTACTTGTATCTGAGATTCTGAAATTGTATTGACATAGCCACGAGTTTGGGTTTACAATGCCCGGACAGAAATGTACAGTGTAGCTGGTTGCTGCAATTAAACCACAGGGATGCTGACTATGGACTGGACAGACCAAATCTGCTGAACCGTAAGATACATGTATATCTCTCTATCCCTCACAGAGTCAAAACCCCAGACTACTAAACCTCTGCCACAACCAGTCAAACAGGTTGAGGTAGGTTGGAAGGGGAAGGCCCTGTCCGTGTTCCTAATGGAAAGTGCTCCATTTTCTCAAAGCCGGTTGTGTATTATATTTAACCGGCTTTGAGAAAATGGAGCATTTTCCAATTTTTGACGTTTTTCAAACTCTTGTGTCTCCGCAACTAATCTTGAGAACAAAATCTTGGTACAGTACAAGTACTAACCTTAAACTACTAGCAGCCGACGTCAGCTGTCATTGTCTTTGTTCCTTTCTGCTTCCAGTCCAGGCTCCCCCCTCCTCCCCAACCCAAGCCACGGCGAGCTCTCCACCCAAGCACTGCTGCTCCCCCAAAGCCTCCTCTGTCGTCCGGTCTGATAGACCTCGATGACCCAGCGTTTGATGAATTCAACATTTCAGATGAAGACCTGGCAACACTAGCTGCTAGCATGGTGGATGACAGAGGCAAGGGACAAACAGCCTCTCCCCAGAATACACAAAGCAAAGCAGAAAGCATATCTCCTCAACCCAAACCTCGGAGTGTACCAGCTCCCAGTCTTCAAGGCTCAAGACCACCACCTCAAGTGGCTCCCAGACCGAGGCCCAAGCCGCAGCAACCCCCTGCTGGAATGATTGATCTGGAGGCTCCAGAGTTTGATGAGTTTAATTTCTCTGAGGAGGAATTAGCCTCTCTTGCAGCTGGCGTTGTGGACGACAGAGCCAAGAAACCTAAACTAGAAGAGCCTTCCCGCACTGTCCCTATGGACACCAGCCCCTCACAAGGATCATTAGGTGCCCCCTCCAGGAGTCTACCGGCGCAGTTGAAGCCAAGCACTTCTGACAAGCAGACTTTGAGAGCACTCTTGGTGGAAAGAAGAGACCAGTACGTGTCTGCTGCAAAGTCACAGAGAGATCCAACAAAACGGAAGGAGTATCGCATCATGGCTGCCCAGTTCTCCCGGGTGGTGAAGGCATTTGATCAGGGACAAGATGTTGATCTCTCACAGATGCCAGGACCCCCTCCTGGGTACAGATCAAGCTACAACCTTGATGTCTCCAAGTTTGCCCCCAAACAAGGTACGGCTGTGGACACTCCTGCTCAAAGTGCTCCACCTCCTGCTGCTAAGCCTCCCCAGCCAGAAGGGGAGGAAATCAATCCCGAGATCTCCGTTCCTAAGACAACTCTTGAGGCCCTGGAACAGAGACTGGCCAAGTACAAAGAGACCTGCCAGGCAGCACAGGGGAAAGGGGAGAGCTCTCGCGCAAGAAGGATGGGTCGGATTGTCAAGCAGTATGAGGAGGCCATCAGGGCCAATAAGACCAGAAAGCCTTTCGACTACTCTGATCTGCCTTCACCCCCTGGCTACCCGCCCATTCCTGTCCCAGCACTTGCCAAACCAGTCCAGCCGACACCACCAAAACCAACGCAGTCCCTGCCCGTCAGAGCAGCTCCACCCATGGCCGCAAGGCCACTTCTTCAGCCCTCAGTATCCCATGAACAGCTTGCCATTCTGGACGAAAGGAGGAGAGAGTTGCTGGCCGCCACAAAACAGGCCAAGTCAAAGGGCGACAAGGAGATGGCGGTCCACTATTACAAGTTGTTCAAGGGTCTTGAAAGCATGTTGGAGGCAGCCAAGGGTGGGCTGCCGGTCAACTTGGAGCAAGTTCCTCCTTCTCCTTTTGCTGACGTCAAGAAAACTAAACCATCGGAGTCTGTGTTATCCCATTTAAAGCCTGCCACAGAGGCCGACTCTGGAACCTTTGACCTTATAGAAGAGCAGCTGCAAAAACAGATTGACATCTGCAATTCGAATGCAGAGATCTACGAGAAGATGGGGAACACGGGACCTGCCACTCAGTACAATAACATGTCACAGAACTGCCAGAGGGAGTTGCTTGCTATCAAGGGGATCCGCTCACAGGGACTGTCCCCACCTAGGTTCACCATGGAAACCAGAAAGTTCACTATCATTCACAGTAACTCTAACCTCAGTAGCCAGCAGTGTGAAGTGGAAATTGTACGCGCCTTGAACGTACCCCGACCTCAGGGCTACGAGGAAAAAGACATGAACATTTACGTAGAGATTGAGTTTCCATGGCCGAGTGAGACGCCTTCAAAGCAGACAACGCAGTACGTGAAGGACAGCTGCAGCCCTGAGTTTGGTAGTCAGCACCAGTTTGACATCGACCGCAAGCACTCTCGTACTATGCAGAGGATCTTCAAGCGGACCCCGGTCAAGTGCGTCCTGATGCAGCACCGCATGATGCGGAGGGACATCTTCATCGGTCAGGGAATGGTGACCCTCGAGGCTCTGGAGACCAAGAGTGAGGCCCGTCTGTGTGTGGATCTGGTGGACGAGAAGGGGAGGAAACCGTCCGGAGGGAAACTGGAGGCCGTGGTACGGCTGAGGGAACCTCTGACTGGTGGGTCACCTCACACACACACACACACACACACACACACACACACACACACACACACACACACACACACACACACACACACACACACACACACACACACACACACACACACACACACACACACACACACACACACACACACACACACACACACACACACACACACACACACACACAATGCACACTGGCTATTTGTAGGCAACTTCATGGTATCCACTGCCCACCATATTCATAGGCTGTCTTGGATTGTATTTGGATGGTTTCCTGCTGGAGCAAGTGCCTCCTGTGGGGAAGACGAGGGAATTTGTAAACTCTCTGGCGGTCTCTGTGAAGCTTTAACTTAAGTGCTGAATATCCAAATTCACTTGAAATCTGAAATTTAATGACCTTGTTGTTGCCATAGCAACACAGTGTATTTCAATGGCCTACTGATGATGTCATGCAGGGCGGGATCAAGAGGAGCGGGAGGAACAATGGCTGGTCTTCCACGAGCCAGTGGTTGCCAAGTCCACTGTCTCCATGCCCAAACCAACAGCTCCTTCCAAAGCCCCAGGAGCCGGGGGGACCAACCTTGCCGCCCTCTCCCCCGTCAGGGTGGACAATATGACCAGTCTGGAGGCCCTCAAGCTGGAGCTCGGCCTTGTGCAGAATGCGATCAAGAGTGGACACAAGGATGCCGGCACGGTGCAGAGAGGGAGGCAGGTAGGATCACAGGGCCTCCGTTTGGCCTGAGGCTAGTTTAACCATTCTTCCCCGTTATTGTTTTGGGCATTGCAACTGTTCTACCTACTGTATTCCAGTTCTCGCATAATGATGAAACAGTCACAGAGTTTCATTGGAGGGGACGTGTTATGCATGTATGTAAGCCAACTCATGCCATTGCCACTCGACGGTTTTGTCCTGTCTTGAATGATTTTCTAGATGTAACGCTGCCTAATGCGGATGGTCTAGCTACCGTCCCTCAAGGCATACAGCAGCGGTGGTGTAGACATAGCTTGGAATCTTGCTGCCAGATTGATCACGCTCACAAGCATGCTGCAAAGCAGTGCAAACTCTGCTGCCGTAGTGTAAGCAGTTTAGATATAGGTTCATTTTTGATTTGATAACCCAGTAATGCCACGTCTCCAATACGGAAGGTTTCTTGCACGTGATCAACCCAGACGTTCCGGGTTGGTTGGTTGACAAGAACATCTACGTATAAGACTACAGTGCAGAAGTAATTAGACCGATTCTGTAACTTGCATTCTGTAGATTCAGGCTCGCATGCAAGTGATCAAACAACGGGTGCAGACGGATCCTCAATTCAAGCAGGGCTATTCACGGCAGGTTACCCGGGAGATACAAGCAGAACAGCAGCTGGAGCAGCAGCTTACACGGGCCAACCGTCAGGCGGAGATCGTGATTCTGCAGAAGAGAAGAGCAGCGATGGAGAAGGAATTGAAAACCTTGCAGGGAAGAAAATAGACTTGGTTGTAGCCCACTGGTTTCAACACTGCATATGCCCAATAAATAGTTTTCTTTCAAAAGTGTGTACATGTAGTCTGTGTTCAATGTTGTACAAGATCTTTGTTCTCCATGCCAGCAATTGCATATCTGACAAGAGGAAGACCCTTTATATGTCTGAAAGTTTATAGATCATGACCATAATATTATGTTGCACATACTGTATCATGTCTTCAGTAATGAGCTACACATGACAGCCATTGATTGTGCAATGGAGGATTGTGTATACTACCATGACTGCCATCGGAGCAACTGATTTCATAATTTAATTTCTCCGATGTCTTGTACATCACAATAGTAGTTATGCTTTGTTATTAGGTATACAGTCAAACCTCCGATAGTGGACCCTCCGAGATAGGGACACAATATAATAACTACAAAGGACGCTTTTCAAGGTCCCAAATAATAATTGGTTTGCCTATGGTTCTAATCAAGAGCGCATAAGTAGAACCTATTGTTTCCAATTGTTCGGAGGTTTGACTGTGGCCGACCTGCTTTTAACCAGAACACCTTTAGCTTCGGTGGTCAGATGGGAACCGGCTGCTAGGCGGGGAGTCAGGAACCGGTGTGTATGGAGTGGCCCAGACTCGTACTCGGTTATATTATTGGGGAGGCGAACACTCAGACCCCAGCTGCAGGCTGCTAGACGAGTGTACGTGCCATCCTGACTTCCCGCCAAAACTTGCTACAAATAAGGTAGGTGCTGGCATTATGAGTCAGTACCAATTATGCATGGGTTTCAAAACTTATAGACATTGTCACTTCACCTGAAGATAGTCAACTGTATCCTCCATCATTTGAAAGAATGAATGGTGCAAAACATTAATTTGGTATTCATGATTTGGCAAGTATCAGTGATTAAATTTACGGCTAGTTCCGATTGTCTTAATAAAAAATGCACTGCCAGAATACTGGCAACCATGTTTTGCATGGAAATGGTTTTCTAGCAGAATCTTCTATGCTGGTGGGGTGTGGCTACCTAGCCAAACGATGAGTGAAAACATATAGCAAAACTGGGGTGACTCATAATTGCCTCACTAACGAATGTGATTAAAATGCAGCTAAACTGCACTACAGAGACAATGCTGTAACTTTGCCTACCATGCCATGTACTGTAGTACAATCACCGTTTCCGGTTGCGCCCGCCCGCTGACCGTCACGTGTACTAATTATTATTAATTTTTAATTTTGGAAGTTCATGTAATAATTATCATTGTAACTGAAGTTCAAAGTCCAAAACAGTCGTGTCAGCATGCAATCTGTTGACCCCAGCGCTTCGTTTTTTTCTTTTGGTCGATTTTTGCAGCTACTCAGCTCGTCGGCCTAAGCGTTTTTGACTGTGATGAGTATATTGACTATCTGGTGGCGTTGGAAGGGTCACGGTCGTCAAGTCTCTCGTAGATAGCTAAAAGGTTCTGATCGGAGTGACTGACTGCACTGAGGGTCTAACGTTGCGAGAGATACTGTCAGGTATGTTGCAGAATGCCACCGCGAAGAGTGATACGTTTCATACGCAGTCATTTATGTGTGATATTGACATTAGATATCCTTCACTTCCTTCACTTTGGCCTGAAAGATCTAAGAATCAAATTGGCTTGATACCACACGATCCAAGAGAATTAAGGAAGCCTGGAGTTGGAACTTGGAAGCACCTCATTTTACATTGTCATTCTTTCTTCTAAATAGCTACTCAGTGCTGTGATGTCGTCCAACGCACGGGGTGGCAGCATATCGAGTCTGCAGGCTGCGCAGAGCAGCTCCATGGAGAGCCTGGAGAGCTCCATGTCTACCACCGAGAGCACCATTGGTGTGTGTGTGCAAGTGTTAGTGCGTGTACATGTGCACGTGTGTGTGTGTGCACTGTTTGCATTGTGTATGTTTGTGAGTGTCTAGTTGTCTCCAGAAGCTTGAGATGGAAAGGCACCCAAAGGTGAAGTTCCTTTCTCACTTCCCAACTATTAGTTGTAACATGACACCTCATGTTCTTCTGAAGACTGTTTGTAAACTGATGCCAGCTAAAACAACACCCTTCATCTTCATTGTCAGCAAACTGCCCCCCCACCTCTCAAACACATCTTGTGTCACTTCTCTCCGCCTCTCCACAGAGGTGGACAGCGCCCGCCTGGCGACAGTCCTGCAGGAGAATGCTGTTCTGAGGTCGGAGCTCGAGATCTTGAGGCTGAAGTGCAAGAACCTCATAGAGGAGAATCGCAGGCTGCGGCAGGCCAGCGTTGACATTGTGAGTGCTGTGCTGTAGTCAACTGACACTATGGGTCAGCAGTAGTCCCTCCCAAGAGTTCCACGTGTAAGGTTTCCCTGAACTAACCCTGGTTCCTTCTTTTGTGGATGTGTGTGAGATAGGTGGGGCTGGATAGGGGGGGGGGGGGGGGGGGGGGGGGGAGAAAGAAGGAAGGCGGGAGGAGGGGAAGGTGTTGGATGTTTTGCCATGGCTGGTGTAGCATAACATTGCCTTATATTTTTGACCTGGCAATGTGCTGTGACAGCGCATACCTCGGTGTCTGGGCATATCGTGTGTACAAACAGTTCCCTCACTGGACCCTCAGCTGTAGCTGTCTCCTACAGCAGCCCCTCACCCCTCCCTCTCCTAGTATGGTGGTTGCTAGGTTTGAGGTAATTAGTGAACAGCTGCAAATGGAGAGTTAGGGTTAGCCCTGATGTACATTAACATCCATGTTGCTAAGTGAGTGGTGGTGACAGAGGTGAGTGGTGGTGACGGAGGTGAGTGGTGGTGACGGAGGTGAGTGGTGGTGACGGAGGTGAGTGGTGATGGAGATGAGTGGTGGTGACGGAGGTGAGTGGTGGTGACGGAGGTGAGTGGTGGTGACGGAGGTGGGTGGTGGTGACGGAGGTGAGTGGTGGTGACGCCATTCCAGCATATCAGAGACTATTCTCTCCTCTCCACTAACCACACTGTTTTGGAGACTCAAGTTCATTCTGGCTGGCATACAGCAACACCTGGGTTCTGGTTCAATTTACACTGAACATGCTAATGGATGACAGTTTATGGTGTGGCATACTGGCACAGTGTACTGGTACAGCATACTGGCCCAGTGTACTGGTACAGCATACTGGCCCAGTGTACTGGTACAGCATACTGGCCCAGTGTACTGGTACAGCATACTGGCACAGTGTACTGGTACAGCATACTGGCACAGTGTACTGGCACAGCATACTGGCACAGTGTACTGGTACAGCATACTGGCACAGTGTACTGGCACAGCATACTGGCACAGTGTACTGGTACAGCATACTGGCACAGTGTACTGGCACAGCATACTGGCACAGTGTACTGGTACAGCATACTGGCACAGTGTACTGGCACAGCATACTGGCACAGTGTACTGGCACAGCATACTGGCACAGTGTACTGGTACAGCATACTGGCACAGTGTACTGGCACAGCATACTGGCACAGTGTACTGGTACAGCATACTGGCACAGTGTACTGGTACAGCATACTGGCACAGTGTACTGGTACAGCATACTGGCACAGTGTAGGTGTGGGCCATGCTGGAACAATGGTCAGGCACAAACTTGAGGCTTAATGATCTCAGGAATGTTGTTGCTGGTCAGCTGTGGCATGCCCTGACTTGCTCCTAATGTCAACATTGGATAACACTTCATGGAGAGGCTTCTCAAGACACCTCATGTAATTATCCTCCCTCCCTTCCTACTCTCTCCCTCCATCCCCCCTCCACCCTCCCTCCTCTCTCCTTCCCTCCCTCCCCCCTCCACCCTCTCTCCTCTCTCTCACTCCCTCCCAGCAAGCACAGGCGGAACAAGAAGAAGAGTACATCTCAAACACACTGCTCAAGAAGATCCACTCTCTCAAGAAGGAGAAAGAGGCGCTGGCCATGAACTACGAGCAAGAAGAGGAGTTCCTCACAAACGACCTCTCCAGGAAGCTTGCACAGGTGAGTGGGTGCAGACAGTTCTGTCTTCATACCCTGATGAACACACCACACCTGAGCCTGCTAATGTCGGGCCATGCTAGAGGGTGCTCAGTAGAGCACTAACCCGTGCATGGAGTTCTGGGCATGCTAATGTCGGGCCATGCTAGAGGGTGCTCAGTAGAGCACTAACCCCGTGCATGGAGTTCTGGGCATGCTAATGTCGGGCCATGCTAGAGGGTGCTCAGTAGAGCACTAACCCGTGCAGGGAGTCCTGGGCATGCTAATGTCGGGCCATGCTAGAGGGGTGCTCAGTAGAGCACTAACCCGTGCAGGGAGTCCTGGGCATGCTAATGTTGGGCCACGCTAGAGGGGTGCTCAGTAGAGCACTAACCCCGTGCATGGAGTCCTGGGCATGCTAATGTCGGGCCATGCTAGAGGGGTGCTCAGTAGAGCACCAACCCCGTGCATCCTGGGTATGCTAATGTCGGGCCACGCTAGAGGGGTGCTCAGTAGAGCACTAACCCCGTGCATAGAGTCCTGGGTATGCTAATGTCGGGCCACGCTAGAGGGGTGCTCAGTAGAGCACTAACCCCGTGCATGGAGTCCTGGGCATTCTAATGTCGGGCCACGCTAGAGGGGTGCTCAGTAGAGCACTAACCCCGTGCATCCTGGGTATGCTGGGAACGAGACTATACGTGCACAGTGCACTGAAAAGCTGGTTGCAGACTGTGCTTTATTGGAATAAGCGTGACAACATCACTGTGAATAAAATGTGCAGGCTTTTGCAGGCTACTGGAAGCTTTTGTCATCAGAAAAACTGTTAAGGTTTCATCACTCTGAGTGGATAGATGACTCCCAAGGTAGCCTGATTTATCACAACGTTGATGATGGACATGCTGAAAAACTAAACGATTACTGTTTCTACTTGTGCGGACGTGCACGGGGTGGCTACCAGTCCAGGCTCACACTGGGTGGGGAGTCCTGCTCTCTGCAGTGGCTGCCCGTCCAGAACAGGAAATAGTTCCTGTCCAGGATGTTCTTGGATACTATTTATGAATAGGATATTCGTATTCAGGCATATAGTTTGCACCACAGCTAGTATTGCAGTGGTCTGTACAGAGAATGGCAGCCTAACAACAACTTCTGGCAGTGCTTGTTGTACAAAAGGTTTCCAATTATAGCTGCAACTGTGTTACTATTTTTGGCAGTTACCTTATAAGGGCAGACAACTACAATGTAAATAGCAACACCCCATGGATGATGTAATCTGCTGACAAGCAAAGGAGATTCCCTGCAGACTTGAATGCTTGACCTTATACAGTGGTTCCAGACAGCATTGGGAATTTGGCAACCCTGCAAAACAGACCATCGATAAGGGTGTTTATTTATCCTCCCTTCCCTCCCTCCCTCTCTCCCCTCCCTTCCTCCCTCCCTCCCTCCCTCCCTCCCTCCCTCCCTCCCTCCCTCCCTCCCTCCCTCCCTCCCCCCCTCCCTCCCTCCCTCCCTCCCCCTCTCCCTCCCTCCCCCTCCCTCCCTCCCTCCCCCTCTCCCTCCCTCCCCCTCCCTCCCTCCCCCTCTCCCTCCCTCCCTCCCTCCCTCCCTCCTCCTCCCTCGCCAGCTTCGTCAAGAGAAGGTGCAGCTAGAGCAGACTCTGGAGCAGGAGCAGGAACAGCAGATCAGCAAACTCACCAAGAAGATCGACAGACTCGAGAAGGAGACACTCACCAAACAGGCCACACTGGAACAGGTAACCCCTTCCTCCTCTCCACCTCCTTCCTCCTCTCAACCAGCTGTTAACCCCTCCCCCTCTCTCCACCAGCTGTTAGCCCCTTCCCTCCTCTCATCTAGCTGTTAACCCCTTCCCTCCTCTCAACCAGCTGTTAACCCCTCCCCTCTCTCCACCAGCTGTTAACCCTTTCCCTCCTCTTCACCAGCTGTTAACCCTTTCCACCCATTGTGTAGTGGGGCGTTAGCAGAGTAAGCTGTAGAAGCTCTGGCATGCCTTGTGAAAAGCCTGTTGAATGTGTTTCTGCATCTGGTTCAGAATCAGGTAGAATCCTGAAGGTCGACTGGCAATGAAATTTCTTTTGCTGCTGGTAACCATTATCTAATCTTGGCTGCACATAGCCGGCTCTGCACACTCTCACTCCATGGAGATGTTGTGAGAGCTGGTCGGCTGAATGAATGCACTTCCTAGACCCCATGACTGAAGTCATAGCTCTCTGCCCACTCAGGAACATGCCAGCCTGAGGTGCCCACAGAGCACTTACCCAAACACTGCATGCTGACTGAGCTTTATTTAGAATGATGAGCGACTTCTCATTAAAGTAATTGACTTCTCTCCATGAAAATTTACTGACACACTGGAAATACAGTGGTCACTGACACACTGGAAAACATGAATCAGAGGGTCTAGCAGCCACACTAGTGGCTAGTAGCCCTTGGTCGTGTGCACGAAGCAATTAGCAAGCTGAGAGTGATATGATCATTTTTAGGGGTTTTGTGAATTTTGGAAGGCCTAGTTTTCTTAACAGGGCTGGTCACCACCGTATGGATGTGCATGAGCGTGCTCACGTCTACGTCGAGCGGGAGGGCATCAATAGCCTCGTTCCTGGACCTCTTGTTGGTTGCTTACAGTGCACAAGAATGAAGGGTAAAGGCCTGGGATGTCTTACCATGTGATCAGCAGCACAGCTGGCATCACGCCTCCACTGCCAAGCCACGTAGTAGACCGTTCTTGCATTCAAATGCTCCCACACACTAATCCAAAGTTTTGGGAGTCTGAATGTGATTGGTGTATAAATATTGTTGGGACATGATTCTGGACTACGTTTTACTGCCAAGTGAAATATGTGAGGTGATCTTGGTACAGTGGTACAGTGACCTTTGGCAGAGCTCACAGGGATGAGCTACTAGTGCAGGCTAACATGGTGGGAGTCATCAGCACAAAGCAGCTGTAAATCAGCACAGAATAGACTGTGAATCAGCACAAACGAGCCAAAACCAGGTGCAGGTTGGCCAGATGGCAGGGCCTGTTCAGCTTGTTACAGTAATTCCAATACTCAACTGGCAACCCCAAAAATATTGTGAACAAGTGGAATGGCTTTGCATGTAATTGTATTAATTAATGCCCAACTCATGTGCACATTTCAGCTACTTCTCCCTCCCTCCCTCCTTCCCTCCCTCCTTCCCTCCCTCCCTCCATCCCTCCCTCCTTCCTTCCTTCCCTCCCTCCATCCCGCCCTCCCTCCTGCCAACCTTCCCTCTCCCCTCTCTCCCCTTCCCTTCCTCCCCCTTCACTCTCCCTCTCTCCCTCCCTCCCTCCCTCTCTCCTTCCCTCCCTCCCTCCCCCCTCCCTCCCTCCCCCCCCTCCCTCCCTCCCCCCCCCCCCCCCCCTCCCTTCTCTCTCCCTCAGCTACGTCACGAAAAGATTGATCTTGAGAACACTCTGGAGCAGGAGCAGGAGATGCTGGTGAACAAGCTCTGGAAGAGAATGGACAAGGTCGAACAGGAAAAGAGGTGGGTGGGAGCATCACATGACTGTCACCTGACGGACAGGTGATTGGAAGTGGTCACATGACTCACCTGACTGACAAGTGATTGGAAGTGGTCACATGACTGTCACCTGACTGACAAGTGATTGGAAGTGGTCACATGACTGACAAGTGATCACACGACTTGTCACACAAATGATTTGGTTCTGTGCAGTTCACTTCCCCCTCTGTATTATCTACACAGAGAGTTGGAGGCCCGATTGGGTGCCACACCCCCTCCCTCTCCCAGCGACAGGAACAGCCCTGCATTCCTCAACTCTCGTATCATGCAGCTGTCCTCTGAGGTGGCCCGGCTGAGGAGGATGCTGAACCAGACAGACGCTCAGAGTGAGGACAGTGGGGGGGGGGAGTGGAGAGGGTGACGTACATGTTCTGCATAACTCTCTCACTTTCTTGCATGGTACAGTGTATCCTCTCAATAGAGGACGCATTGGGGACAGTGTAGACTCAGGTGTTTCGTCCTTTGTAGAGAGGTTGTCCTCTTCTTGGAGGTTCAGGAAAGCAATAATTTGGACCTTGTAAATCCGTCCTTTGTAGAGAGGTGTATTATATTGTATCCCTATCTCAGAGGGTCGGTGCACTTTCCTGTAGAGGTTTTCCTGTAATACCGGTAGCATGATATGAGCAGCAGCAGTTATGCATTCACTGCACACTGAATGTGTACCACAATGTCAGAGGCATAGACGCTTTGCCATGGGCTAGGTGTTAGTGTGAGAGGAAGTGAAGTGAAACATTCTCTTCAGCACAAGCTGGTTTGTGCAAGTGGAATTCAATCCCCTGTGCATGTAAGGGCTGGAACAGCTGTGTTTACCTATTCTATAATTGGTGGTAGTGATTATGCATTCAGGCCCTTGTAAGTATATTCATGACTAGCACTCATATATATATATATACAAGTAGCTGAGCTCGCTTCGCTCGCTCAGCTACTTCCCCCTTTATCGCCTACCGTGCGTAATCCGGCGCCGGACAGCTCTGAAGAGCTGCTTCTCCCCGATTGCGTCCGCTTCAGTTGCATGCTGCTCGCCGCTTGCGTGCGCTTCTGCTGCTGCTCCCGGGCCCGATTGCGGCAATGCTGCTCCCCGTTTGCCTCCGCCTCCAGCTGCTGCTCCCCGATTGCGGCACTGCTGCTCGCCGTTTGCCTCCGCCTCCAGCTGCTGCTCCCCGATTGCGCCCGCTTCAGCTGCTGCTCGCCCAATTGCGTCCGCTTCGGCTGCTGCTCCCCGATTGCATACTGGACTCCAGCCCATGCCCGGTGCCCGGGCCCAATGCATTCTTCGCGGAGTTCGAGGTTCAGTAAATAAATTAAAGTACGAAGGTCGCGCATCACTAGAGTCCAGTCCCGCCCCACGAACATCCCACTTCCGTCAAGCACAGACAGACAGACACACACACGTTAAAATCTTAATGTATTGATATACACCTACACATGGGCAGAGTACACTGCCTACTTTGCACTAATGCACTCCACAATAAATTGACCTATCTCCCTTCCCTCTGTCCCTCCTCTCCCTCATCATCTCATCCCCTCCCTCCTCTCCCTCCCTCTCCTCCGTCCTCTCCCCCCTCCCTCCGTCCTCTCCCCTCCCTCCTCTCCCTCCCGCTCCTCCGTCCTCTCCCCCCTCCCTCCCTCCTCTCCCCTCGATCCTCCTCTCCCTCCCGCTCCTCCGTCCTCTCCCCCCTCCCTCCCTCCTCTCCCCTCGATCCTCCTCTCCCTCCCTCTCCTCCCTCCTCTCCCTCCTGCCCTCCAGACCGTGACAAGATGCACCAGCTGGAGGAGGAGGAGAGAGCTCTCAAGGAAGAGAACGTTCGCCTGCAGCGCCGGTTGCTACGGGAGACGGAGCGTAGGGAGCAGCTCAGCAGGCAGCTGTCTGAGAGTGAATCCAGTCTGGAAATGGACGATGAGAGGTGCCCCAATTGATATTACAACACTAGAAGTAGCACTCCTTAATCACTGCAGTACTAGGCCATGAACAATCTGTAGTTCTTGCATGTCAGTTGGTTGAGAACCTGACATACAGTCATGTAGACGTGCTGGTGTGATGTTGGTTGGTTGAGAACCTGGCATGTAGACATGCTGGTGTGATGTCGGTTGGTTGAGAACCTGGCATGTAGACATGCTGGTGTGATGTCGGTTGGTTGAGAACCTGGCATGTAGACATGCTGGTGTGATGTCAGTGAAGTGAGTTGTGCTGTGTGCAGGTAGTGATGACATTCCTCAGATGGTCATGCAAACTATTAGCCAATTAGTTGACTACCGAAATTCCCTAGTTAAGACAAGGGAACTTCCCTAGGAACTTCCCTAGTCATTGACCACTAAGCTCAACCACAGCAACCGGTGTACTGTATGTGTGAGGGTGTGAGGGTGTGAGAGGGAGTGTGTGAGTGTGAGGGTGTGAGAGGGAGGGTGTGTGGCTTAATGTGCTGGCCTCTTCCTCTGCCCTAGGCTCTTTAATGAGATGACCTCAGGGCGTTCCGGCCCCACCTCCTCCCCAGCATCTTACTCCCCCTCCCCCACCCGTCGATCCCTCTCCCCGGCTCCCGCCTTCCTCACTGCAACTACCGGGTTCATCCCCCCCTCCCCTCTCAGGGGCAGGACGCAGAGCTTCGGCTCTAACTCGCAGCCGCAGCAGCAGCAGCCAGCGGTGCCACAGACCGGCCATGGCACCAAGCAGCATGTGAGTGTGAGTGTGTGGGGGTATGTGAGCATGCGTGTGGGGGGAGGGGGAGTGGGAGGTGAGCATGTGTGGGGGAGGGGGAGGTGAGCATGTGTGGGGGAGGGGAAGGGGGAGATGAGCATGTGTGGGGGGAGGGGAAGGGGGAGATGAGCATGTGTGGGGGGAGGGGAAGGGGAGATGAGCATGTGTGGGGGGGGGGGGGGGGAGTGGGAGGTGAGCATGTATGGGGGAGTGGGAGGTGGGCATGTCTGTGGGGGTGAGTGTGTGTATGGTTAGTATATTAATATTGGACCTACAAGTGTGCATTATGACTGCTCAAGGCTTCCCACTCCCTCTCTCCACCTTCCTCCCAGAGAACGAGAGCCAACAGCGGTGGAGCCAGCAGCAAGCCTCGGGACCGACCCACGACACGATAACCCTCAGCTGCCGTACGGCCACCCCCTAAACTGGCATATAGCATGACACAAGGCCCCATAGTCGCATACTGGAATTGTTAACCTCCTGTTTCTTTTTGTATGCTCACGATGTGTGTTCCTGAGCACACATATTGCGTATGTGTGTGGTATATATGCTTTTGTTTGTTTACCAGTTACTGATTTGTGTTGTGTTGTTGTTTACCTTAATTGTTATGTATCATTGTAACAAATCAGTTGAATCAGTGTTTACACAAGCAAGTGCAAGTTGGGAGGGGCTCATTTCCTGCTCTTCAGAAGCTTTGTTGCTAAGGCAACAACAACAGCAAGCACCAGCAGCAGAGCCAGTACGAATGACTGCATGTGTTTTGTGGGGGGGGAATGGTACAGATCGCAGATCGACCATATGTCACAATTTGATGGTTGTTTGAATTTTGAACTCGTCACATTCCCATGCAGCTAGCTGCAGTTAGTGCACGTTTTTGCAGTGCATAATTATGGTCTTCAGTGTGGCCCGGGAAATGCCTACTGTGTGAAGTGCTGTGCACAATGAACATCGTACAGCAAAATTAAACATAAACGGTCTGTGAAAGGGGCTTTACATTACAGAACTAGCCGCATGTCTTCAACCTTCCAGTTTGATAAGTTTGGAATTGTGCACAGGGAGGGAGGGGAGCTACATATATGACACTACACACCAACTGATCGTGCATGAGCATCTCGGGTACAAATAGTGGGCGTACACACAACATGTATCATGATCATGTGGGGCGGTGTTTGTCAGTCAAAAGATTGGCTCAGCACCTCCTGTATGGGTAAGACAGTGAGGGGTTTGTGGATGTCAATATATATATAGCACATGCGTATAGCTCTCCTGCTTAATTAATTAAGTTTCTTTACCACCTACAGATTATGGAGGTCAGTTTTTTAGCTTGTAATCTACCTAAAGATACCCTAGATAAGGTTCCCATTGGTTTTCACACTCAAAACTTCACACAGAACTGCACACAGCCATGCTTTCCACATTCGTGATTCTGACCACACCCACTCGTTAACGTGTACACGATCAAGATGCTTGGGCGATGGTAACTCGCTCTAACAGAAAAATCAGTCTTGAACACTAGAATTCGAGGCGCTGCAAGGTGAGACCGCTGTTTTCTAGGCCAATTTATGCTTAAAACCCGAGAAATGGCCTACCCGGCTCCAACCAAGGGCTGTTCAAAGCTGAGCCCAGACACGACCATGCTGTTTGCACCCTTTGGGTGCACCCACCTACCTCCCCCTGCCCTGCCCTTTCTGCTGGCGCAGAGCCTATCTAGCCTCGTTCCCAATCCTTCCACACCTCCAGCTTTTGATCACTTCCATACTGGAAGCGATCAAAAGCTGGAGGTGTGGAAGGCCTTGGAACGAGGCTAGAGCCTATCTCCCAAGGACATTGCCGGATGTGACATCATGAAGCTGAAAGTCTCATGACGCCATATGATGTCATTAGGTGGGAAAGGGTTAACATAGTTATGGTTGCAGTATAATTATATGACACTGACAGGCTTTTTAGCGGCCAGTAGCCTCGACTCTTACTTTCTCGGTAGTCCTCCAAGTATTTCTGAGCATCTGCCAGCCCTTCTTTCAGCAGCTGGTTGTCAGGGTCACGCTTCAGGCCATTAAGATATACCTCCTCAGCATCGGAGTACCTCCGCAGGAACAGCAGTGTGGTCCCCATGCGGGAATAGCCCTGGGGCGGGTGGGAGGGGCAGAGGGGAGTAGGAGGGAGCAGGTGGGAGCAGGTGGGAGGGGCAGACTCAGCAGAGAGGAGTAGGAGGGAGCAGGTGGGAGGGGCAGAGGGGAGTAGGAGGGAGCAGGTGGGAGGGACAGAGGGGAGTAGGAGAGAGCAGGTGGGAGGGGAAGAGGGAGCAGGTGGGAGGTAGCCTCGTTCCCAGGCCTTCCACACCTCCAGCTTTTGATTGCTTCCAGTATGCAAAACTTTTGCATACTGGAAGCGATCAAAAGCTGGAGGTGTGGAAGGCTTGGGAACGAGGCTAGGTGGGAGGGGCAGAGGGGAGTAGAGGGAGCAGGTGGGAGGGGCAAAGGGGAGTAGGAGGGAGCAGGTGGGAGGGACAGAGGGGAGTAGGAGGGAGCAGGTGGGAGGGGCAGAGGGAGTAGGAGGGAGCAGGTGGGAGCAGGGTTTCTTTTGGGGGGGGGGGGGGGGGGCCCTTGAATCTTTACTGCCCCCCCCCTTGCCAAGAAATGCAAAGCTATTCATGCCTCCCCCCCTTACCTCGCCACGCTACGATTCCGCCCCCCCTCGGAACGATTTTCTAAAAGAAACACTGGGTGGGAGGGGCAGAGGGGAGTAGGAGGGAGCAGGTGGGAGGGGCAGAGGGAGTAGGAGGGAGCAGGTGGGAGGGGCAGAGGGAGTAGGAGGGTACAGGTGGGGGGAACTGGTAAGAACATCTATAACTCTACTAGCCTTGTTCCCAGGCCATGAGGCTTATTACCCTGCGCGCGCATGCGCGAAGCGGGGTTAAGCAATTGGTTTTGTCTGTCAGTCAGTCTGTCAGTCTGTGACTCGAAAAAAATTGAAATCTCGCCACATAGCTAGACCCTCATAAACCATCGAAATGGAGTCAAACAATAGCAAATAGCAAAAAAAACTGCTCTATGTGTACCTGACTGAAGTCAAGTCGCTCCGTTTCGCTGTATTTCAGCTATATCCTACTTTTCATAACTATTCATAACATTGGCTCCACCTCTTCGTGACCTCAGAGTCCCATCAAGAACAGGACACACGGTGCATTTGGAAACTTCATGCTTCAAGATGACCGCTAGGAAACACTGTTTTCTCACGATCTATGTGCTTCACAGGCATCGTGGCTATTGTTTCGCCTGTTTTTTCCAGCTATTTCCTATTATTCGTAACATTTGGCTCCACCTCTCCAGTATATACGGTAAGCGGTCACTCCCACACCTTGGATATGGCCATACACGAACACAGTATACGCGATAGCCGCCCTGTTCGATGCACATGCATCGGCAAACGTCGATTGTATATAGCTGCATGCACTGCATGCATCCTGGCCTGTAGACGTTCATGACAGCGCGGGGTATGTGTTCTATGAACACCTCTAGTATTGCTATATGCTTCTCATGTTGCATGCTTGTATACCTAGACGTTGACTACTCAGCTGCATGGGAATTGGTGAACATTCAACGGGTTGACTCATCGATATCAAGGTTCCCATGTAGATAGAAACGTTTGGAAGTGCATTGAAGAGGCAGTTTCGACATGTTTATAGCGCTAAGCCCTACGACATACAGTTCATGTGCATCTATAACTCTACTAGCCAGTCTAAAGTTCATGTGCTGACATTTGGTGCAACTGACATTACTGACGAAGGCTGTTGTCATTACATCTTGTCTCACCTTTGTCCAGTCAGGCTTCAGTGCGACGGTCTTCTCTGCATCCTCAAGAGCCTTCTCGTACTCCTGCACCTTAGCATACGCAGCAGAGCGGTTGCTGTACAGGATGGGGTTGCCAGGGTCCAGGTGGATAGCTGCGGAGTAGAGCCGAATAGCCTCCTCTAGGTTGCCCTCCTGCAGAGCAGTGTTGCCCTGCCTCTTCAGCTGCTCTGCCTGCACAATAATGATACCAATAATGGCATCAGAGTCACGCTGATCTTTAGCATCAATGTGGGCCTAAAGTGTGCAAGCCTTGCACCAGGAAAGGAGCAGGTTGGGGGGTGGCCGGAGCCCAGGCTGGATAGCTCTACAGGTATCATCTTTATGCAGTCAGTTGGTCAGGGCACAGAAAGAGTGTTGAGTGATGGACCCAATGATACTGGTCTCGTTCCCAGACCCAAACAACCCCAGTGAGGATCGCTTGCAGTATCACTCGCTAGTGATACTGCAAGCGATCCTCACTGGGGTTGCATGGGAATGAGACTAAAACGATACTGGTCAGCTGGGCTTCACATTCAAGTGACAGCACAACAATTAATGAAGAAAGCACGTTCACCTGCGGTGCTGAAGAGGGGCGTTCTTCCACTTTCACCCTCAGTGATTGGATCTGCGATTCCTGGAAAGCAAGCCTGTGCTTGTGGGACTCAGCTAGAGACTTGTGCTCCATTAGCTCCTTCAGTAATTCGACCCTGTTAATGGATGAGCTGGGGTTTGCAGATATGACTGCCTCGACTCGATTGAGGAGCTCTGCAGCCGAGGGTCTGCGAGGCGGGGCATTGCTGAGACATTGGCATATCAGTCCCATGAGAGGATGCTCGCTACCAATTCTTTTCAGGAAGGTTTCCCTGCGATCCACTTCTTTGACAGGTATAAGCGAGTCGGGATCGTTTGGGTCATGGCGGAAGGGATCTGCAGGGACAGGCCACTCAGCACACAACACGTGGATGATCATCACGCCAAAGGAGTACGCGTCCAGTGCAGTGGTGTACTTTGGGACTGCTGCAAGGGCCTCTGGCGGCATGTAGCAAGGTGTTCCTGGCGATGTAGTGTGCATGAACTGGGTGGCTCGGCTGGCTTGTGCGGGGGTCATGTTGAGAATCTTTGCCACTCCAAGATCTGAAATCTTGGCTTTCATATCGGAGGTCAGTAGAACGTTATTGGCCGAGAGATCGCGGTGGATTATCGGCGGGGAGCGTTCGTGCAAGTAGCGCAGGCCGAGAGCGACGTCGCGAAGAACACCGAAGCTTATCTCTTCAGGCAGGACGCCGTGCTTGTCCAGACACGAGGACAGGGTGGTGTGGAGGTATTCCATCACCAGTACAGGGAGGTCACAGCCCTGCTCGAACCATACGCCGAGGAACTGCACGATGTGGGGGTGATGCAGCCGACTCAGGAGTTCGCATTCCTGCGCGAACCGACCCACCAGGAGCGCTCGCTCTCTGGGGCCAGCCGTTTCGTACAATAAACGATGAAGCTTCTTGCCGACGCATTTCAGGCCCCTCAACTCGAGCTCCTTGACCTCTCCGTAAGACCCCTGCCCGACAACTTCGCCGGTATCACGAACACCTTCCACTTCAAACGTCTTCAAATGTTTAGTAGCCATTGCCGATGTAAACACGAGTGGGCGGGACTCGACTCACTCCGCTTATGTGAGCAATGCAATGTTTATCAGCCCCACCCACAAACCGACAATCATACTCATACTGAAAGCAAGGATCTATTCGCGGCTGGAGAAAGCGAAAGCTTGTTAGACTACGTACTCCACTGATTAACGAATATTCAAAACCTGCATAACGGTCATATAATACAGTATAATATAGCTAAGTATACAGCTAAGTATGGATGATACTATGGCTCAGTTTACGCAGCATTCATCTTTCTCAAGTCTGCAATGCACTGTGTTAAACTTTCGTCCTGTGAGTAGGGAATGTGCATACATGTATGTGTGTGGTGTGTATGTGGAAGACTGTGTGTGGTACCCCTCTACAAATCTTCCTACAGGTCCCTCCTGCTGGTCATTCTAGTCTCCTCCTCCCTCCCTCCCTACCAGTCTCTACCTCCCTCGGTCATTTTCCCTGCTGTACCCGGCACCTACCAGTCTTTCGTGCCCTTCCCTCCCCGTCTTTCGTGCCCTTCCCTCCCCACTAGTCTCCCCCTCCCTACCAGTCTCTCCTCCTACCGGTCAGTTTTCTCGTTTTCCCTCCCTACCAGTGTCTCCCCTTACCGGTGTGTTCTTCCCTCTCTCCCTACCTCCCCTCCCCACTAATCTCCCCCTCCCTCCCTACCGGTCTGGCCTTGAGAGTGTCTACCACAGCTTGCTCCAACCACTGTATAAGATGGTTCTGCTCAAAATCAAGCTGCAGCTTCTCCATGTCAACCTGGAGGAGGTGTGATCGTGCACCACATCATCACAGATCTAGATCACACACACACACACACACACACACACATACACACACACTACACACATGGTTTTAACACTGAGCATAATGTATTGCGGTGTACATCAGAGTACAAAAAGGAACACTGTCAGCATGTAGCACACACAAACTAACAAGTACATGCCACACATTCACACGCATGCTCACACTTACCTGATAGTCAAGCCTCTTTTTGACTTCTCGATTGACCTCGTGAAGTCTGCGACGATACTCTTCCTCCAGCTGCATAGCGTTGTTCTCCTAGTGGGAGCAGAGGGAGGGGAGGAGGGAGGGAGGGGTAGGGCGGGAAGGATGGAGGAAAAGGGAGGGAGGGAAAAGCAGAGGGGAAGAGAGTGGAGGGAAAGGAGGGAATGGAAAGCGAGGGAGAGAGGAAGAGGGGGAATAAGAGACTACGTCTATGAACTCACTGCAATTATCGGAAAACTCAGCAAGCTTTACCTTCAAAATCTCAAACGCCTCATGACGTGACTCCAGCTTTGTCTCAAGGTCTTTCACAACTCGGATATTCCCTTCCAACTGACGGATGACTACATTCCTGTTTTCATTCAACCCATCCAGAATTGCCTGAGACGTGCATGAGTGAGTGAGATCAGGGGGAGGAGTGCAGCGATGTCTTCTGCACACCTCCTCCCTTGTGTAGCTAGTACCAAGTAGGGTGATCTCACCTGAGACCTATCATCCAAGAACTGGGCCGTGGGCTTGCCAATTGTCCTCATCAGCCAAATGATCACTCCGCCAATAATAACTGCTGTCACTGTCTATTTGTGCGTACATTGTATGTATGAGTTGATTTTGTGCATGTGTGAAGCAAATGTTACGAGGATGCATGCAGCCAAGTTACACTCATAGGCAGCCATTTCTACGCAGGAACACTGACCACTACCACCACGCACTCACCTCAGCATTGATGATGTAGAGCTCCTTTGAAATGCAGTAAGCTGACAGACCCACTCCCAGGGTCCATGCACCGGTCACGCCAGTTTTGTCATACAGGAATCCAGTCAGTCCAGGTCTGGACGAGACTGCAGGCTTGGGTGCATCTGCACATCACAAACAAGTGTAAGGTGGGCACTAAATGGAACTACATCGTTTGGCTTACCATTTCCAGCCCGAGGTTGACTTGTACTGAGGGCCCTCACACTCTGGGACACAAGGGAGCGGGTTGTTGCAGCTGTAACGGTGAAAGCATCGAACCAACTACGTAAACAATTGTTCTCACAGTCTACTATCTTCCAACACATAAAGTGTTCATTTGGAGTCTTCCAAGGGAGGAAAAGAGCTGCAACTCACGCGTAAAGCGGCCCAAAACGCAACCCAATCTGGACAACATCTCAGCACCACCCGGCCGTACCCACAGAGATCGAGATATGGCGTCCCTCAATTTTCGGATAATTAGATAGGAAGTATACGGTACTACCTTTTGACAACGTGTCCGCCATCAAGGAACATGGTGAGTTAGTGTCTTCGTTATCCTCTGCAATCCTCCACGTTCATGAAGTGTATTGCCATGCTGCATTAAGAGGGGAGGGATGAGACGATCTCTCTGCCTGCGTACCCTTAGGTGAACGTTCCGAAGCAACGGAAGACGTTCTGTAAGACGTGCAAGTCGCACAAGCAGTTCAAGGTCTCCCAGTATAAGGCGGGAAAAGCTTCCTTATATGCTCTAGGTAAGTACAATAGTGAGCTCCGTGAAAACTGGTCAATGACTGGTTTGAGTCGTAAAGGAGTTCCCTTTCCATATAGGTCAGGGTTAGGGAGTGAGTGTTCTTGAATATCGAGTATCTGTACTTGCATCAAGGGGCAGTCACGCCAATAAGCACTGCAGTCACAGCTGCGACCGTGTACGGTCAACCCGTATACTAAGGAATTTGGCCGGAAGGGGTGGAGTCGCTACGCATTTTTCCGTATACTATGCGAAGTCAACGGTCAAAGCCTGAAAATCAGTGCGGTCAACAATCAAAGCCTCGAAATCAGCGCGGTCAACGGTCAAGCCGTGCAAAAGAGCGGTCAAAGTTTTGACCCACGGTCGCAGCTGTGACTGCAGAATCTATGGATGTGACCTCCGCAAGGGGTTGCATCGCAAGGGGTCGTCACTCTGATATCAATGTGCCATACAGCTGTGACCATGTCATAATCTGGGATATGGGCGTAGCTTACCTGTTGCCGTATTGTTACACAACAGAGCACAGTCATCGTGGACATTTTGCCAAGGTCACTGGGCACCTGCAGATTAGCAGTGTGGTCATGCTGTCGCAGGATGGTTCCAGGTTGTGACTCGGGTCACAGCTGAAAGTATAGCGTTGTTGGGTGGCTACCCTTTGCACCCCATTTTCTTTGTGCTCACGTAATTGCTACTAGCTCCCTAGCTGCCGCTAAAAACACTAGCTCCCACTGCTCGGAGCTTGAAAATTTGGGCCCGAAACGAAGATTATGCATGCCTAGAGCACGCTCTTCTTGGATGATCCGGTAAGTTTTTGTGCACATCGCTAAAAATATACAAGATCACCGAATATCTCTTCATCACGACCTAGCAAATACTGCGTAGTAGTGCCAGAGAATTTTTAAGGGTTGGGCTCCAGTCTGCCTCTCAGTAATTTGACGCAAGAGTGCTTGAGCAGTGAGTCTAGTTGCCTAGGTCCAAATACCCTGGGGCATTTTACTATCCTGTTCCAGGAGTTTCATTTGGTGTTTTGTAATGTTGGAATGGAACTTGTTTCAGACTAATATCTGTTATAGTTCCTGAGATATAAAGCAGCAAAGTTACCAGCAATAAATTTAATTGAATAGTACATCGTAACCTTAATATAAACTTTTGCCATGTGGAAACCCAGTGTCACATGTAACCAGTTCTAGCTGTTCTAGCCGAGAGATTGTGGAGTTTCTGAAATCAAACTGTACCCATAGAATCATGATCTTAATTGTGTGATTGTTACCAGCACCGTGACGACGCTCACAGATAATCACGTACCGCTGGCTTCTCCCGCAGGTAAACGAAGGTATGACCGCAAGCAGAGAGGGTATGGTGGTCAGACCAAGGTGGTGTTCCGGAAAAAGGTCAGGAGTAATCACCTGCATTTGACTATGACCACAACCCTAAACCTTCATTTGTTGCTGGACACGTGTGGCATGGAGGTTAATTATTATTATTTTTTGGGGGGGGGGAGTGAGGAGGAGGCGGGTAGCAAATCATCAGGGCGTATCGTTGTTGTTCGTTATTTGCCTTTATCTCCACAGGAAGGAAATATGTGCCTATAAGTGAGATACTCTAATTTTGGAATGACTTTCCTCGATAGGAAGTGCACTTCATTTCGAATTATAGCTTTTTCCACTCCATGGTATCGAAAATGGCGGAGTTTCTGGAAGAAGGCTTCAGCGCTTAATAAAGAGTAGCTGAGACAACAGTAGATCCTGCGCCTAACGGTGAATATGCGCCTATAAGTGAGCTGTGCTTAATAAAGCTCGACTACGGTATCTTAATTGCTAGTACTTGCAGTGCTGGAACTTTGACTCATCAAGGTCTTGAGGAGTGACAGTGGCATGCAATGTTCGTATTATAATTTACCAGGTCGCAGTCAGTGTACGCAGCTTATGAGGTAGTGGCAGTTGCCGAGGAGCATCTGTTGGCCACTGAGGAATGGTGTGACCAGGCAGTGTTGTGCTTCATTCCCTGTAGGCCAAGACAACGAAGAAGATCGTGTTGAGAATGGAGTGCACGACGTGTAGAAAGAGGAAGCAGATTACACTGAAGAGATGTAAACACTTTGAACTGGGGGGTGACAAGAAGCGCAAGGTACGAGCTCCCTTTTGTATTTTCTGGTGTGCTGATCGAAGCATTGTAGCCAAAGGCCTAAAAGATTGCAACTGTGTAGTGGGTTGGGGGGGTTGAGTTGACTTGTGGTGGTTCAATTATCATGCAAGTTGGCTGTGGCACATTTTACTATTGTCTTCTCTCTATATCCCACAGGGACAAATGATACAATTCTGAACAGTGTACATACACGTCCTGCTCTCTGTAATAATTTTTATGGCATGTGGAACGTTGTTGTGGATAGGTTACACTACTCCCGCTGGCCAGCTGTATTTCTTGAGCGGAGGAGAAAAATACAGCTGGCCTGAATGCATATACCGGGTATTATATACCTTACATGCTAGTCTCTCGCTCCGGAAGTTGGGCCCCGCCCCCAACTTCCGGAGCAAGAGACATACATTTGTAGACTACTTACGTAATTACATGTACATGCCTGAGAACTCGAGCTTCGTTCCCAGTCTGCTTTCGTATTCCACCTGGGAACGAGACCAAAACTGGGATGTCCCTTGTAATCGCAGCCACCGTAATGCGACCCCGAGGCCGTCACATGTCTGGGTGCTGTGATAATGGTATCGTGTCAGAGCACCAGTGGTTCCTTGCGCTATCTTCCTCGCCATGGCTGCTGGAGACGACGAGGCGGCGGGGTGGCTCCGTGGGGTGGTGGTGGTGGGGTGTAGGGGTGCCGCTGTGGGGGCGGGGCTGCATGCCGGCACTGGTCTACTGGCAGGCATGGCCAGCCGGAGGCTGCTACAGAGGTGACCGTTTACTAAGAATGCGGTGTTGGCCTTTGAATATGAACATAGGATATATCTGTACCCCCACCACACGAATCTTTTGGGCCCCCGGCCCAAAAATGTTCACATGGTACCTTGGGTTACCAATGTGTGCATAACGTAAAGCTAGGGATGTGGCAGCCAAATTTCCTGACACCAGCTCCACAAGCAAACATCATTGTAGGTTGTTCCGGTCCCTATTCCTCCTCCTTGTTCCCAGGCCGTAGGTGGAACAGCCTGGGAATGTGGAAACAACTTTAGTTGGCAAATTTCAGAACATCATCACATGACACTAATGGAATGCTTTCTCCCTTCCCCCGGGATGAAGGCCACTCCACTACCTGATTGGTCTTGTCAACAGCGACATGGTGAGGTTTGCCTCCTTCGTGGGCCTCGCCAGCTCTACCTACAAGCTCATCACCGCCCTGCTCAAACAGTACTGCAAGGAAGAGGTAAGCGAGCCATCTGATTGGCTCAAATGAAGTACAACATAGTTTCATTCGAACAGTAGTGTAGTAAGATGATACTTTGAGATTTACGATGCGTTCTTCAAGGCTTGATGGTACTATTCTGCTCACAGTGAACATCTCTGTATACTAAGCCTCTGCTACTTAGTTGATCATGTGCCCAGTATTCGTTTCTGCTGTACAGTTTAGAACAGGTGCACACTGCATAGCACTCCATATACATGTGCATTGCTGAACCATTTGTGTACGGCAACACCCCCTACACTCTCTCTCCCACGCAGCGACGCTGGCAGGCAGTGGTGGCAGGACTAGCAGCTGGTCTCACCTCCCTCGTTGATGACCCCAACCGACGTCGCACCCTCTCTTTCTTTGTCTCCGCCCGGGCCCTGGGGGCCCTGGTCTCCACCCTGCACCGCCAGGGATACCTACCCACCGTCCCCCACTTTGTCCTGCTCCTGCTCGGCCTCTGCCAGTCCTTCATCATCCTGGCCATGACCCGGTTCCCAGAGCTCCTACCTCAGAGCTACTACCGCACCATCCTCCGATGGTCCCTGTACTACTCTGAAGAGAAGCTGCAGGTAAGAGAGCCTCCACCGTATTGTCACGAGTGACAGACATTCAGAAGTGTTCATATTTTGCATGTTGCTCTTGTACGGCAACAGTTTGTGGGACTGGTAAAGATCAATCTGTCGGAATCACTCATTATCCTGCAGGTGTATTTCAGGCACCCTCATCCCAACTTCATCCCGTGCAATGTCCTTATGCACGAAGGGTCCTGCCTTGAGTGTGCAGTGAAGGACTTCTACGGCACATTTTACCTCTTCTTGAAGATCTATTTCACCGTGTACAGCATGCCCCTGCTACTGTTCAGGACCAAGAGACTGCTCACTGCTCCAAAGGAGTCACTGAGAACGCTGCTCAAGAACACCTGTGTGTCGTCACTTTTCTTTGCTGTTGATGCAACACTGATCAAATATGGACTGTGTCTGCTCAGGAATGCCTGGGGCAGGCCACCCCCCACCCCAGCTCTCATTCCTATCCTGGCAGGGGCAATGGGGGTCGTTGGGATGCTCATCGAGAGGAAGTCACGACGACTAGAGATGCTGTACTACGGACTACCTCAGGTGAAACAGTTTCCACTTCAAGATGATTCAATTGCAATGCCTAGTACCTCCACTCACTCACACACATACACACGCATGCACGCATACACACACGCACACACACACACACCACACCACACCACTACACCTATTCAGATATTCTACGGTGTTTGGCGGTTGCTGTGCATCAAGAAGCCGCTGGGTCTGCACCGCATTCCTCTTGGCTCTGTGCTCCTCCTCTCTCTCTCCCTTGCAGCCATCATGCACGCCTTTGAGTGGGAGAAGCAGTCCATCTCCCCGCTCGTGAACAGGTCCCTGCAGTTCCTGCTCAGGGACAGCGGGTACCAGACTTAGTGATGAATATTCATACAAGGGGCGGGGCTGGGATATGAATTTTTGACGTTACCTTTCCGGTGGGCGTATTTGCAAATTGCATATCGTGTGTTGAAACTAAGAAGAGACGAGCGTATTGAAGCGGAGAAGCGTGTTGAAGTGAGTTATTGGTTGTGTACTATCAGAAATGCCTGCGGTGCGTAGACAGTCCGGCAAAGCATGCACGTGCAGATAAGCCCCCCTACCCTAAGCATATGCCAAATTTCACAGTTTGCCGCATGACTTACCAGAGAGATCAACGTAACTTTGAAAGCAAGGCTTGAGAGCTGTGCTGGTTAGCACACACCGTATGCTGTGTGTGTGTGTGTGTACAAAGGACCCTGCAAGCCAGGCTAGTGGCGGGCGTGGCCAGAAACAAAGAAGGGAGGAAGATGACTGATCCTCTGGGCCACTTCCTGTGGCATCTGCAGGTGTGCAGGCAGAACCAATGAATCCTAGCTGTCACATGATTTTCAGGAGCGAAGACTTGAGCAGGTCAATCAAGCAAGATAATACTTATGAAACTTCTACTGAGCAATTCGTCTCTTCTCGTTGCATTTACAGCATCAAATATTACACAAGTAATAAAAAACATTTAAAATGTAGCAGGATGTAGGGATACCAGAACGGCAAAAAGTAAGGAAACAAGAGGGATGATCGAACATAACAGTGAAGTATACGATGACACGTGTAACATGTAAAGACTAGCGGAGACCACTCGTGAACGAACCTACCTATCTCATTGGCTAATAGAGCACCATGAACTTCAAGTTCTACCTCCTCGGTGGCGACAACAAAGACGGAGACAGCTCGTGGGTCTACCGCCATGGCCGGTGACGTACCTGCTAGACTGCTTCAGCTAACGCTAACCTGACTCACAGTTGCTGTGATGTGTACAAGTGTATGTTTAGTGTCATAATTTCTGTGCAGTCACATAATTGAGTCCAACTGCTCCATGCATGTCCTGCACCTGCACTTCGCTCAGGCTCGCCATGTCCTGCATTCCACTAGTAGATCTTATTGGTATGCTTCGCTACATGAGGGCGAGGTTTGCACTTTAGTGCTTTTTCATTCATTGTGGCATTTTGGGGGTGCACAATACACAGTATGTTTTGACAGCCAAGTGTGGATTTATCAACTGATGGAAGATGTTTTAACTCTTCACCAACAGACAATAACAATGGCTGCAGCTCCCCAGAAATTCCAGTTCCAAAACCTGCAGATTCTGCGAAAGGAATGCCTGGGGACTGGGTCCTACGGGAAGGTCTGCAAGGCCATACTCGACCAGCTCCCCTGTGCAGTCAAGCTCCTCCATCCCGTCCTCTTCCAGTTCAATGATCCTGCCAGCCAGACCATCGTACGACGGTTCGAGCAGGAGTGTCAGTTCCTCAGTGAGATAAGGCACCCCCACGTGGTGCAGTACCTGGGTGTGGCTCGTGACCCAGAGTCCGGCCTACTCGTCCTGCTGATGGAGTTGATGGATGAGTCTCTCACTGGATTTCTCGAGCGATCCAACGAACCACTCCCCTACCACCTCCAGGTGAGTCTGTGCCACGATGTAGCCCTGGCCCTCGCCTACCTCCACTTGAACGGCATCATCCACAGGGACCTCTCTAGCAACAATGTCCTCCTCATAGCAGGCAGCAGAGCAAAGGTCACCGACTTTGGAATGTCAAAACTATCCCAAATGCACCCTCGAATGACCCCCCTCACCCAGTGCCCGGGCACAGCTGTGTACATGGCCCCTGAAGCATTGCGAAACCCTCCAGTTTACAGCGAGAAACTTGACATCTTTTCCTCAGGAATCATAGCCGTTCAGATCATGACCCGAAACTTCCCTGATCCTGGCCCAGCAATGACCGCTCATGATGATCCACGCTTTCCCACTGGCACCATCTTAGTTCCAACACCCGAGGTTGAACGTCGTAAGGATCACATTGATATGATCGATGCGACCCATCCTCTTCTGCTAGTGGCGCTGGACTGCCTGAAAGACCGTGACAAGGAGCGGCTTTCGGCTCCACAGCTCTGTCACTGCCTTGCAGCTCTGAGAGAAACCCCCAAGTTCACTGAGAGCAAGCAGCAGGTGCAAGGAGGCCAAGTGGAGGTTCAGGACAGACGAGAACAGCAGCGTGAGATTCAGGAGAAGCAGCGTGAGATAGAGACACTCAGACGAAGAGTGGAACTGGCTGGTCTGCAAGTTCGCCACATAGAAGATGAAAAATTTGAGCAGCTTCAGGCGAAGGACGAGCAACTAGGACAGAAAGATCGACAGCTGGAGCAGAAAACACGAGAGCTACAGGTCAGGGATCGGAAGAATCAAGAACTACAGGGTGAGCTTCGTGAGAAGAACCGAGTGATTGAACAGCTCCAATCACGCAAGGGAGGAGTGTACACGTACAAGGTCAGTGGACCCGAGCTTCAGTGTGCCACTGCCAACACACCTGCTCATTTCTCTGTGGATGTCCTGGATGCTGATGGCCGACCCATTCGCAGTGAGCAGCTGATCACAGCTGAGCTGATGCTGAAAGGTGGTGCTAAGGGCATTAAAGCTACAGTTGTCCAGAAGAGTCAATCATTGTACGAGGTGTCGTACACACCACAGCTCAGAGGATGCTACACACTCAACGTGAGTGCGAACAGAAGTGAGATCCAGGGCAGCCCATTCACGGTGGTCGTCTACCCTGACCCGACTCAGTTACATCAGCCGGTGAGGGTGATTGATGGGGTCCAGGATCCATGGGGAGTGGCAATCAATAGCTACGGTGAGATGTATGTAACAGAGTCCTCACATGTAACAAAGTACTCACTTGGCTTAGGTCAGGTTGCAGTGCTTGACAGCAGTGGCAAGAGGATCAGTACCATTGGGTCCAGGGGAGATGGACCAGGACAGTTCCAGAGCCCACGTTACATTGCCATTGACAGTAACGACAACATTTTTGTGACCAGTAGTCACAAGCTACAAAAGTTCAACAGAAATGGCGAGTTTGTCAAGAGTGTTGGGAGTGACAGTGTGGGAAGGAAACCAGGAGAGTTCAACTATGCCACAGGGGTCAAAGTTCACCAGAACCAAGTGTATGTGTGTGACTTCCTCAATCAAATTCAGGTGTTCGACTTGGAGTTAGTGTTCATCACATCTTTTGGCACTGGAAGCTCTGATGGGCCTAATTATAATGACCTAGCCTTCGACAGCCAGGGGAATATCTATGTGAGTGAAGATGACAACAACCGAGTTCAAGTCCTGGACTGCAACGGCCGCTACCTCCGGCAGTTTGGTCGCAAGAATTGGCTACGGAAACTGAAGGAACCTGAGGGAATACTCATTGCACACGACTGTGTGTATGTATCAGACAGTGAGAACCATTGTATTGCTGTATTCCAGTTGTCTGGTGCATTCCTCACCTCCTTTGGCAAGTATGGGGAGGGAAAAGGGGAATTCGACAGCCCAGCAGGCATTGTGTTTGATTGTAATGGCTTTCTGTATGTGTGTGACTGGTTGAATGATCGTATCCAGGTGTTCTAAGCATTTCTGTAGTTGCTGTTTTGTGAATAAGTAGTTTAGTGTGTCCAGCTGTTTCTAATGTATTCTATTCTGCATGCAGAATTAAGGTAGTAAACATGGGTACCGCGATCTCCGAAACCAAGTTGATGGATAAATGGGCAGCATCAAAGCGTACACAAGTTTCAGCAATACTTTGCATCAAACTGCTCCCTCTGCTTGCAAATGCCCTAAAACTCAATTTTAAGGCCCTCTACGAAACTGAAAATTTGGACCCTCTCCAAGGCCCCACCCACACTCTGACCCCATCATCAATACACACACAAAACAGGCCCCAAAACTACGGATGGATTTACCACCTGCTCTCCTCACTTGCAGGCTACAGCCCAAAACTCACTGCCACCCTCAAAAACAGAGGTTTGGCTACCCTAGGCTTTCAAAAAAAATTCCACGCACACCAACTAAAACCGACTCAAGCCAAGGCCAGTTTCCAAAAGGTCAACCTACCCCCTGCAAAAATAGGGATGCTTTTCCACGTTCACCTCTCGGTTACAGAGTTTTGGCCACACATCTACTCCCTCTCACCAGCCCAGTCCAGCTACCAAACCAGCCAAATTCGCCCTAACACGAAAATGGGCGGGGCCTGTAATGCCGAAAGGTCAACTCTCTAGAGTACCTTGGCCAGGGAGCTGTCGGAGGCTGTTCACTTTCCAGGCTGTTCTTCGGCCACTTCAGCAGACCCACAAACATTCCTGCTCACTCCACCTAGCTATTCACACACAGATAGCCCATCGCCACATTCAATCAGCTAGAATAGTGTTCAAACAAATCTTCAAAGTACCGCACGGCCACATCAGAGTACCGATTTGAAACTCGAAAGGGCCGCTAGCCGCATCAAAGAAAGAAGCCCCCCTTGTTTATTCCGGTTGCCGCCATGGGAAAACGTAAACAGATGAATAACTCTAAATAACCGTATGCAAGTGACGTCATCTCATTAATTATTCATGAGCAAAATTGCACGATTTCGCCGATGCCGTGCTTCCTACATGTACCTTAACCCAAACCCCTAACTAAAACTCATGAATATTCCAGCTTACTAGCCTTCACTTCAACCCAAACCACACTACATGGGAACTGAAAGCACATCACTAATGATATTCATGAGAGTCAACACAAGCCAAACTTCCCTCCAAACAGCAAACTAAAGGCAATCTTGCTCACGATTGCTACACACGGCTACCTGAAAATGGCTTATTACTTATTCATGAAGCTGACAGACAAGCTGAATCTCAGCCAAAGCTGAAGGCTTTAATGAGATTCATTGACGTCAATTTGGACAACAATACCAGTCATGAGTCCCAATTTAGGGCTAATGATATTCATGATCCCTGGTTGTCAGGGTTAGGAGAGAGTGGAGTCTCAGGGTGAATTTACGAATAGTGCATCACACAACACACAATGCTTTCAACCCCATGCTACACCACCAAAGATCTGACAGGTGGTCACTAATGATATTCATGAGCATCAACATAAGCCAACCCTCCCATCGGACAGCTGACTAAAGTCCAACAAGCTCACGAGCACAGCATGGAGCTATCTAATCCCAACTCATTATTATTCATGAGCAGACAGAAAGACTGGGTTCTATCCCATGCCCACTGGGTTTTAATGAGATTCATAGGCACACCAAGGTTAGTGGGATCACCCTAACCCGGATCAGGGTTAATGATATTCATAGGGCTAGGATCTACAGAGTTAGGCCAAACTCCAGTGTTAGGATTTGTCATTGCACTAGCCTAATTAAAGCCTTCAGATGGCCCTTAAGGTAGTAAACATGGGTACCGCGATCTCCGAAACCAAGTTGATGGATAAATGGGCAGCATCAAAGCGTACACAAGTTTCAGCAATACTTTGCATCAAACTGCTCCCTCTGCTTGAAAATGCCCTAAAACTCAATTTTAAGGCCCTCTACGAAACTGAAAATTTGGACCCTCTCCAAGGCCCCACCCACACTCTGACCCCATCATCCATACACACACAAAACAGGCCCAAAAACTACGGATGGATTTACCACCTGCTCTCCTCACTTGCAGGCTACAGCCCAAAACTCACTGCCACCCTCAAAAACAGAGGTTTGGCTACCCTAGGCTTTCAAAAAAAATTCCACGCACACCACCTAAAACTGACTCAAGCCAAGGGCACTCTTCAAAAGGTCAACCTACCCCTTGCAAAACTAGGGATGCTTTTCCACGTTCACCTCTCGGTTACAGAGTTTTGGCCACACATCTACTCCCTCTCACCAGCCCAGTCCAGCTACCAAACCAGCCAAATTCGCCCTAACACGAAAATGGGCGGGGCCTGTAATGCCGAAAGGTCAACTCTCTAGAGTACCTTGGCCAGGGAGCTGTCGGAGGCTGTTCACTTTCCAGGCTGTTCTTCGGCCACTTCAGCAGACCCACAAACATTCCTGCTCACTCCACCTAGCTATTCACACACAGATAGCCCATCGCCACATTCAATCAGCTAGAATAGCTTCTTACTTAAAAAAAAAAAAAAAAAAAAAAAAAAAAAAAAGAGTGTTCAAACAAATCTTCAAAGTACCGCACGGCCACATCAGAGTACCGATTTGAAACTCGAAAGGGCCGCTAGCCGCATCAAAGAAAGAAGCCCCCCTTGTTTATTCCGGTTGCCGCCATGGGAAAACGTAAACAGATGAATAACTCTAAATAACCGTATGCAAGTGACGTCATCTCATTAATTATTCATGAGCAAAATTGCACGATTTCGCCGATGCCGTGCTTCCTACATGTACCTTAACCCAAACCCCTAACTAAAACTCATGAATATTCCAGCTTACTAGCCTTCACTTCAACCCAAACCACACTACATGGGAACTGAAAGCACATCACTAATGATATTCATGAGAGTCAACACAAGCCAAACTTCCCTCCAAACAGCAAACTAAAGGCAATCTTGCTCACGATTGCTACACACGGCTACCTGAAAATGGCTTATTACTTATTCATGAAGCTGACAGACAAGCTGAATCTCAGCCAAAGCTGAAGGCTTTAATGAGATTCATTGACGTCAATTTGGACAACAATACCAGTCATGAGTCCCAATTTAGGGCTAATGATATTCATGATCCCTGGTTGTCAGGGTTAGGAGAGAGTGGAGTCTCAGGGTGAATTTACGAATAGTGCATCACACAACACACAATGCTTTCAACCCCATGCTACACCACCAAAGATCTGACAGGTGGTCACTAATGATATTCATGAGCATCAACATAAGCCAACCCTCCCATCGGACAGCTGACTAAAGTCCAACAAGCTCACGAGCACAGCATGGAGCTATCTAATCCCAACTCATTATTATTCATGAGCAGACAGAAAGACTGGGTTCTATCCCATGCCCACTGGGTTTTAATGAGATTCATAGGCACACCAAGGTTAGTGGGATCACCCTAACCCGGATCATGGTTAATGATATTCATAGGGCTAGGATCTACAGAGTTAGGCCAAACTCCAGTGTTAGGATTTGTCATTGCACTAGCCTAATTAAAGCCTTCAGATGCCCCTTAAGGTAGTAAACATGGGTACCGCGATCTCCGAAACCAAGTTGATGGATAAATGGGCAGCATCAAAGCGTACACAAGTTTCAGCAATACTTTGCATCAAACTGCTCCCTCTGCTTGAAAATGCCCTAAAACTCAATTTTAAGGCCCTCTACGAAACTGAAAATTTGGACCCTCTCCAAGGCCCCACCCACACTCTGACCCCATCATCCATACACACACAAAACAGGCCCAAAAACTACGGATGGATTTACCACCTGCTCTCCTCACTTGCAGGCTACAGCCCAAAACTCACTGCCACCCTCAAAAACAGAGGTTTGGCTACCCTAGGCTTTCAAAAAAAATTCCACGCACACCACCTAAAACCGACTCAAGCCAAGGGCACTCTTCAAAAGGTCAACCTACCCCTTGCAAAACTAGGGATGCTTTTCCACGTTCACCTCTCGGTTACAGAGTTTTGGCCACACATCTACTCCCTCTCACCAGCCCAGTCCAGCTACCAAACCAGCCAAATTCGCCCTAACACGAAAATGGGCGGGGCCTGTAATGCCGAAAGGTCAACTCTCTAGAGTACCTTGGCCAGGGAGCTGTCGGAGGCTGTTCACTTTCCAGGCTGTTCTTCGGCCACTTCAGCAGACCCACAAACATTCCTGCTCACTCCACCTAGCTATTCACACACAGATAGCCCATCGCCACATTCAATCAGCTAGAATAGTGTTCAAACAAATCTTCAAAGTACCGCACGGCCACATCAGAGTACCGATTTGAAACTCGAAAGGGCCGCTAGCCGCATCAAAGAAAGAAGCCCCCCTTGTTTATTCCGGTTGCCGCCATGGGAAAACGTAAACAGATGAATAACTCTAAATAACCGTATGCAAGTGACGTCATCTCATTAATTATTCATGAGCAAAATTGCACGATTTCGCCGATGCCGTGCTTCCTACCTTAAGTACTCAGTTGTATTTCCTGTTATAAATAATGTATTGCTTACAATAATAATAAGTGATTTAGTGTTGATCTTTTTATATCATTGTACTACAATTTTCTACAGTGAATCCAAGTACCACTGTCAGATGCTACACACTGTGGCATGTGAGAATTGCGATCCAGCTATATATAGGGTGGTTGTGTACCCTGACCTACAACTAGGTCACATAACATCACTTTTATGATTGGTGAGGTTGAAGTGTGGGTGGAACTTTCACAACAGAGCATACTGCTTGTCACCATGGATGTGAATGTGATTCATGTGAACCCAGGAATTAAGTGTTCATCTGCTCATCTCCTGATTTGCCACTGTTTTCAAAATTCTACACATACATGCACTTGGCATCATTTTCGCATAATTAGACTCACGTTTAGTAATGTCGACACGGGACGCAACAACGGCACAAACAGGAGGGGGAAACTTGATGGAGTACACCTTTATGCACAAATTGTGAATTGAAGGGATATGGGCAAGAACCAGTAAACACTCAGCATTGTGTACACTGAATTCCACTATAATATATATCCGAGTGGAATTCATTCCTTCATTCATTCATTCATTGTGCCACATGTGTACAATACAGTGTATGTACAGTTACAAGGAATAGGTTTACACTGAGTGGAATGCACCATGTATCAGGGAAGAAATGAGTAGAAACCAGTGCTTCACAGACGCACAACAGCACACAATCAGACAACACTTCTGATGAATACTGGAGACACACATCTGCAGACAACGGGACAGACAGAGACAGTTGCAACACAGGCACTGATCTACCTCGTGTTAGCTACAGCTAACTAGATTGCAAGAGACAGCCACAATTATGCAGTTTGGGTACACTACTACAGAGAGGGATCGATTTCTTGCCTTGCGGGAACATTCTGCAGGGCAACGTGTGTCTAGCTCGATAGACTAACATGCGCCTTACACACACAACATGCAGTGAACACATATCCAGAAAGGGAAGGGGATGGCCCACCATAGCCACACATGCAGTTCAGTCACATCGCCATAGGAACATATCTCCAAAAGGATGGCCAATGCTCTAAGAGTACCCCCAGGTCACGATCGAGGTGGAATCCATCACACCTCTTTTGGCTTCATCAGTTGCACTTTGAGTCTCTTGGTTCCGATGTGGAAACCCATTCATTTGTAGCTACTCCGTGCTAATAGTGTGTCTGTCTGAATGTCTTCAATCCTACATAGCTCAGATTAGACTGAGGAATGCAGTGACTCTACCCACACAGTGTCCTAGAGGGACCATCCCTGGTATGACAGCTGTGCCAGTGAACTGTGTGGCCAAGTGGTTAAAGCACTCGATTGTGGTGTGAGAGGCCACAGGTTCGAGTCCCACCAGCAGCACGTGTGTGGGTGTAGAGGCTGACAGCAAAAATGGGCAAATCAACAAAACGGGAATTTCTACAAAACGGTAAATTCAACAGCAACTCCAGACTCTAGCCTCGTTCCTGGGAACGAGGCTACTCCAGACTCAGCTTCAGGTATTAAGTTATCGTGATTTCCAGATGCAGCAACTTGCTGCTGAATTTCTGCAAATCTGGAAATCAAGGAAACCAGAGACTGCCTTTAGGTGGGAGAAGCAGTCCGTGAACAGGTCCCTGCAGTTCCTGCTCAGGGACAGCGAGAACCTGACTTAGTGATGAATATTCATACAGGGGGCGGGGCTGGGATATGAATTTCTGTGATCATGTGATGCCAGGGCGTATTGCATATCGTGCAAAGGACGAGCAGTTGAAGCAGAGAAGCGTGTTCGTGAGTTAGTGGTTGCATTCTATCTTTACTATCAGAAATGTCCGCGGGACAGACCCCTGCGGTGCGTAGACAGTCGGTCAAAGCATGCACGTGCAGACAAGCCCCCAAACACATGCCAAATTTCGGTTTGCCGGCATGACTTAGCTACCAGAGAGATCAACGTAACTTTGAAAGCAAAGATTGAGAGCTGTGCTGGATAGCACACACTGTAGCCTCGTACATGTACCCAGGCTCATTTCCTCTTACCAGGAGCTCATGAGTGGCGAAGCCGCGAAGGAGCGTGTAACTCCGGTTCTGTCCAAATCCTACGTATTTCTGTTTTGGAAATGAAGAAGAAGGCGTCTCCAAACGGTGAGGGGTCCCGGGATCTTCAAATCTACCACGTTTTTGTGGCAAAACGCTTTCACTGTCACCCGTTCACTTGGCCATTTCACTGCGGCTAGGTCAAAGGCGCTCCGCTGAGCGAGTGTCAAACTTCTCACATCGCTACCACAGAACACGTGGGTTTTTTATGTCGTCATTATGACGCTAGATTGAAGAACAGGTTTCCATATTTGGAAGTTCGCTAGCTAATTTGGATTTCGATGGCACTCGGGCGTATGCGGTAGTTGCACGCTCCTTCGCGGCTTCGCCGCTCATAAGCTCCTGCTCTTACCACTCTTACCTTACGAGGCTACACACACTGTATGCTGTGTGTGTGTGTGTGTGTGTGTGTGTGTGTGGTGTGTACAAAAGACCCTGCAAGCCAGGCTAGTGGCGGGCGTGGCCAGAAACAAAGAGGGTGAGGAAGATGACTGATCCTCTGGGCTACTTCCTGCGGCATCTGCAGGTGTGCAGGCAGAACCAATGAATCCTAGCTGTCACATGATGCGACAAATTCAGGAGCGAAGACTTGAGCAGACCAATCAAGCAAGTTATTGCTTACATTGTAACTGCAGTCACCAGACTCTCTTCAGTTCCGGCCATGCCCTGTTGTAGGGAAGAGTGTGGATTCACCTCATTCCCAGGCCATTCCCACCGCCAATATTTGATGACTGCTGTATTTGCGTACTGCAAGCGTTCAAATACTGCAGGTGGAATGTGGTGGGAGTGGCCTGGGAACGAGGCTAGAGTACACAGTTTGTTGACAGTCAGAGTAGTGCTAGCTGGCCTTCACCATTGCCAGTGACTTACTGCATGGAAGCCTGGACAGACTAGACCACTTTGTAGGGTAGTTAAGATGTGGCTACTGTTCAGTGGAGTTTACAATTTCACACAGCTGGGTCTGGCATTATTCAGTGTGGTATTTTGGGGGTGCACAATACACAGTATGTTTTGACAGCCAAGTGTGGATTTAGTTATGGCCTACTCTAGAGTGTTGGGCTACTGATAAACTGACCGAAGATGTTTTAACTCTTCACCAACAGACAATAACAATGGCTGCAGCTCCCCAAAAATTCCAGTTCCAAAACCTGCAGATTCTGCGAAAGGAATGCCTGGGGACTGGGTCCTACGGGAAGGTCTGCAAGGCCATACTCGACCAGCTCCCCTGTGCAGTCAAGCTCCTCCATCCTGTCCTCTTCCAGTTCAATGATCCTGCCAGCCAGACCATCGTACGACGGTTCGAGCAAGAGTGTGAATTCCTCAGTGAGATAAGGCACCCCCACGTGGTGCAGTACCTGGGTGTGGCTCGTGACCCAGAATCCGGCCTACTCGTCCTGCTGATGGAGCTGATGGATGAATCTCTCACTGGATTTCTCGACCGATCCAACGAACCACTCCCCTACCACCTCCAGGTGAGTCTGTGCCACGATGTAGCCCTGGCCCTCGCCTACCTCCACTTGAACGGCATCATCCACAGGGACCTCTCTAGCAATAATGTCCTCCTCATAGCAGGCAGCAGAGCAAAGGTCACCGACTTCGGAATGTCGAAGCTCTCCCAAATGCACCCTCGAATGACCCCCCTCACCCAGTGCCCGGGCACAGCTGTGTACATGGCCCCTGAAGCATTACGAAATCCTCCAGTTTACAGCGACAAACTTGACATCTTTTCCTCAGGAGTCATAGCCGTTCAGATCATGACACGACACTTCCCTGATCCTGGTCCAGCAATGACTGTTCATAAAGATCCACGCTATCCCACTGGCACCGTCTTAGTTCCAACACCCGAGGTCGAACGTCGCAAGAATGATATTGACATGATCGATGCAACCCATCCTCTTCTCTTAGTGGCGCTGGACTGCCTGAAAGACCGTGACAAGGAGCGGCTTTCAGCTCCACAGCTCTGTCACCGCCTTGCAGCTCTGAGAGAAACCCCCAAGTTCACTGAGAGCAAGCAGCAGGTGCAAGGAGGCCAAGTGGAGGTTCAGGATAGACGAGTCCGAGAACAGCAGTGTGAGATTCAGGAGAAGCAGCATGAGATTCAGGAGAAGCAGCATGAGATAGAGACACTCAGACGAAGAGTGGAACTGGCTGGTCTGCAGGTTCGCCACTTACAGGATGTAAAATTTGAGCAGCTTCAGGCGAAGGACGAGCAACTAGGACAGAAAGATCGAGAGCTGCGGACCAAGGATCGAGAGCTGCAGGTCAGGGGTCAGAAGATTCAAGAATTACAGGATGAGCTTCGTGAGAAGAACCGAGTGATTGAACAGCTTCAGTCACACAAGGGAGGAGTGTACACATACAAGGTCAGTGGACCCGGGCTTCAGTGTGCCACTGCCAACACAACTGCTCATTTCTCTGTGGAAGTCCTGGATGCTGATGGCAGACCCATTCATAGTGAGCAGCTGGTCACAGCTGAGCTGAAGCTGAAAGGTGGTGCTAAGGCCAGCAAAGCTAAAGTGTTCCAGAAGACACAATCATCATACGAGGTGTCGTACACACCGCAGCTCAGAGGATGCTACACACTCAACGTGAGTGTGAACCGAACTGAGATCCAGGGCAGCCCATTCACGGTGGTCGTGTACCCTGACCCGACTCAGTTACACCAGCCAGTGAGGGTGATTGAAGGGGTCCAGTATCCGTATGGAGTGGCAAACAGTAGCCATGGTGAGATGTATGTGGCAGAATTTGACGGTTGCCAGGTTGCAGTGTTTGACAGCAGTGGCAAGAGGATCAGTGCCATTGGGTCTGAGGGAGATGGACCAGGACAGTTCCAGTTCCCACGTTACATTGCCATTGACAGTAACGATAACATTTTTGTGACCAGTAGTCATAAGTTGCAGATTTTCAACGGAAATGGCGAGCTTGTCAAGAGTGTTGGGAGTGGCAGTAAGGGAAGCAAACCAGGAGAGTTTTGCCTTCCCCACGGGGTCGAAGTTCACCAGAACCGAGTGTATGTGTGTGACAACGGCAACCATCGAATTCAGGTGTTTGACATGGAGTTATTGTTCATCACATCTTTTGGCGCTACAGGCTCTGGACAAGGACAGTTTGATGGGCCTGATGACCTAGCCTTCGACAGCCAGGGAAATATCTATGTGTCTGAGTATGGCAACCACCGAGTTCAGGTCCTGGACCCCAACGGCCACCACCTCCGGCAGTTTGGTAACAAGAGTGGGCCAGGGGGACTGAACTGCCCTGAGGGTATACACATTGCACACGACTGTGTGTATGTATCAGACTGTCGTAACCATCGTATTGCTGTATTCCTGTTGTCTGGTGCATTCCTCACCTCCTTTGGCAAGAAAGGGGAGGGAAGGGGGGAATTCAATAGTCCTTGCGGCCTTACGTTTGATTGTGATAGCTTTCTGTATGTGTGTGACTGGTTGAACTGTCGTATTCAAGTGTTCTAAACATATTCTTTTTGTCATCACTGCATGTGCATGATTTCTCTGATACAGTGAAGTCCGAGTCATTGCAGCATGCGGTCAGAATTAAGAACTACACACTCCGGATCCACGTGAGAGTGTATACCTTAAGGTCACTATTATTTGTGGGTATTAAATTAGTACCCGCAAATAATAGTGACCTTAAGGTACAGGGTGTATATGCATGGAATAGCCTCGTTCCCAGGCCGCGTGGGAGGAGGGAAGATGTCTTCTCTCCTCCCACGCGGCCTGGGAACGAGGCTAATGCATGGAACTGAGATCCAGAGCAGCCCATTCACGTTGCATGGTTGGAAGAGTCTCCAGTACTCCACTGTCTCCAGTCAAACTCCACGTACTAGAGCTGTTGGTTTTTCTGTATGGTATGCCTTTAAAAAAGGAATTTGTGTATGGCAATACTGCAATCTGATTGGTCAAGAGGGTGGGCATATGTACATGCACATGAAGGCGTCACATCACATACCAGAGTGGCCTAAAGCTATGTTGAACACTACACAAACATTTTGGGGTAATTTTCTCAGGTAGGAAGAGCTCTCCAAACATATATACCGCAGAATATAGCGTTCATCTAAATTCAACACAAGTCACCCACTTGCATTATTTTTGCATAATTAGATGATGTCATCATTCCCTAGCCATAGTATAGTATTGCAAGGATTCTTCAAACCTCAGCAGAACAGCTGTCACAAGACTGGTTCCGACCCTTCCAATACATTTCTTCAGTGTCTCAGTTGAAGTGATTATCATTTTAACGGTTGAAAAACATGACAGCTGAGAGACGTATAGGAACAAAAAAAATCACCACTTGCAAAACGTAAATACAGCCACAAAAAAACATGCCATAATTTTGCCAGATGCGTACAATACAGTGTATGTACAGTTACAAGGAATAGGTTTACACCGAGTGGAATGCACCATGTATCAGGGAAGAAACGTGTAGAAACCAGTGCTTCACAGACGCACAACAGCACACAATCAGACAACACTTCTGACGAATACTGGAGACACACATCTGCAGACAACGGGACAGACAGAGACAGTCGCAACACAGGCACTGAGCTACCTCGTGTTAGCTACAGCTAACTAGATTGCAAGAGACAGCCACAATTATGCAGTTTGGGTACACTACTATCGACCTAGCGGATAGACAATTCACTGCCTGCAGGAAGATCCTGCAAGGCAACGTGTAGCTCGGTAGACAACATGCAGCCTACACACACAACATGCAGTGAACACATATCCAGAGATGGGGACTGGCCCACCATAGCCACACATGCAGTTCAGTCACATCGCCTCTTGGAACATATCTCCAAAAGGATGGCTGGCCAATGCTCTAAGAGTACCCCCAGGTCACGATCGAGGTGGAATCCATCATGCCTCCAGCACTCACCCCTAATAAGGTTTATTGGCATCTTTCGGCCTTTTCAGCTGCACTTTGAGTCGCTTGGTACCGATCTGGAACCCATTCATAGACTGGATTGCGCTCTGGGCTGATAGTGCGTTGTCGTAGCTTACAAACCCGAAACACTTGCTCAAACTTGTCACTTTGTCGATGAACACTTTTGCACTAATGACATTGCCGAACGGTGCAAACATTTGTATCAAATCAGGATCTGCGACATCATTCGGGAGGTGGTATATGAACAGATTGGCCCCCTCAGGTCCTGTGGTACAAGATGATGTCATCATTATGTCATACTAATCAGCTCTCAGCATGTGAGACGAACCTTCTCTCTGTTTCTGGTAGATGTAGTTGGCCTGGGCCTGCTGCTGTTGAGCAGTCGTGAACCCTGCAAAGAGTCGGTCAGAGGTACGGACCACCTTCATTTCAGACATGAGCTAATTTTCCTATCATTCCATTTTTATTTTCAAGTCTGCTCAGCCATTTTCCGTCAGACATGTTTTGTTTGCCAAGGGATCCTTCTTGCTACTACAGTTGGTCCCATGTTTCTAGCTGTCATACAAAGGGGGCTAGTCATCGTCAATCATCAGTATTCTCACCAGAAATCAGTGCATAATGAGATTCTAAGTCAAGCACTTCACGTTGTTGCCGGAGGGCAAAGGGGACACTTCCTTTCAGACCAGATCACAGAGGGCACATTAGAACCCCAGGCAGCGTAGTGCCTTTGGTATAGGCCAGGGAGAATGCACTGCCAATCACATATACACCATCAAGTCATTTCTTCTACACCCCCCCCCCCCCCCCCCTCCTTGCCCCCTTCTCCCTGACCCCCTCCCTCCCAAACACACACACCTGTTAACTGTGGCTGTGGTTGGGTCTGGAACAGCGGCTGTGTCGGCTGGGGTTGGGCGGGCTGGGGGGTCTGAGGGGAAGTCTGCTGCATGCCAAGGTATGCCTGCATGGTGGATGCCACAACAAATTGCTCTGAAATCTCTAGTAATCTCTAGTAAACCCTAGTAATCTCCTGAAGTAAAGTTCAACCAACTTGAGCAAGAGTGTAAAAGGGTAGAAGTTCTAACCACTGTGGCCTAACCCTCTAACCTGCAGGATGGTGTCATTGGTGAGTCCGCCCATCCCCAGCGTTTTTGAGGAAGGAGAAGTCCCTGCTGCAGCACTGAGAGCAGCCGAACCAAGGTTGCCTAGACCTGTAGAGGGAGGGAAGGGAGGGGGAGGGAAGGGGAGGGAAAGGGGAGGGAAGGGAGGGGGGGAAAGGGGAGGGAAGTGGAACGAGGGGGAGGGAGGGGGAGGGAAGCGAGGGAAGCGGAACGAGGAGGAGGGAAGGGAATAAGAGGAAGAACAGGACAGGAAGGGAGAAGAGAAAGAGGGAGTAATTGCATAACTCCTGTAGCTGCAGTTCTGCTTCTGACTAGCGTATGCTGTCATACTAACACAGCTGTTGTAGTGGGTGTAACATCGTTGTCATGGGAACAGCCTCACCTACTGCTGAGGCGCTTCCGTAGCTTGAGGGCACCGCACTCACACCCACCGTATTCACACCAACTGTATTCACACCCACAGTATTCACACCGACTGTACCGGTCGACTGCTGGGCCAACGCTGCCAGCGCTAGGTCTGGAGAGAGGGGTTGGAAGAGATGGGGTAGGGAGAGAGAGGGGGTAGGGAGAGAGAGGGACAGGGAAAGACGGGGTGGAGGAGAATGAGATTGAGTGGGGAGAGTGAGATGGAGAGGGGTGGGAGAGTGGGTTAGAGTTGTGTCTTTGCAAGGCTTACTATTTCCAAGACCTGTTCCGAGACCGAAGGAGTTGTTGGCAGTTCCTCCTTGTTGCGTTGCTTGCTGCAGCTGTAGCAGCTATGGCAGTGATGAGTGTCGGGGAGGAAGTGTGTGAGTGTGAGTGTGTGAGGGAGTAAGTGAGTGTGTGTGTGTGTGAGTGAGGGAGTGTGTGAGTGAGTTAGTGAGTGTGAGTATGTACATGCAATGAGTGTGTGGCGTGTGTGCTACCACTGTAGACCATCTAAAGGATGTTAAGTTGGTTGGCCTTCTACCCAGAACTCACCCAGTGTTAGTTGGTTGGCCTTCTACCCAGACCTCACCCAGTGTTAGTTGGTTGGCCTTCTACCCAGACCTCACCCAGTGTTAGTTGGTTGGCCTTCTACCCAGACCTCACCCAGTGTTTGTCACTGCCATGAAAACCACAAGGCAGTGAATGCACTAACTATGGATCACGGAGCAGTCAACATCAGGTGCAGTCTTGGCACCGTTTCTCAGGTTCAGAGAGGAGCCACATGCACAGGCCCATACTCTGACTCACACAGTACCCATACCCAGTACCAAACCCCAATTTTAACTTCTACTATTTTGTACCTCTTAAAAGAGTTTTGTCCAACTTCAGTGTAAAGGTCAAAGTTCACTGCTAGGTCCCTGACAACACACAACTGACAGCAGCATATGAAATCTGGGCAGCTGTACGAGTGTATACCTGCTGGTAGTATGCAGCTGCTCCCAGTGTACTCAGTCCAAATGCGGCAGCGCTCAGTCCCAAGTTGTTCACTCCACCGAGGCCAGCCACGGTCTGCTGCAGTCGCCGTGCATTCTTCTCCCTCTCAGTGTCTGCAACCTTCACCACCATAGGAGCTGAGCAGCCCTGTGTGTGTGGGTGTGTAATGATTGAGCTATGCAGGAGAGCCCTCTCTAGCTGACGATGTTCGCGAGCAACAGTCCACGTACGTGCATGGTCTGGCTCTGGTGCAGGGCAGTGATGGCCTGGAGTGCCTGGGTCTTCGTGCCCATGCGAACAAACGCAGCTCCTGCGATAACAGAACAGAACGCCCCTTCAGTGGATAGCACCTAACACTCCCTCTCCCCATTCTCTCTTCCCCTCCCCTCCATTGTCCCTCCTCCATTCCTCTCCTCTCCCTTCCCCTCCACTCCCTCTCCCTCCTCCCCTCCCTCCCTCTTCTCCCCTCCCCCCTCCTCCCTTCCCTAATTCCTACCTTTGCTCTTTCCTTCAGCATTTCTGAGTATGGACACATCCTCCACGTGTCCGTACGTTCCAAACAATGCCCTCACATCCTCCTCTGTCAGGTTCTTTGCTAGCATTCCCACGAACAGCCGACGGTCCTCTGTGCATGTGTGAAGGGGAGGGGGAAGGGGAGGGAGGAAGGGAGAAGGAGGAAGGGGGAGGGAGGAAGGGAGGGGGAGGTAGGGAGGAAAGGGGAGGGAGGAAGGATTAGGAGATGTACAGTTTACTTGGACAGCCGAGTTTCTTACCCACTGGTGTAGCTTTGTGCTCGTGTGTTGCTGGTTTCACTTGCATGGGATGATTCATCTGTCAGTCACAATGTGCGTGTGCATGTAGGTGTGTGTGTGTGTGTGTGCGTGTGAGGGTGTGTGTGTGCGTGTGAGGGTGTGTGTGTGCATGTGTGTATGTGTATCGTATTCATGCGTTACTACAATGTACATGTACATTGTTAGTGCATGCGCCTCATACATAACAAGCAGCTTGGAGCAAGAGTTGAGTCCACATCTAACAGTGAATGAGAACAATCCTAACACGTACAAGTGAGCCACGCTCAATAGTGCGTGACTACAGTGTCTGCATTATGCATATGTACATGTGAGTATGTGCGTGAGGGGGTTACGCTATCCCCACACAACAGTACACAAGTCCCTGATGGTTGATTCTCCAGTGGACCGCGGCAGCACACACACACACACGACCACTCCAGTGTGGAGCACGACCAACGATCAACGAGGCCAGACCCACAGTTGGAAACACATAACACAACTCAGTCCCGGAGTTATCAAGCAGACCAACAGGTTAACTGCTCCAACAGGAAGCCGCACAATCTGCTAGAGTCCTGATTTCTTGGTGAAATGAAACAAAGGGCACCTAGTGATCTGGGAAAACGATTAAGTGCTTATCATGATTATGCGCACTCGCTCAGCTACTTCCCCCGCGTTCGCCTACGTGAGTAATCCGGCGCCAGACAGCTCTCTGTGCAGAGCTGCTGCTCCACGATTGCATCGATCCGCTTCAACTGCTGCTCCCCGTTTGCGCCAGCTTCAGCTGCTGCTCACCGATCAGTGCATCCGCTTCAGTTGCTGCTCCCCGATTGCGTCCGTTTCTAGTGCTCCCCGATTGTGTCTGCTTCGGCTGCTGCTCCCTGATTGCATCCACTTCAACTGCTGCTCCCCGATTGCGTTCGCCAGCTGTTGCGGAAGATTCCAGCCCATGCCCAATGTTCTCGAACATTCTTCGCAGAGTTTGAGGTAGGTACAAAGGTCCCGCGTCACTAGTCTAGTCCCGCCCCATGAACATCCCACTTCCGTTACACACACACACACACACACACACACAACACACACACACACACAACACACGTCGGTTAAAATCTTAATGTCTTGATGATACAATAATCATGATGCTTGGAAAGTCCACCAGCTCTACTGGGAACTTGTATCGGACATGAGCTATTATCAATCTAGTCTGGCGGGTGCGGACCTTCCAATCTGGCTCAGGAGGCTAAGTTTAGACTTGAGTAAGCTCCCTTGTTTCATACATGTAGTTGCCTCTCAGGTGAAAACTCATGACCTGGGCTAGCGAACAACTGGGGAACCAGTTACCGTACGGTGAGGGGAGAATGCCATGGGTGGCCATGGGGACCCTACGGTGAGGGGAGAGTGTCATGGGTGGCCATGGGGACCGTACGGTGAGGGGAGAAGGCCATGGGGACCCTACGGTGAGGGGAGAGTGCCATGGGTGGCCATGGGGACCCTACGGTGAGGGGAGAGTGTCATGGGTGGCCATGGGGACCATACGGTGAGGGGAGAGTGTCATGGGTGGCCATGGGGACCATACGGTGAGGGGAGAGTGCCATGGGTGGCCATGGGGACCCTACGGTGAGGGGAGAGTGTCATGGGTGGCCATGGGGACCATACGGTGAGGGGAGAGTGCCATGCGTGGCCATGGGGACTGATTGCTCTGCTATGGACGTGTCCGGGTGGACTGTTAACAGTATGACACTCCAAATTCTTAGTTGGTGAGGGCAAAGGTCAAACTGTGAGAGTTAAAATCACAGTCTTGTTTGCAGACACTTGCTGGTTGCCGGGTGCCAGAATACTGTCTGATGCTCCACCAAACAAATATAATGCATAACTTTACGGCAGTAGTACACACAGCCGTCTGAGTACCACTTACACACCATCAGTTGTACTATTATCAACATTCACCTTATCAAACCATACCGTAGTAGGGCTATCACAACCGAGGGGAGTGTTCCACTCAGCAAACCCTCCACAAGCACCCCACCACCCTGCACACACTCCCCTCTCTCCACCCTCCACACACTCCCCTCACCTCACCACCCTCCACACCCTCTGCTCACCCAACCCTCTCCACACACTCACCCCGGGCAGCGTCTTCTTCTCATGGAGGCTCTTCTGGGCGTCAACAGCAGCTTGCCGTGTGGCAAACATTACAAATGCGCACCCTGCAAGACAAATTTAATAACATAACATCAAGTGTATTGCTGTGCATCCGGGCAAAATCTAGCAATTCTGTGATTGTAGTTTCTGCAAACCAGCTCAAAGATGTACAAATCATACTCAGCTCAGCTATGTACAACTGTACGACATACTACATACTCAAGACTATGTGGCCACAAGTGTACTGTCGCACACTTCACTCTAACTTCAAAGGGCATTATAAATCTCCAGGCTACTGCGTGTATGTACGATGTGCTTGCTTGAAATGCCGGTGCGTTTATTATTAAGCAAATTATAGATCCAACTTATCATTAGCCAAATTACGTCCACTTCCCTCCAACACCTACCCCTGTGGAGTCCAGTTGTCCTATCTTTCAGCACGGTTAGCTCCTGGATGGGGCCAAACGGTTCCAGGATCTGCCGAACCTCTGCCTCCTCCCAGCTTTTCGGGATCTGACCGACAAAGAGTTTGATCGGTTCTCCGTGTTTGTCCTCATAGTTCACATCTGTGTCCATCCTGCCGTGGTGTGCCCTACGTCCGGGAAAGCTTTCAAACGCTTGCAAAGCTTAACTAAACCTCGGGTCTCGCTCGAAGCAAAAAGCACGAGGAGAGGGAAATTCAAATTTCTCCAGTCCTTAACGGATAATTAGAGAGGCTTCCCGCCTTTTTGCGCCATCAGGCCACGTGTATGCGCAAGCATGTGCGCAGAATGCCAACTGCAAACTTCAGTACGACAATCGATTTCTCTCCTAGATCCTAGACCCAACCATGCCAAGGAGGAAGCCCAAGGTTTTCAAGTCATCATCGCCTGAAAAGGAAGGCAGCTCTGAAAGTGACCAACCACAGCTGCAAGAGGAGCAGGGCAAGCAACCAGGGGTTGAGACTTCAATGGATGGCGGTACCTCCAGCGACCATGATGGTGAAGCCGAGCAACTTCCTACTGCGAAACGGCTGAAAGATGACAAAGAGCCTGGAGAGGAAGTAACAGTGGAGAATAAGGCTAAAAGCAAATCAACGCTCGAAGAGACGCTAGGTAGCCATGGCCATGCAAAACTGGTAGCAGAGGAAGACGTTTTGGAAGAGAAGCCGAGAGCTCGAGGCAAGAAGAAGGCAGCAACCAAGAAGGAAAAGCCAAGTAGCCAGGCAAAGCTGGAAGCAGAGGAAGAATTGCCTGCAGAGGAAGAATTGCTGGACGAGGAAGAATTGCTGGAAAAGAAACCAAGAGCTCGAGGCAAGAAGAAGGCAGTAACCAAGGAGGAAAAGCCAAGTAGCCAGGGAAAGCTGGAAGTAGAGGAAGAATTGCCTGCAGAGGAAGAATTGCTGGACGAGGAAGAATTGCTGGAAAAGAAACCAAGAGCTCGAGGCAAGAAGAAGGCAGTAACCAAGGAGGAAAAGCCAACTAGCCAGGGAAAGCTGGAAGTAGAGGAAGAATTGCTGGAAGAGAAGCCAAGAGCTCGAGGCAAGAAGAAGGCAGTAACCAAGGAGGAAAAGACAAGTAGCCAGGCAAAGCTGGAAGCAGAGGAAGAATTGCCTGCACAGGAAGAATTGCTGGAAGAGAAACCAAGAGCTCGAGGCAAGAAGAAAGCAGTAGCTAAAGATGAGAAGGAGCCAGTGGAGCACACGAAACGTGAAGAATCTGCCTCAGTTCAAAGCATGCCAGCTGTCACTCGCAAACCTGCAAAGAAGAAGGGAAAGGGTGAAGCTGTTGCTAAGGAATCTGGTACAAAGAAGGCCCAAACGGAAGACAAGGCAATGCAAGGGCGTGCGTCTTCTCATAGGCGGTACTGGTTGATGAAGTCAGAACCGGAATCTCGCCTGCAAAGAGGTGTAGATATGAAGTTCAGCATAGAGGATCTGCAGAATGAGCCCGATCAGACGGCCTGCTGGGATGGAGTGAGGAATTACCAGGCAAGGAACTTCATGCGGGATGATATGAAAGTCGGAGACTTGGTTTTCTTTTATCATAGCAACTGCAAAGACCCTGGAATCGCTGGTGAGTCAGACACAAGAATCATTATTGTTGAAGTTCTTGGAAGTATGTTACCCCCCCCCCCCCCCCCCCCCCCCATACGTACACGCATGCACACACACACACACACATGCACACATGTCTACACGTTTCCATGCCTCCATCCGTATCTTGTAGGTATTGTTGAGATTGTCCGTGAAGGCTACGTGGACCACACCCAGTTCAATGAAAAGGATCCTCACTATGATCCCAAAAGCACGCCAGAGGACGCAAAATGGTTCATGGTAGATGTGAAGTTTGTGCGCCTCCTGAAAAGGTTTATTTCACTCTCCGAACTCAAGGCTCTTCGCCGGGATCATTCCAAGGCAGAGAATGGGGGTGTCCTGGCTGGAATAGCACTCTTTACCATGGGCAGGTTATCAGTGCAGCCATTGACGAAAGAAGAGTTTGACTTTATTCTTTCGCTGGAGGAGAAAACGCCGTGACGTAGAGCTGTACGTGCAGTAACAGTGCCTCATCAATTCCTCATCAAGTATTATCTACATAGTCACAGAACCCCTTGATGCACTCCATTGAGGCAGCATCACTGAGTATTTTCCATGATCCTTCATTGTCAAAAAATCATCAGACATTATTTCCATATCGTTTGTGTTCGCTTATTCATCCGGGGGGGGGGGGGACTCCCATCGGATTCCCCCAGAACAATATTAAGTTTTCCAAGTGATTGAAGTTGAACCTCGGCGACGAACAAATTATTTGCAGTGGCTCAGGGATCACGATGTGCGAGCGATGGAGGCTAACGGTGAAGGGGATGACTGGGTGCTTGATCCACGTCGGCATTGCTAACCCGCAGGTTAGGACAAAATTAGCTATAGAGTCTACAGTGTACTTCGATCGGGAGCGTTAGTCTTCGTCCGTTCCGGGCCAGCAACCTGCAGTGGTGCACATGTGTGTATCAGTAGATCTATATACATCGATCACTGTCATGCGTTTATATGTTCACCTTGCCTGAAGGCTACATGACATCTCGCAGAAATTTTTTTACTGATGATACAAGAGGTTTTCAGGTTTGCTTGTCCAAGATCCATTCCAGAAATCAGTGCATGTGCAGAGGTATGGCATATGCCGCGGTGGAAACAATCATTTGAAATCTTAGCCATGAGTTAGCTACATATGCATGAGTATTACGTTTGTTTGTTAGAGTCGATTGCAGTGATGGTCCGTCTTCACAGGCAGGACATCTGCACCATGTAACAAATGCACACCGCACAACGTCTCATCAGTTTGCATGTGCCAATATCTGAACTGGGTCAATCGTGGACAAGCGACCCCTCCAGTGTATGCCAGAGTAATGGCTTGCATAATCTCGAAACTGGATCATTGTGAGGATCTGGCACGAGACTGCTTTTTTAGGTTTCAATGGAATCGGATGTTCAGTCCAAGAGTTTATATATCTCACAATGAGTATTTTGTTACACTAACTACTTGGTGTTCATTGACGCAGGAAGCCACTGTCCTGGATGTGAAGAAGGAGGTGCATCGTCAGGACAGCAAGCTGGCCCCTCACCTCCAGAGATTGGTGTACCAAGGAACTGGTGGGAGCAGAACTGTGTTGGAGGATGACTGCAAGTAAGATAGCCAGCTAGCTACATGTATAGGTTGCAGATTAATGCTAGCCTCGTTCCCAGGCTCCTCCCAGGCTCCTCCCCATCTTTGCGAAAAAAAAGCTGGGGAGGAGCCTGGGAACGAGGGTAGATTAATGCCACTTTGATGTCAAGCGGCAGGTCCTTGAAGTAAGTGGTTCCTGCTGGTCACACAAGCCAGCCCTTCACTAGTAACTAGCCTGGTAAACTAGGCTCCTGCTGGTCAAACAAGCCAGCCCTTCACTAGTAACTAGCCTGGTAAACTAGGCTCCTGCTGGTCAAACAAGCCAGCCCTTCTCTTGAAACTAGCCTGGTAAACTAGGCTCCTGCTGGTCAAACAAGCCAGCCCTTCACCTGGAACTAGCCTGGTAAACTAGGCTCCTGCTGGTCAAACAAGCCAGCCCTTCTCTTGGAACTAGCCTGGTAAACTAGGCTCCTAAACAAGCCAGCCCTTCACTAGGAACTACAGTAGCCTGTTAAACTCTGCTCCTGCTTATTAAAAACTACAATTGCATGGGGAATTTGCTTTCAACACCTAGCACATCACCTCCAATGCTACATTTTGTGTGCTCTTCGATCAGTTGAAATTCTCATGCAGTTTGCCGTGTGTGGACTGTTAGTGATCCCTCGTGCATTGTCCAGGCTAGCATCCAGTGTCGGACTGTGTAGTGGGACGACTCTACTGATGGTCGTGCTGCAGCCATGTGAACTCTATGTGCGCAGTGTGGATGGGAGGATGCACACCATCACCGTCCCCTCCAGTGAACCCAAGGTCTGCTTCACTACAGTGTGGTGGGGCGTACCAGTGCATGTTGCAGATGTAATGTCTGATCAAATGTGTGTGGCTGTTCAAAGTAGAGATTTTGTCTTGTAGTACCTATTTTAGAACTGGTCTCCGGTTAATAAGTCATACTCGGCAGACTGAGCCGCAAGTTTCACATGCACACACACTTGAATGTTACCGTGTTTTTCAGGTTGCTTGCTTCGTCCAAACTCGGAATGCAAAACTGCAAAGTATCACGTGACTTGAATCCACCAATAGAATCCAAGTTGTCACGTGACAACTTGGATTCTATTGGTGGATTCAAGTCACGTGATACTTTGCAGTTTTGCATTCCAAGTTTGGACGAAGCAAGCAACCTGAAAAACACGGTATACAAAAGTTATAATTCAATTCCTGGAATTTCCAGTAATTTAACTGTATATAGCTCAGTACACCATCAATTAGGAATACAGGCGAAAATATTATTTGATTTCTACATGACAAAATTAACTCTTTACCAACCATAAGAACCATAAGAAAGAGCTTAAGGAAGCAAAAACCCTGTATTAAAGTTTAGTACTACTCACGTGACCCTCAACGAATCAGAATCGATCACATGACCAGGCCCGTAGGCTGGGGGGGTTCGGACAAACCGCCCGCACGGTCATTTAGGTCCGGTCCCGCTGCAAACAAGCGTACTTACAGTCTTACTTACTGCAGTCACTGTCTTGTGCCGGTGTCTTCCTGGAGTGCTCACACGCGATTGGTATAGCTACCGAGTAGATCGTAGTATCATGTACGATGCTAGAACAATATGAACCTCGTTCCCAGGCTTTTTGACGAGAGGAATCAATGTCTGGGAACGAGGACGTACGCGTTGGACACGCGATTGTCATGTTACACGCATGCGCGAACACACGTGGTGCTGGTAAAGACAGCTGTACACAACATGGGGCGCCGTGAACAGAAAGAGCTAGCGTGCATGAGAGAAAGCGGGCAGCTGCCATGTCCCAGAGTTTGCAGAAGTTCTTGCCGCCGAAAAAGAAGACCGCAGTGAATACTGAAGGCGATGCTACTGCTTCTGGTAGTCAGATAGGATAAAGTTCTTGTGTAACCTCATCTTTTTTGTTCGTGATACTGCCTAGCCAGGCATGCACACGTGCACGAGCGCTAGTGTCCCAAAATACACCAGAATCGATCTCAGAGCATCTAAACTCAAAATTTTTCCTGGGGGGGGGGCATGCCCCCAGACCCCCCTACCTACTGCGCGCTTCGCTCGCTGCCAGATGGTTTGGTCCACTTCATATTCAAAGAAGAACCCCCCCCCCCCCCCCCTGTAAAAATTGAGCCTACGGGCCTGATGACTGAGCATTAAATTGTTTATTGCACACTTTAGTCTAGATAATGCACACTTTTTCAAAGATCAACGGCTGTTTCGGGTCAGTGAGTTGCACTAAGTAGTTTAGATATCAGTTTGCAGTGCATTACGGGCTTTAGTGCACTCTGGCAATCAAGTTAACGGTCTCAGGCGGATAATGCACTCGCGTTCGGCTCGTGGCGGCATTATCTCGCCCTCGACCGTTAACTAGATTGCCCTCGTGCACTAAAACCCATAATGCACTGCAAAGTGGTATTTAAATATTCTTATGGGCTTATGGGAGCTCATGACAGCTTTTGCAGTCATTGGTTGGTAAAGAGTGAACCAGTGGTTTTCATAGCAACTGGAGGTATGTACTGATGTGCCCCTCAACCCTTTAACACCATCTGTAGTCATACCCTCTTGCTGAACTGAGGGTCCTGGTCGAGGCAGCAACGCACGTGAGACTGGATGACTACCAGTTCCAGTTCCAGGGGAGGCCTCTGGACGAGAACTGCCATGGGAGGAAACTGACCCTGGGCCACTACAACATCAAGGCTGGGGACACCTTGTTTCTGATGAAGATCGGGTTTGCTTTGGAGATCACAAATCCACAGGTAGGGAGTTGTGGCATACCCACCATAGCTTATTCATAGGAATGACAGTGCAATGTTATTCAGCATTCATGAGGGGACTTTTGCCAATGCATTCTGAGCTGACTTGTACATTTATCATGACAGTGCAATACATTGGAACTGAAACTAAAGATGACCACCTCATAGTTCTTAGTACCCATTGTCATGGCAACTGCCTCATTCTTGAGATGTGGGAGAGCATGAGTCAGCTGACAGTGCCCACTTGAACTATATCCATGTGAGACAACAGTGACAGTGTAGCCTTGTTCCCAGGCCATTTCCCCACCGTAATTGCATACTCATAATTGAGTCATGGTGGTACTTAGTACAAGAAGGGTATGGAGTAGGTTAGTATCTTCACCCATTAACCATTACTCACTTTGTAGTATGCTGAGTATGTTGTTGTGTAACCGGTGTGTATAAACCAAATACACTGCTGACCATACATCATGAGAGGTGGAAATCTAACTCACGTAGTCATGATTGTGTGCCGAAGGTTTGATTTAGGACATTGCTTAAATGCAAGCAATGAGAAGCTGGGCGGGGTCTGGGAATGAGGCTAGGGTTATGAGGTGTACAATGTTTGTGTCTTGTAGAATTTGGAGGACATATCGTTGCATTATGAACTACCTGAATGTGAATCTGCATACTCCCTTTCTTTGTGTGCAAGTATGATAATCATTGGACCTCTCTCTGTGGTGGCAGGTGGACCTTTGTTTCATGGTGGATTGCACTGGCTCTATGAGTGGGTGGATTGATGCTGTGAAGAACTACGTCAAGCAGCTCCGGGACAGGCTGGAGGTCGAGTACAAGGGCTGTGACATTCGCTTTGCCTTTGTTCGCTATACCGACTATGACCAACCTGCCTCCACTCGAAACACTTGGATCGACTTCACCAAGTGAGATTACACTACCCAGGAGTGCACAAGCACTATGAAACAGCGGCAAGAGTGCATGATGATGTCATCTGCATTCCACTGTGCACAATTAAGATGATGTCATCATGCAGCACTCCTGCATTGCTGCGTCGTACTGTTTTGTGTCTAACTAATACAGTGTGCTAATGATTTGTGTTTATATCCAGGTCTCAGCCTGCTTTCCATGGTTTTGTGAGCTCGATCAGTGCTGGTGGAGGAGGTGATTCACCAGAAGACATTATGGGTGCCCTGAAGATTGTGTTCACAACTCTCTCGTGGCGCTCAGAGGGAAGCAAGGTATGCCAGTGATTGTTTATGTCTTGAGAAGGTTGCAATGATTTTTCAATTACAGGTGCTTATCCACATTGCGGACTGCCCATGTCATGGAAGGCAGTACCATGACCTCGATGACACCTATCCCAGTGGTGATCCTGCTGGAATCTCACATAAGATGATGATGACAGATGTTGAGCGTTTCAACATCGACTACTGGTTCGGGTACATCCAGAAAGCCAATACAGATAAGATGATTGGCATATTCAATGACAGCTTGCGAACTCTGAGTGATCAGCGGCTGATGATCCGACAGTTTGATGCCGTCCAGCCGTCCGAGGTGGGAGAAGCAGTGCACAAGTCCGTGACAGCAAGCATCTTTGCCTCAGAATCTACGAAGAAACGCAACCGCAAATATACCCTTGATTCTGCAGTTCCCAACTGGCACTCTACTTCCATCATTGAGCAATATGGCAAGAAAACTCCACCTCCCGGGCCAAAAAGCCTCCGCGACCTTCAAGAGGGCCTGGTTGTAGAAGACCCTTCTGTCAATGTGTGCTTCAAGTGTGCCCCACATCCGTTCGCTGAAGGAGCCGAGTCACTAGTGTACCATGCGTTTGACTTCACCAACCGAAGGCCTGTTGTGCTGAAGCAGTTTAAGGCTGCAGACAGGGAGCACAACACTCGTGACTGCTACAAGAAAGAGCTTGAAATCCGGACCATAGCTGCAGCTTACGCCAGGGAATTTAATTCCGACAAGCAGAAGCCGAGCAGTATCTGTCCAATAGAGTTTGTGCCACTCGATGTAGTTGAGTGTGCAGGCGGAACATGTTATCTCCTCGAACCATTCATGGCTGGTCAGATTGAGAAGTTCAGCAACAACACCGGGGTGGTCAGCTCCAAGTCCCCTCACTCTGAAGTGATGCAAGCCTTCAGCCATTTCTCCTGGGTGAAGTCGGGCAGAAGCCTTGTCGTATGTGACCTCCAGGGGGTTATGGATGCTGGCCGACTGCTGCTCACAGACCCGGCCATCCTCTCACGGGGACAACAGGGACTGTTTGGTGGTACCGACCTGGGCTATGCAGGGATAAAGAGGTTCTTCACGACCCACATGTGTGGCAATACATGCAGGCAAATGGGACTTGAAGCTTTCATGCTTTGACTCATTTATAACTTCATCTGCTGATTTAGAATGCGATAATGATGATCATGCAGTTGTCCATTTGGATATTAAAGTGCGTCAGACATTGGAACCTTACGACACTGCATGATTAAACTCTTTACCAACCAATGACTGCAAACGCCGTCATGAGCTCCCATAAGCCCATAAGAATTTATATGGGGAATTTAATACTACCTTAATACAGGATTTTGCTTCCTTGAGCTGTTTCTTATGGTTGGTAAAGAGTTAAAAGTTCTTGGCAATTGTTTGGCCAGTTGAATATGAGGGTGTCTGGCCAAGATGAATGCTTTCATAGTCAACTTCTCGTACACTTCTGGTCTAATGGTTGGCACGATATCTGCTCCCATATACATATTGGAGACATCACTCGTGAACAGTTTACTGTGGTATGTAGCTACGAAGCAAATGTTATCTCTATAACTCAGTGAAAGAATATTTCACTCAATTGAGTTGAAAAAGCAAGTTCTTGTTGAACCTCCAGGCTTGTGTAAAAGCTTAAGAGTGAATACGTCTACTATACCTAGCCACACAGGCCTCTATAACAGGGCTTGTAGTATGTAGCTTAATTTCGATCTAGTGCCACGGAGCTATCGCGAATTCAACTTCTCGTAATTCTAGTTGGCACGATATCTGTTCCCACATAATACATACAGATCGCTCAGCTACTCCAACCTGCATGTCAGTCACACATTCCTCATAAGAGGTATGTAGCTACGAAGCAAATGTGATCTCTAACTCTGTTCAGGAACATTTTTCACTCAATTGGGACCCACAACTGCTTGTAGTACGTACCGGTAGCTTAGTTTTGATCTAGTGAGCTATAATTATATATCGCGAATTAGGACATCCTCCAAGAACAAGTTGTAGTTTGTGTCACACAACATTTCATTAGGTAGCTATAGTGTTCAGCGAATGTTGAATTCAATACAGTGGAACCTCCGAGTGTGGACTCTCCGTGATTGAACAATATTATGTGTTAGAACTAGGGAACCAATTATTTGGGAGATCAAAAACCGTGTATAGTTGAACTGGATATCTTTATTGCACTCGCGTGAACTGCAGCTGTGAGTATATATACAGCAGGGATGCTGTAAAGGTAATTTGTAATTGTAAAATTCACACCATCAACAGGAAATCCCTTGTCAGATGCTGACTGCAATGCTACCCAAGAATGTTGAAGGTAATGAGGACCTTGTTTACCGTAGTGATACTAAATGGTTTCATGTTCTTTTGTTCGAATTCGCATAGCTAAATTGGAAATAGGGTGGTGTTGAATTAATAATAATTTGTTCAGATGCAATATACACAGATGGTGCTGTGAACTGACTCAGTAGGCCCCAGACCCCTTGGAACCTGCCCTAAATGCCTCTTAGAAGACACCCCAGTTATATGGAGGGGGTGCACCAGACACTCTAACCGCTTAGGCCATGGCACCACTGACAACTGAGCCAATCAATGCATTATAGTTAGCCACCACATCGTACAGCATACAGAAAAGTCAAAAGATCAATGATCCTCGCTTAAAACCATTTCAGGTCTACAGTAAGGCAGTGCATCATAAAGTGGGGATGAAGGTAGCTACAGTAAAAGTCATTGGCCTGGAACACACATAATATTGCTAATCGCCACATGCCATGCAGCGTTTGAGTTCCATCTACATTCCATAACCAAACAGCATAAGAGAAATTTTGTACAGTTTGTGTTCACACGGGAGCAGAGTTCATTAGGTCGAGTTCAGCGGATGTAGAGTTCAATATGTTCAACTGGAACGTCTTCGTCTTGAGGGGCTTGATCTCCACAAATACGAACTTCGATATCATCAGTTGTGGCCTGGGGTAGCTGCTTGCAGAACTAGGGGGCGGTCACCCCAGGTGGGTAGCTCAGCTCACAGCAGGGAGGGGATCCACAGCCCTGACCATCCCAGAGTGGGTCACCTGCATACAGTGTATAACTGATTAATGTGGAAGGGTTCCCACTCTCACAGAAGTAGTAATTTCCAATGTAGGAGGGAGCAGCAGCTCCACCCACACAGGGACACGAAGCCTGAAATTGGCGCGTCTCAGAATATCCAGCTGTGAAGGTCCAGATGTGCTGCCTTGTTCCAGGTGGTCCATATGTAAGGGATACTCCATCCACGTAGGCACCTTCTATAGTGGCGGTAGATCCAAATGCATCTACTGTGCCGTGCTGATACCCTATCACTCTCCCACACACGTGGCTGTAGCTGATGCCGTAAGTGCTGTACACAACTGAGAGACACCCTGCATCACTGCTGCCCCTTCCACACAGTCTCATCGGTGCTGTGCTGCGAATTTGTAGGGTCCATTCACCTGGGCACTGTTGGGATGGGTCTCTCATATTCAGATTGGCTACACGTGTCCACCCTCCAGTGCTGTTGCAGCCACACACTCTGTTCATGTTGCAGTAGACCTGCACTGCAGTGCCACTGCAGTAGTAGCCGGATGCATGGTTGTCCATGAGGTAGCTCTGAGATTTCACTGCAGGAGTTTGCGGGTCTACTTTGCTGTGAGCCTACAGGAACCAGACTGGGTAGGATGGTGTCCCTGGCCATGTCCCTCAATTCCATGTCAATTTCATCCAGTATTGTCCTTGTCTACGGCTCACCAGGACACACACCCTCACTTCCCTCCAGCACCTTCCCGTTGTAGACCACATGCTCAGTGGTAGCAAATGCTATCAGCTCAGCCAGAGCCAGCAGGAGAACATGCACAAACATATCTCTACATGTAACACAAAGGCTGGTATAAAGGGGTGGAATCCTCAAACACAGAGAGTGGATTCATTGCTTCCTTCTCAGTGACCTGATACAGCTATGTTTATAAAGTCAAGTGCCCACTACAACAACATATATACTTCACAATTCAGTAGTCTCACAGGCTAGACGTTTGCGGGGGAGGCCATCTGGCCTGCGAGACAAACAATTTGGGTCCACTAGTGCTGAAAATCTAGTGCATAAATTTAAAGAGTGGACCAGGATTTCACAATAGCCACTTCATTTTCAATACAAAGTTTCGACCCAACTGGGTCTTCCTCAGGTACAGAGAGTAAAAACAGGCTAGTTTTATATACACTGAAAATGCACAACAAGGGGTATATTAGCGTTCAGGCTTGTGACGTCATCAGACAATGCACACATCATCTAGCCGTCTAGCCATCTGGCCGCCTCCATCCAGACCGCCAGAAGAATCGCATAAAGCGGTGTACCACTACATACCGCCACGCACACCCGATTGAACACGACCGCACGGTGGTAAATCTGTCAGATGCACCCCTCTCCAAGGCTGAAAAAGCCAACTCACCAAAAGTCTGTTGTTTTGACACACCACCAAAAATCGATACCTTTCGGTATTACAGGTCTACAAAATAATGCAGTAAGGCAGTACATAATAAAGTGGGGATGACGGTAATGTATTAATGTTGCTACTTGCCATAATTATGTCATGTATAGTATTTAAAGTTCCACTTGCAATCCAAACAGCATAAGTGTTCACACAGCAGCTGATTTGACTAGGTTGAGTTCAGCGGATGTAGAGTTCAACAACTTCAACTGGAGTATCTTCGTCTGAAGTAGGTTCATTCGCACATATACGAACTTCAATATCATCAGCTGTGGCCTGGGGCAGCTGCTTGCAGAACCAGGGGGCGGTCACCCCAGGTGGCCCGGAGCTCAAATCACAGCAGGGAGGGGATCCACAACCCTCACCATCCCAGAGTGGGTCATTTGCATAAAGTACAGAGGTCAATCGTCCAGGATTCCCACTCTCACAAAAGTAATCATTTCCCACATAGGAGGGAGCAGCTGCTCCACTCACACATGGACAAGAGAACATACCAACGGCAATCTCCCGAATTCCGGCAGTGAAGGACCAGATGTGTTGCCTTGCTCCAAGAGGTCCATGTGTGAGAGAAACCCCATCCACATAGGCGGCTTCTATTGTCGGCTGACCACCTCGTAAGAATGCATCTGTTGAGGCATACTGATACCCTATCACTCTCCCACACACGTGGCTGTAGCTCATTCCATAAGTGCTGTACATAGCTGAAAGGCATCCTCCGCCACTGCCGCCCCTTCCACACAGCCTCCTCGGTTCTGAGCTGTAGGTTTGTAGGATCCATTCACCTGGGCACTCTGGTTCAGATGGGTTACTCATGTTTAGATTGGCTACACGTGTCCACCCTCCAGTGCTGTTGCAGCCACACACTCTGTTCATGTCACAGTACACCTGCACTGCCGTGCCATTGGAGCTCCCCACCCAGTAATAGTCAGAGGGGCAATTTGCAAAGAGTGCACTGCAGGAGGCTACAGGGCTGGCCTGGGTTTGACCAAGAAGGCAAAGAGTTGGGATAACGGTGTTGCGTATTATGTTTTGAATGTCCTGGTTGATCTCATCTCGTGCCGTTTCTCGCACCTCGTCCAAAGGGCAGACTTGTTCATTGGTGTTGGTGACTCTGACAGGGATGGTGAGGGGGAGGGTGTTGTCTCCCTGGCCGGCAGAGGGAGTGGGAAGAGAGACCAGAGCTAGGATGGCTGTGAGGACCAGCAACAGCGTCTTGCAGTGTCAACTGGAATGCAGTGTCTGTGCCAAAGGTTCTTCTCATTAGCTAATACTCTCCCAGCATGGATCCTTTTGTTCCACGGTTGTGTACTGGCAGATGTGTCAGCTCTGTGGTAATTAGTAAGTGCAGGAAATGATGAGACAGAGTTTGTGCACCATGGAATCAGTGGAGATCAACAGCTGTCTTCATTCAGTAGACTTGGCTACTGGGCTGGCAGTGTTGCACCAGGAATAGTACAGAACTTGTACACTACTTTGTTGACATGGTCTTATGAGTTTCTTATTTGGCTCCTCAAGCTACGAGAGACCTCGCTGTACTCACAGTAGGGGAGCTCAAACAGTATCTGTAGGAAGCATCTGGTACCATGTACAAATAGCCGCAAAGTAGCTAGCTAGTACGTATATTCTGGTTGCCATGTTGAAGTTATAGCTACATAGCTACATGCCTCCTTTGAGAGGCTTGATTTAGCTACGGGTTGTAAAATGCTTGTAAATAATAGTAGTTTACAACTTGTGAACATGCATGTTCACATCTTGCTAAAGTTCTTGGAGCTGTCCAGAGCCAAGTAACAGCTCCGATATCTTTAGACCACTTGCAAGATGTAAATATGCATACACAAACATGACATGGGCTGGTCTCTGCCTTGATGCACCCTTCTTTACATCTTGTGAACGGTCTAATACTCTTGGAGCTGTACCATACCATTTCTAGTACCTCCCTAGAGTGGTAACCTACCCAGGTTGTAGCTAGTCTATAGTGGTGAGCAATTGTGAGAAAGTGTATCTATTTTTCCCGAGCCAAACTGCTCAATTTGCCTTGCTGTACTGCCCTCACTCCCGGACATGCAGTGTCACAAGTTAGGTAGCTACACGATTGAGATAAAGAACAGGTGTACTATCTAACTTATGACTGCGGACTAACAATTCCACAGATGAATTATTTCTTACCCATCATCCTGTCCCGTATGGGATACCAGCCTTTGGCTGAAAGGTAAAGTATAAGCACCTTCGCCCTTTTCACCAAAAATAACACCCGCTCAGTGATGTGTGTTATCTTCTGGAATTATAACCCATGATTGTGTCTGCAATCCCTACGCATCTCTAGCTACTGTTCAGACATACTTTTACATGAGCAACAGGCAAAGTAATTGCATAATAGCGAGTGCATTTGATGCCTGTTGTGAATGCAACTATTCCTGAATGGGATGAGTATTCACGTGATTACCTGTAATCTGTTAATCATATACTTCCAGAAGCAAACATGAAAAGGAAGAGACTGGAGTGATAGGCCACGCCCAAAGCAAGCGAAATGGACATTGTTTTTTTTAATGTTGTTGCAGTCAGGGAGTACTAGACACTGTTGTATGCCAAAGGACAAAAGCAAGGTGTTGCGACACTTTATAACAGTATAGCGACCAATATTACACATAGCAGCTAACAACAGTTGGCTATAGTATGGCACAATGACATTGACTATGTAGGTGCCAGCATTCTCACAGGCTGTGACAGAACTTTTCATGTCTTTGTTCGGTTCTCACAGCATATCTTCTGCTCAGGCACAGTGCTAACCACCCAATGTAAGTGCTCACACAGCACCGATTTTCATTAAGGTTGGTGGAAATACCGTGATTTGTCCGCTATCACACTTGGGTGCATCTGATTGGATGAATAAGGATAGCTACTATTATAGACTATTCCAAAGGAGTAACCAGTATGTCTATAGTTTGTATTGACACTATAAGTAGCTATGTAACTAAGTTAGTAAACCATGTAGTTATTATACTCGACTCACATTATTGTGGAGGGGCTGAAGCGGTGCTGTTGATCTTTACAGCTGGGAATGAAACTAGCTATTGTTGTTTATTCTTCCAATCACTTTGAGTGAAGGTCGTATATCCTCTACCGAGTTGAAAGGCGAGTAGTTTTTATTAGTGTGCAATGGCTATTAAATACAATATCAAAGTCAGCAGAATAGTTTACAGGTTGTAGCTAGCTGTAAATAAGTGAAATGTTCGCTTCACACATCACACCACACAAGCAGTTGAGCACGTTCCCCGCATGTAGCTGACAGCTAATGGAGTCAGCTACATGCATGGCGCCATTTCTGGCACCCACCCAGAGCATGAGTAACTGCAGACAACTGTCCGGGATTGCCATCAAGTGTCCTACTGATCTGGAGCCTTAAGGATAGGACAATGGGTCAGGGTTAGGGTTAGGGTAGGATAACGACACAAACAATGATGCCCTGGGACATCCCGGGATATGCGATGGCAATCCCGGACAACCCTGTAACTGCAGTCAGACGTAGCATTGAGTGTACAACTCCCAAATGGTTTCCACTGCCACCATCTCTGCAGTACGTAGGACTCGTGAATATGCCCCAGGACCATAGCCGCTAGTACGGTTGGTCTGGTTTCAACCGGACCACTTTTCAGGGCACCAAAAGTGGCTTGCACACACTGCTCAGCAGACTGGTCGGCAGCCACATCCTCTCTATTTCTGCGAGTGTTGAGTGAAACATGTACTGTAGCTTACAAGTACCACGGCTAGTTAGCAGTGACTCCTACTTATAAGCATATATGTCAGAAACGATCTGAAATCCCTGTGGATTCATGCCCCCAGACTGTGGGTCATGCCCCCAGACCCCCTAGCAGCCGCACTTCGCACGCTTTATTATGCAGCGCCTGCAAACCTCAACATGACCACTTCAAATATCTTGGCTACGGCTCTGCATGTAGCTACTAGCTACCCAGTACTAATGTTGACACCTTTGCAGAAGCAGCAAGGTCCTTGAGCTGCTTTACTCACAAAACGTTGCTTTCGTTGTAGTACCCCCTATCAGCCTTTTTGTCTGCACAGTGCACACTGGCAAGAGTAGCAGTTCTGGCTAGCTACGAGTTCTAAAACGACGCAGCAACAAAAGGTCACAGGCTCAGACCTGACGATTGCACCTGCGCAGTTCACATGCAAACGCATGTTGTGTTCTTTGCTTGTGATGGTTGCATTTGAGGTATACTGGTGCTCTCTGCAGCTGCTTATACTGAATTCTTTAATGATTATACATACGCCACAACAAGGAAAATGCCGATGATCAAACTCATGACATTGTATATAGAACATAGTTCAGCGGATGTAGAGCTCAATAAGTTCAATTTGAACATCTTCATCTCGAGAAGAGATAATAAACACATTACATCATGTCAGTCCACCTTATATTGTAGCTGCACTATATCCTGTAGACGTTCCGCGCAGGGTATGTGTTCTATGAACACCTCTAGTTCACTCAGTACTCACTTTGCTGTTGATTGGAGGAACCACAGCAAGAACTGTCCTGGTCACTGTCAGAGGTCAGTTACTTCCCCCAAGATGACCAGGGACCCCGGGGATCCTAATTAGCGAATATGGCGCGATTGGTTGTTAACACCTGAGTTTGAGTTTGAATTTGGCGGGGTAGTTGCTGACCCCAATGCAAAGGGTCAGGTTCCGGGGGCGGCCGCTACCGGCTACTAGTAAGGTAAGTCCGGGTAATTTCGGTCACCGGGTATTTCCGGTGTCACAGCGGATCGCGTCCGGCCGCGGATAGTGTCCGCCCCGGACCCGATATGCTAGCAGATTGTGTCCGCTTTCGCGGATAGGGTCCGGAGGGCGGACGCTAACTGCTAGCGGATGGAGTCCGCCCGGACTCGGTCCGCTAGCGGATTATGCCCGCCTGGACACTAGCTATCTGTTTAATAGCAGATACTGTCCAGGCAGACACTATCCCACCCCGCTGACACTATCCAGGCGGACACTATCTGCTAGCAGATACTGTCCAGGCGGACACAATCTGCTAGCGGATAGTGTCCGGGGACACAACCAGGATAAGAATAATTGTAGCATAAGTAGTAAATGTTGCATAATAATAATATTTATAATAAAAGATGAATGTTGCACAATAAAGATGAATAATAACAATGTTGAATAGTACAATTATTGTTGCATAATAATAAGAACTTCATACTCTTGCGCTTCACTCAACTTCTCCTTCGCCATTTCGCCCACTGGACTATGTGAATTCAACTCTCCAAGACGCGGCCTTTTATACTGCAGTGCTCTTCAAAACATGTCAAGGTCATGGCCTTCGCGCGGGACGGTTGTACGGACAGAATCAAAACCATGGCCTTCGCGGGACGGTTGTACGATCGGCCGGACAGAATCCGCGAAGCCGGACCGTTTCCGCTAGTCCGGGTGGACGCAATCCGCTAGCGTATTGCGTCCGACCGGACACAATCAGCTAGCGGATCACGTCCACCGGACACAATCTAGGCCGGACGCAATCCGCGATGACACCGGTCACTTAGGCAGATACGCGCAAAGGATGCAAGGTTTCGATTTTGCCGACAGATATGTTATAGCTGAGTGTTGCCTCTATCTGCACAGCACCATAGTTTTGGCTGAAAAGGTAGCTTTTAGAATAGAGAAGCCCTTCTCTAATAAGTGACCGGAAATAAACCGTGACCGAAATTACCCCGACTTACCTTACGGGTTGACTCAAGTCTGAGTGAGGCGATTCGGGCTAAGGCCAGTCACAGGTAGCCTCGTACCCAGGCCCTCACGCGGAACGCGTGAGGGCCTGGGTACGACTCCACAGGCGTCAGCAATGGCCCGGGTGAGCGACGGTGAGACATAACAATTGCATGGCTACGCTGCTACAGCAGCTTGCTACAGGGATAACAAACCTAGTCTCGCGGGCCAGCCTCTCGCCACACCCACCGGCCGTGAGAGAGTCTGGCCTGCGAGACTAAGCTAACCTGTCTTAGGATAGCTAGCCTAGCCAGGCCTTCCACACCTCCAGCTCCGTTTTTTGCATCCAAAAACTGGAGGTGTAAAAGACCTGCCATGGGAACAAGGCTATGTCTTACCGCAAGTACTACTACAGAGTTCTTCTGCATCACATAGCTTGCTGTCTTTTTCTGGGGAGGTCATCTCAATACTTTAGCTAGCTAGCTAGCTAGCATGCTGTAGTAAACTTTCATTCACAAAATTAATGTGCCTGCCGGAACTTAAGCAAAGGTCACCTAAACTAGGCTGGCTATAGCACCAATTGACTGAGCGGAGAATTCAGTAAAAATTTGTATACTCTGTACATGCAGATGAGGGGCTTTGACTGTGGGAACACCAGCTGCCTGCAGTCAGCACGTCAACCCACAGTATATGAACATCTGTTTCAAAGTCTGAAAAGGTGAGTCTGAGAGAGAGAGGAGAAACTCTTTGGTTTCTTGTGGGCATTACTGAGTGAAGGTGTAGGTTTTTAACTGCGTATTTCAGTAGCATTTCACACACTTATGAATTCAAAATCTATACTGATTTTCCGAAATTCAGAATTGTGTATAGTTTTATAGTTGAGCAAGCACTAGCTGTGAAGCTTCATAATGGACTAAAATGCTTCATGGGTTAGCCATGGAAATGTAACTTGTCCCTTTGGTCTCATCGTACGGTATATTGCCCATAAATAATTAGAATAATTATTTGTTTCCGATGTCATTTGCATTGTATGTAGCTAGTGTATAAGGTGGACTATGTACACATTAATCCATGGTGTATGTTTGAATGTAATACTATGATATTTCATGGGAATTCACGGAAACTGTCATGCAGTTCACGGAATTTTCATTGCTGTCTCAAAGCATACGTAATGCCCACATCTGAAAATAACATGAAAAGTTGTTTTCCTGGATTCATTCCATACACAAAGAATGGAATGAGATACATAACATCATAGAATTTGTGTAAACAGATAATAGAGTAACATATGTATGGGTATACATCTGAATTGGTGACGCGGCAACACAGCAAGTCGGCCGGTGCATGGTGATTTGGGCGAGTGATTCAGGTGAACCGGTGAGCAATGCGGTCAAGTGAAACTGACATCAAGTGACGGTTGCTCATTAGTTACGTTTTTTGTCACCTCCACATGCAGTGCTTTATTCTGGCAAAGCCAATGCCTCCAATGAGTAAGGAAATATTGCAGCCTTTAGTCACAACACAATTACACAACTGGCACCGCAGCTTTGCAGTATTGGTTGTAAGAGACGCTATTGAGAGTATAGGACATCAAAGTCCAAACATTTTGTTTCAGTGGAACTGGACCTTAGCACAACAATGGATGATGTCATTGCCGTTATGTAATCTGAATCCATTTACAGTATGAATGGGTGGAGGAAGGAAGGAGGCTAGCCTGAATGTTTATCACTGCTGAGCTGGTAAAGCTATTGGCACACAACTCCTGTTCCAGAGAGCCCAATTCTGACTTCTTGTACTGTTACAACAGATTTGGTCTGCCCTGTCCCCAGGCACTCGATATCATGCAGGGCACTTGTGGTCTTCCGTAGAATGTACTCCCTATCAGATCACTGCACCATGCAGTCACCATCCTGGCATTTGGAACTGCAATAACTGTCCACAGACCTGAACCCAAAATGGGGACTCAGTATTTGTAAGATACGGCTTCCTGTTTTTAGCTATCTATGTTGCATTGTAATTATACACGTCATGGTATCCTGAAAAGGGCATCCAACTAGTCTGTGGAATAGTGCATGAAATGGAAGAGTGCAATGGAAATGAAATGCCAATGAAATTGGAGTGGTTGACCCTTGTGTGGGCTTTCGTAGTTATTCACCACGTGTTATAATGAATGTTCAACTCTTCAGTGGTTTGGGGAACACACAGTATCCTATCAATCTACAATTCAAAGTTCAATCTACGCTCAATCTAGCTAACTATTGCAAGCAAATGTCCTGAAATAAAGATCACATACATGTAGCAGCAGAGCTCATTAGGTAGAGTTCAACGAATGTAGAGCTCTATAAGTTCAACTGGAGTATCTTCAGTATCTTCATCACCACAAATACGAACTTCAAGATCATCAGTTGTGGCCTGGGGCAGCTGCTTGCAGAACCAGGGGGCGGTCACCCCAGGTGGAGAGCTCAACTCACAGCAGGGAGGGAACCCACAACCCTGACCATCCCAGAGTGGGTCACTCGCATAGAGTACATTGGTCAGGATTATGCCAGAGTGTCCACTCTCACAAAAGTAGTCGTTTCCAACGTAGGAGGGAGCAGTTGTGCTGCTCACACACGGACAGGAGTCAGTAGGGAAAAAGAGAAGGAAAATCTCTGAAACTCCAGCAGCAAAACTCCAGATGTGCTGCCTTGTTCCAGGAGGTCCATGTGTGAGAGATACACCGTCCACATAGGGACCTTCTATTGTCTGTGAACCAGCGCGTTGTCCAAATGCATCTGCTGAGTCGAATTCGTAGCCTATCACTCTCCCGCACACCTGGCTGTAGCTGGTGCCGTAAGTGCTGTACATAGCTGAGAGACATCCTGCGCTAGCGCTAGCACTGCTGCCCCTTCCACACAGCCTCATCGGATCTGAGCTGCGAATTTGTAGGGTCCACGCACCTGGACACTGTTGGGATGAGTCTCTCATATTTAGATTGGCTACACGTGTCCACCCTCAAGTGCCACTGCAGCCACACACTCTGTTCATGTCGCAGTTGACCTGCACTGCAGTTCCATTGCGGCTCCTTATCCAGTAGTAGCCAGTGGAACAGCTTGTGGGGATTGCACTGCAGGAGGCTGCAGGAGTGGCCTCGGTTTGTCCACCACAAAGGGTTGGTATAATGGTGTTGCGTGTCAAATTTTGAATGGCCTGGTCAATCTCATCTAGTACCATTTGCCGCACCTCATCCGAAGGGCAGACTTGTTCATTGGTGTTAATGACTCTGACAGGAACGCTGAGGGGGACGGTAGTGTTGGCTTCCTGGCTGGCAGAGGGAGTAGGAAGAGAGACCAGGATAGCCATGAAGGCGATAAACAGCATCTTGTGTTACAGTGTTAGCTCTTTTGATACTCAAATCAGAAACACTGTTTCGGTGCCAAAACTGCTTCTACTATATCCCAGTACAGATCCCACGTTCATGTACCAGCAGATGTCATACAGCTGTGGTGATCACTCTGCAAAAACAGATTGGTGCATTGTATATACATGCACAGTGACTGCTAGTTTGTTTGTGGAGAATGTTGTGCAATTAACCATTGAGAAAGCTAGCCCAACCTGGACAAATCAACCAGAGACGAATCCGGCCTATGATAATGTACACTAAAAGTGACGTGATGGAGTTCTGCGATTGTGCTTTCAAAGCTGCTGTATGATATGGATCTTGTGTACTTTTTGGTGATATCCAGCTCCCAACAATGTAGCCTACAGACCATGGATGATCTGGTCAAGCTCACACTCTGTTGTCTTGCGCAGTTAGCTCATAACCACCATCCCTGCAATCCATGCAGATCAAAAGTACTGCACAGGTCCTTATTCTGTGGACTTGGGCTACTGGCCTGACATTGCTTGCACTAGGAATGGTGGTAACCGTTATTCTGACCCATATTGACAAACTTCAGAAGAAATGTTCATAATGTAGTGCTAACTAGTTATTGCATACTCCCTGTCTATATTTCACCTGATTGACCAGAGTCATAGGTAGGTATATGGCACATTAGTTGAGCTATGAGGGAATGTGTCTCAGTTGAGCTATGAGGGAATGTGTCTCAGTTGAGCTATGAGGGAATGTGTCTCAGTTGAGCTATGAGGGAATGTGTCTCACGGTACTCACAATAGCAAACACATGATGTGTACTTCTAGCATGTATAGCTGTACCTAAAATCCAGGTGATCTGATTGGTTAATTTACAGTAGCTCCATCCCTCTCACCTCTTATGGCGGCTCCTAGCTCTAATGTTATGTTGTAAAACTGATTGTTAACAGGTAGTACGGTAGTTTACAATTTCATGTTTGCGATATTATATTGGCTAATTGCTTTGTAGCGGTACGTTCAAAAAGTCACTCAATGGAGCATTGACATGCAGAAACAGCTAGCACCTGATGAAGGCTTCCAAGCCGAAATGCTCTGTAGTCATTTGAACATTCGTGTTTACGTCTTGTGAATGGCCTAATGCTGTTGGAGTTGTTACCGTACTTGACACCATTCCTAGCACCTACCTATGTACTGACATACTTCCAAAACCAAGCATGAAAGTTAGAGACTGGAGCACTAACCCATACACCCCAAGTGCAGCGAACTGGATGTTAGTTAGTGGGTGCTCATGCTGGTGGTGGTTGCTGAATAAAGCTTTTGACAGAAGCATGGTGTTGCATCCAGGGTACTGAAACCAAATGACTATGCATATATGTACAGATCGTGGCACAATGACATTAAATACGCAGCACCTGCACTCTTCAATGCACTCGATCAGGTACAGGAAAGAGTCCTTGTGATCAGTGCAATTGCAAGTGCTTGCATAACAGCCATTTCAACCATTGCTACGGTAGAGCATAATTATAATTATCACAAGTTACCACAATTTGTCTGCTATCACACTCGGGCACATCTCATTGGATAAATAAGATTGCAACTACTAGTTGAAAGGAGTGCAGTTTTTAAACTCTTTGTCACATGATTGACACTAATTATTAAACCGTGTTTGTAATATTATACTCAACTCACTTTATTGTGGAGGAGCTGAAGCGGTGCTATTGATATTCCCAGCTGGGAATGAAACTTGTTGAGAGGAGCTACTTTTGCTCTTTCCAACCTCTTCCAGTAAAGCCTGCGTATCATGTAGAGAGACACTATTTTCGGGGTTTTATGAGTTTTGTGGGTGTGCAGTGGCTTTTAATGCAATTCCAGCTTCAGTAGAGCAGCAATTATTAGTGAAATGATCACTTCACACATCACACCACACAAGCAGAGAACACTGTGAACATGCAGCTACATGGTGCCTTTTTCCTTTCTCAGATTACTTGGTATGTATTAGGAGACACGCTCGCATGCATGATTAGAGTGCTCAAGAGTTTATTGCACAAAGAGTCTGCAACTAGCATAATTATGATTAATGGGTACCTAACATGAATCAGAATTGGACTTAGGACCTATTCATATACACTCTCAGTTGACCCCCAAATTTGGCCCCCCGAACTTGAGAACTCTCATGCTGAATTTAGAAATAATCATGTCAAAAGTGCATGCATGACTGTCAGTTTTGTATAATTAATTTTGTGCAATTTACTGTAATTGATGTTAGGTTAGCCTACTATCGTTCTTAGCCCTTCAGTTGCTATATGGTCTGTCCTGAAAGGCTGATGGGGTGGGGGGTGGTTAGGGTAACTTACTCCTCAAGGCTATAGCTACATGCAAATGGTATTGATAAATGGCAGAAACAGAAATACCATTTATTCCCCCAATTGGCAGATGCAGTATAGCTGTTTACAATTCCAGGGTCAACCGAATAGTTTGCAAGTTGTAGAACTGCCTTGAACTTGTAAATGTTGGCTTTGCACATCACACCAAACAAGCAGTTTACAACACTGTCAGCATAATTATTATATAGTGTACGTACCTGGTTGTTGGCAGCTAATGGAACTTCGATCTTAAGAGGTTCTCAAAACTATTTGGTATGTTGATGAGACTCACTTAATTGCCTGTAGATTAGCGTGCTCAAGAATTTGTGGCATATATACATTAAGCATGTACTTCACTCGAAGCAGTTGACCTACATGATTGGTAACAGCTGCCACTGTCCTCTGCAGATGGGTAGATAGATAGATAGATAGATAGATAGATAGATAGATAGACAGATAGATAGACAGATAGATAGATTTAATTTTACACAGGAAATGCCACTTGGCTGATCCTCCGGTGAGTCCCTCAGATACACACAAACAACCACACAATTGTATACAAAAAGTACATTATCAAAATAGGCCTAAAAATGAAGCAATTAATATATCATTATCTGTAAGTCTGAAGTTTTGTTCTGAAGGCAGTAGACGTGTTCAGGGTCCTAATCTCAGATGGAAGGATATTCCACTCTGGTACCCCCTTGAACATGAAAGGCTTATCATGGTACCACTCCATACTGACTTGGGGTACATAAGATTTACAGTGATTACGACCTCGTGTCACCTGTCTCACAAGCGTTGGCTTTCAGCCTCCCTCCCATCACACACCTCCGAACTAATACCAACCGACCCATTTCTCTTCTTTTTGATACGTTGCGCAGATTCGGAGCTATGACGTGTTGAAATCGGTTGACCTTTGACCCCCCATTGAACACTGTAGAAATTTTGAACTTTGATGACGATCGGCCGAAACTTGGAAGGTCGTATAGTCGTTGTATGGGTATCATCTTGAAGCAAATAGTATGTAGAATCTGAATTTCACTTACACTTTTTGATAGAAGTTGAAAAAATCAAAATAATGCATGAAAACAACATTATCTCCAGTATTGGCTGTACTAAAGTTGCACCAAGAAAAGGTGAGAATTAGTGTGAAATGCTATAGCTAGCTAATGTCCAAAATTTCCTCATACCGTATGCATTCATTTGGTGCAAAGTAAACTCAGTGGTTGGGGAATTATGCTTTCGAGTTTGTCCTCACTATTTCTACACTCAATCTATAGCTAGTAAGTAAACAGCCTAAGAAATTTGTAATTTGTGTTCAAACAGTGGCAGAATCATTAGGTCAACTTCATGATCAGCGGATGTAGAGTTCAATACATTCAACCGGAGTGTCTTCATCCGAGGTGGCTTGATCTCCACAAATACGAACTTCGGTATCATCAGTTGTGGCTTGGGGCAGCTCCTTGCAGAACCAGGGGGCGGTCACCTCAGGTGGGGAGCTCAAATCACAGCAGGGAGGGGATCCACAGCCCTGGCCATCCCAGAGTGGGTCACTCGTGTAGACTACAGTGGTTGCTGATGAGTCAGGATTCCCACTCTCACAGAAGTAGTCATTTCCCACGTAAGAGGGAGCAGCTGTTCCACCTACACAGGGACAGGAGAATCCAACAAGTGACCCTGTCTCAACAGCTCCACCTGCGAAGGTCCAGATGTGTTGTCTTATTCCAGGTGGTCCATGTGTGATGGATACACCATCCATGTAGGGGCCTTCTATAGTCTGTGAACCTAAAAATCCATCTGGTGAGTTATACTGATACCCTATCACTCTCCCACACACCTGGCTGTAGCTGATGCCATAAGTGCTGTACATAGCTGATGGACATTGTTCTGCACTGCTGTCGCTGTCCCTTCCACACAGCCTCCTCGGTTCTGAGTTGTAAGTTTGTAGGATCCATTCACCTGGGCACTGCTCGGACGGGTTGCTCATGTTTAGATTGGCTACACGTGTCCACCCTCCAGTGCTGTTGCAGCCACACACTCTGTCCATGGCACAGTAGACCTGTACTGCAGTGCCATTGGAGCTCCCCAACCAGTAATAGTCAGAGGGGCAATTTGTGGGGAGTGCACTGCAGGAGGCTGCGGGGCTGGCCTGGGTTTGACCAAGAAGGCAAAGGGTTGGTATAATGGTGTTGCGTATCATGTTTCGAACGTCCTGGTTGATCTCATCTCGTACCGTTTCTTGCACCTCGTCCGAAGGGCAGACTTGTTCATTGGTGTTAGTTACCCTGGCAGGGAGGGTGATGGGGAGGGTGTTGTCTCCCTGGCCGGAAGTGGGAGTGGGAAGAGAGACCAGAGCTAGGATGGCTGTGAGGACCAGAAATATCATCTTGTCTTGCAGTGTTAGTTCCTTAGATGCTTAAATCAACTGCAATGCTGCTTGTGTGCGAACGTTGATACCAGCAGCTGTCGGCTGTGGTGATTAGCATGTGCAGGAAATGAAGAGACAGTGGTTAGGAGTAGTTTGTGTATCATCAAATCAAAGGTACCGCACAGCTGTATTTGTTCAGTAGACTTGGTTACTGAACTGACGACGTACAATTCATATCAACAAGTTAGGGAAGGATTGTTATTCTCACCCATATTGGCACAGAAATTGTAGCTACATGGCGTTGTAGGTAGGACATCCTGTATACAAATCTCTGAACCAAGTTGACGGCTAATGGGGCAACGTCAAAGTGTACTCAAGTTTCAGCAAACTAGCTAACTGTTCCCTCTGCTTGATAATGCCCAAAACTCTACCGAGGCCCTCTACTGAACTGAAAATTTGGACCCTTTCCAAGGCTCCACCCATAGTCAACCCCTCATCAGTACACACACAAACAATATATCATGGAATCACTCCTACTCCAGTGTAGGAGGTAGTTTGAACTACCCTTGAAGGATTTTACCACTCCTTGGAGAGAAAGAAAATCCCAAATTCAGCAGCCCCACAAACATTTGGATTTCATAGTACAGCTTGGCCACATCAAGGTACCGATATGACACTTGAAAGCGCTGGTTGCCAAATTTTCTTAATTAATTTGAACTAGCTACGCTTGAAGGATTTACCACTCCTAAGAGAGATAGGAAATCTCCTATGGCAGTGGTGGGACTGAACCAGCAACATTTCGATTAGCAGTCTTTTATATGATGAGCAATAATTAGTCAGGTGGTCTCAAATTAAAGGAGTATATCTGGTTGCCATGACGGTTTGGTTAGTTTACATAGTTGCATGCCCTCTCGCACCTTTGGCAGCTCAATTGTACGTATCATGCATGGTGAAATAAGTGTACATATTTAAAACGTATGGCTGTGGACCAACAGTTCCAGGTTCAAATTCCCCCTGTTCCTTTAATTTCCAGGTGAAGTGTTTCTTTACCCTCCTCCCCTTGGGAGACCAGCCTTTGGCTGAAAGGTAATGTATAAGCACAGTGCTCTGTTGTAACTGTAACTTGTCAATAAGTAGGTTTACAACTTCGTGAACATATTTACATCTTGTGAATGGTCTAAATTAGCGCTCTTGGAGCTGTAGCTACTTGGTACCATTTCTAGCACCTCCCCAGACTGTAAACATGTTACCCAGGTTGAGGAACCATATAGTGATGTGTGCATATTAGGCGTATAGCATAAGCTATGAGGCCAAGAAAAAACACCTTGTCTGGCAGTGTTAAAGCTTAGGAATGCAAGGTCTGTGCCATAGGTGCTTCTTATTAACTATAATACTCACCAAGTTCCACGTTCATATACCAGCAGCTGTTAGCTGTGGTGATTAGCGTGTGCAGGAAATGAAGGGACAGTGGTTAATTAAGAGTAGTTTGTGCATCATGGAATCCATACAGACAAAGGTACTGTAGCCTGTACAGCTGTATTTATTCTGTGGACTTGGCTAGCTATATACTGGACTGACATTGTTTCGCATGCGTACGTGTGACCTGATGTGCTTACGAGCATGATCATTGTTATTGTTATTTCGAGAGTTTGAGAGTGTGGAGCTGTGAAAAGATGTTGATTACGCTTCACTGTTCGACTCCTCATGTAACTGTTCTATAGCTATGTAAGCCCTAAAGGCCTGTCTCTGGCTATGTGAGACTATTGTGAAGTTGAGCCTCAGAGGTATAAACAGATGTCGACTGTGCTCACTGTTCTACTCTGCACGAGCTCCGCAAGTTCTGGAGGCACCACGCTGGTCCACTGATCTGAGTCTCAAGGTTGTAAATCTGTTGAGCCTTCGCTGCAAATACAACTCAATTGGCTGGCAGGAAACTCCCAACATTCCAAAGTATTATGAACATTCCTGAGCATGACAGGTTCCGGTACGTACATCACTGCATGGGCTGGTTTTATTGCCGAGCGCATTAGCACGAGAATAAATCCCCCATTCAGTGCCTCGCGCTAATACGCTCGGCAGTAAAACCAGCCCATGCAGTGATGTATTACGTAAGTATGTCTGGATTGTAGTTAGTGATACGTACATGTAGGTGATTGGGTGCAGAAATTTGTATAGGTAATCACAATTGGGAATAATTGCACCAGTGATCAGCCACGCCCCAAAGCAAGCGAAATGGACGGGGGGTTTTTGCAGTCAGGGAGTACTTAATTACTAGACGCTGTTGTATGCCAGAAGAAAAGCCTCCCATAGTGTATGCCAAATGACAAAAGCAAGGTGTTGCAACACTATATACCAAAGCGGCAATATTACATATAGCAGCGATCTGTACTATGTAGGTGGCTGCATTCTCCAACATGCTACAGTTTCTGTGACGGAACTTTTGATCTCACACCATTAGTACTAACCACCAATGAAAGTGCTCACACAGCAGCCATTTCCATCCACTGATGTTAGGGTGGAGCAAATACCACGATTCGTCCGCTATCACACTTGAGTGCATCTGATTGGATAAAATGTGGACACACTACACACAGAGAGACACTGAGCTTTGTTGGCAAGCAGATGCACTGGGGGGGGGGGGGGGGGGGGGGGGGGGGGGGGGGGCTAGGGGGCTAGGGTAGGGGGCTATAGCCCCCCAATACTTGCACTGGATAGGCTAAGCCCCCCCCCCCCCCCCCCCCCCCCCCCCCCCCCCCCCCCCCCAGTCTCATACTGCTTCCTCTGCCTCCTGGGTGTGTAGTATCAATCCCATCTCCATTGTCCATGGCGTGTTCACTTGTGTTGCGCGTGGTCAATATGAGGCTAACTTGTATCCGCATAATCCGTAGTCCATGTGGGACCCACTTGTGCCAACATTGTCTAGCTGTAGGGGCTAGCTCCACAGGATTGCTGGTGTCCACAGGGTCTATAACAGTCACTGCACTGATAAGAAGATGGTAGCTATTCCTTCCACTGTGTGGGTGTTGGTTACCATGGCAGCACCTAGAGGGGAGATGTGTCCTACCTTCCACTGTGTGGGTGTTGGTTACCATGGTAGCACATAGAGGTTATGTGAACATTCCACTCTGGCTAAAATACTGCAATAAATATGCAAAAGTTGGGGAGCACACACAGATATCTCTGAAGGTGGAATTGATGACCTTCTCACTGGTTCTAAAGTCCATTTACACTCAATCTCATCATGCACTGTAAGTATAAACATCCTAAGAAATAAGTTGTAGCAGCGGAGTTGATTAGGTAGGCTTCAGCGGATGTAGAGTTCAATAAGTTCAACTGGAGTATCTTCATCTCCAGGGGGTTCATTTCGACAAATGCGAACTTCAATATCATCAGTTGTGGTTTGGGGCAGCTGCCTGCAGAACCAGGGTGCGGTCTCCCCAGGTGGGGAGCTCAACTCACAGCAGGGAGGGGACCCACAACCCTGACCATCCCAGAGTGGGTCACTTGGATAGAGTACTTGGTTGATTGGTAGCCCCGTACTTCCGCTCTCACAGAAGTAGTTGTTTTCCACGTAGGATGGAACGGCTGCTCCTCTCACACAGGGACAGTACCACATAGCTTGGGAATTGGGAACGGTTGTCTCAAAAATTCCGCAAGCAAAGCTCCAGATGTGTTGCCTTGCTCCAGGGGATCCATGTGTGAGAGACACCCCATCCACATAGTTTCCATCTATGGTTACTGAAGGGTTCTCAATAGCTGGAGAGAATGCATCAGGTGCACCATAGTGATACCCTATCACTCTCCCGCACACCTGGCTGTAGCTGATACCATAAGTGCTGTACACAGCTGAGACACAGCCTGTACCAATGCTGACCCCTCCACACAGCCTCATCGGTGCCGTGCTGTATGTTTGTAGGTTCAAATCACCTGGGCACTGCTCAGATGGGTCACTCATATTCAGATTGGCTACACGTGTCCACCCTCCAGTGCTGTTGCAGCCACACACTCTGTTCATGTCACAGTACACCCGCACTGCCGTGCCATTGGAGCTCCCCACCCAGTAATAGTCAGAGGGGCAATTTGCAAAGAGTGCACTGCAGGAGGCTACAGGGCTGGCCTGGGTTTGACCAAGAAGGCAAAGAGCTGGGATAACGGTGTTGCGTATCATGTTTCGAATGTCCTGGTTGATCTCATCTTGTACCGTTTCTCGCACCTCGTCCGAAGGGCAGACTTGTTCATTGGTGTTGGTGACTCTGACAGGGATGGTGAGGGGGAGGGTGTTGTCTCCCTGGCCGGCAGAGGGAGTGGGAAGAGAGACCAGAGCTAGGATGGCTGTGAGGACCAGAAACAGCATCTTGTCTTGCGGTGTCAACTGGAATGCAGTGTCTGTGCCAAAGGTGCTTCTCATTAGCTAATACTCTCCCAGCATGAATCCTTTTGTTCCACGATTGTGTACCGGCAGATGTGTCAGCTCTGTGGAAATTAGTAAGTGCAGGAAATGATGAGACAGTTTGTGCACCATGGAATCCATGCAGATAAACAGCTGTCTTCCTTCAGTAGACTTGGCTACTGGACTGGCAGTGTTGCACCAGGAATAGTACAGAACTTGTACACTACTTTGTTGACATGGTCTTATGAGTTTTTATTTGGCTCCTCAAGCTACGAGAGACCTCGCTGTACTCACAGTAGCGACCTCAAACAGGTTCTGTAGGAAGCATCTGGTACCATGGACAAATAGCCGCAAAGTAGTACGTATATTCTGGTTGCCATGTTGAAGTTATAGCTACATACCCTCTTGCCTCCTTTGAGAGGCTTGATGCACCGTCATTTAGCTACGGGTTGTTAAATGCTTGTAAATAATAGTAGTTTACAACTTTGTGAACATGCATGTTCACATCTTGCTCAAGTTCTTGGAGCTGTCTAGAGCCAAGCAACAGCTCAGATAACTTTAGACCACTTGCAAGATGTAAACATGCATACACAAACATGACATGGGCTGGTCTCTGCCTTGATGCACCCTTGCTTAGATCTTGTGAACGGTCTAATGCTCTTGGAGCTGTACCGTACCATTTCTAGTACCTCCCTAGAGTGGTAACCTACCCAGGTTGTAGTCTATAGTGGTGAGCAATTGTGTCTATCTTTCCTGAGCCTAACTGCTCAATGCCTTGCTGTACTGCCCTCACTCCCGGACATGCAGAGATCAGGTAGCTACGCGATTGAGATAAAGAACAGGTGTACTATCTAACTTATGACTGCGGACTAACAATTCCACAGATGAATTATTTCTTACCCATCGTCCCGTCCCGTATGGGATACTGCAGCCTTTGGCTGAAAGGTGAAGTATAAGCACCTTCACCCTTTTCACCAAAAATAACACTTGCTCAGTGATTTGTATTATCTTCTGGAATTATAACCCATGATTGTGTCTGCAATCCCTACGCATCTCTAGCTACTGTTCAGACATACTTTTACATGAGCAACAGGCAAAGTAATAGCGAGTGCATTTGATGCCTGTTGTGAATGCAATTATTCCTGAATGGGACGAGTACCGTATTTCTGTGATTACCTGTAATCTGTTAATCATATACTTCCAGAAGCAAACATGAAAAGGAAGAGACTGGAGTGATAGGCCACGCCCACAGCAAGCGAAATGGACGTTGTTGTTTTGTTGCAGTCAGGGAGTACTAGACACTGTTGTATGCAAAAGGACAAAGCAAGGTGTTGCGACACTTTATACAGAAGGGACCAATATTGCACATGGCAGCTAACAACAGTTGGCTATAGTATGGCACAATGACATTGACTATGTAGGTGCCAACATGCTGTGACAGAACTTTTCACGTCTTTGTTCGGTTCTCACAGCATATCTTCTGCTCAGGCACAGTGCTAACCACCCAATGTAAGTGCTCACACAGCACCGATTTTCGTTAAGGTTGGTGGAAATACCGTGATTTGTCCGCTATAACACTTGGGTTCATCTGAATATTCCAAAGGAGTAACCAGTATGTCTATAGGGGAGTTTGTATTGACACTATAAGTATGTAACTAACCATGTATTATAGTTATTATACTCGACTCACATTATTGTGGAGGAGCTGAAGGGTGCTGTTGATCTTTCCAGCTGGGAATGAAACTAGCTATTGCTATTTGTTCTTCCAAGTGAAGGTCATATATCCTCTACCGAGTTGAAAGGCGAGTAGTTTTTATTAGTGTGCAATGGCTATTTAATATCAAAGTCAGCAGAATAGTTTACAGGTTGTATATAGCTACAAAACCTCTTGTAAATAAGTGAAATGTTCGCTTCACACATCACACCACACAAGCAGTTGAGCATGTTCCCCGCATGTAGCTGACAGCTAATGGAGTCAGCTACATGGCGTCATTTCTGGCACCCACCCAGAGCATGAGTAACAGCTGTCAAACATAGTATTGAGTGTACAACTCCCAAATGGTTTCCACTGCCACCATCTCTGCAGTACGTAGGACTCGTGAATATGCCCCAGGACCATAGCCGCCAGTACGGTTGGTCCGGTTTCAACCGGACCACTTTTCAGGGCACCAAAAGTGGCTTGCACACACTGCTCAGCAGACTGGTCGGCAGCCACATCCTCTCTATTTCTGCGAGTGTTGAGTGAAACATGTACTGTAGCTTACAAGTACCACGGCTAAGTTAGCAGCGACTCCTACTTATAAGCGTATGTCAGAAACGATCTGAAATCCCTGTGGGTCATGCCCCCAGACCCCCTAGCAGCCGCACTTCACACGCTTTATTATGCAGTGCCTGCAAACCTCAACCTGACCACTTCAAATATCTTGGCTACGGCATGTAGCTACCCAGTACTAATGTTGACACCTTTGCAGTAGCACCAAGGTCCTTGAGCTGCTTTACTCACAAACGTTGCTTTCGTTGTAGTACCCCCTATCAGCCTTTTTGTCTGCGCAGTGCACACTGACAAGAGTAGCAGTTCTGGCTAGCTACGAGTTCTAAAACGACGCAGCAGCAACAAAAGTCACAGGCTCAGACCTGACCATTGCACCTTCGCAGTTCACATGCAAACGCATGTTGTGTTCTTTGCTTGTGATGGTTGCATTTGAGGTATACTGGTGCTCTCTGCTTATAGCTACTGAATTCTTTAAAGATTATACATACACCACAACAAGGAAAATGCTGATGATCAAACTCATGACATTGTATATACAGAACATAGTTCAGCGGATGTAGAGCTCAATAAGTTCAATTTGAACATCTTCATCTCGAGAGTCTTGATCCAAACAAATGCAAACTTCGATATCATCAGATGTGGCCTGGGGCAGTTGCTTGCAGAACCATGGGGCAGTCACCCTAGCCTCGTTCCGATCCCAGGCTCCTGCCCCTGCGCGCGCCAACGAAAAATACTCACAGCAGGATTGAGGGAATCCACAGCCCTGACCATCCCAGAGTGGGGCATTCGCATACAGTATTCTGGTCCATGATGGTCCAGGGTTCCCACTCTCACAGAAGTAGTCATTTCCCACGTAGGAGGGAGCAGCTGTTCCATTCACACAGGGACAAGATGCACTAGGGGTAGTGGAATGGACAGTGTCCTGAATTCCAGCAGCAAAGCTCCATAGATGTGTTGCCTTGTTCCAGGAGATCCATGTGTGAGAGATATGCCATCTACATAGGGGCCTTCTATGGTCCGTGGACCAGCCCGTTGTCCAAATCCATCTGTTGAGGCATACTGATACCCTATCACTCTCCCACACACGTGGCTGTAGCAGATTCCGAAAGTGCTGTACACAGCTGAGAAACATCGCGCGCCACCGTTGCCCGATCCACACAGCCTCATCGGTTCTGAGATGTTGTGGGTCCATGTATCTGGGCACTGTTGGGATGGGTCAGATTGGCTACACGTGTCCACCCTCCAGTGCCGCTGCAGCCACACACTCTGTTCATGTCGCAGTAGACCTGCACTGCAGTGCCATTGCAACTCCTGATCCAGTAGTAGCCGGATGGTTGTCCATGAGTAAGCCAGCAGGAGAACATGCACAAACATATCTCTACATGTAACCCGAAGAGAGGTAATAAAGGGGTGGAATCCTCAAACACAGAGAGTGGATTCATTGCTTCCTTCTCAGTCACCTGATACAGCTAGCTATGTTTGAATAGTCAAGTGGCCGCTACAACGACATACTTCACAATTCGGTAGTCTCGTGGGCCGCTGGCCAGACGTTCGTGGCGCGCGGGGGGAGGCCGTCTGGCCCGCTAGACTAACAATTCGGGTCCACTAGTGTTGAAAATCTAGTGCATAAATTAAATGGATGGACCACAGGATTCACAATAGCTACTTCATCTCAATACAACGTTTTGCCCCAACTGGGTCTTCCTCAGGTACAGAGAATAAAAAACAGGCTAGTTTTATATACAGTGAGAATGCACAACAAGGGGTATATTAGCGTTCAGGCTTGTGACGTCATCAGACGATGCACACATCATTAAAGCACTCTAGCCGTCTAGCCGTCTGGCCGCCTCCATCCAGACCACTAGAAGAATCGCAGAAAGCGGTGTACCGCTACATACCGCCACGCACACCCGATTGAACACGACCGCACGGTGGTAAATCTGTCAAATGCACCCCTCTCCAAGACTGAAAAACGCCTACTCACCAAAAGTCTGTCCTAGCTTTTGACACACCACCAAAAATCGATACCTTTCAGTATTACAGGTCTACAAAATAGTGCAGTAAGGCAGTACATAATAAAGTGGGGATGACGGTAATGTATTAATGTTGCTACTTGCCATATGTCATGTAGCTATAGCATTTAAAGTTCCACAATCCAAACAGCATAAGTTGTAGTTTGTGTTCACACAGCAGCTGATTTGACTAGGTTAAGTTCAGCGGGTGTAGAGTTCAACAACTTCAACTGGAGTATCTTCGTTTGAAGTAGGTTCATTCCCACAGATACGAACTTCAATATCTTCAGCTGTGGCCTGGGGCAGCTGCTTGCAGAACCAGGGAGCGGTCACCCCAGGTGGGGAGCTCAAATCACAGCAGGGAGGGGATCCACAGCCCTCACCATCCCAGAGTGGGTCATTTGCATAAAGTACAGAGGTCAATGGTCTAGGATTCCCACTCTCACAAAAGTAATCATTTCCCACATAGGAGGGAGCAGCTGCTCCACTCACACATGGACAAGAGAACGTACCAACGGCAGTCTCCCGAAATCCAGCAGCAAAGGACCAGATGTGTTGCCTTGTTCCAGGAGGTCCATGTGTGAGAGAAACCCCATCCACATAGGGGCCGTCTATTGTCTGCTGACCACCCTGTTGTAAGAATGCATCGGTTGAGCCATTTTGATAGCCAAACACTCTCCCACACACGTGGATGTAGCTAATTCCATAAGTGCTGTACATAGCTGAGAGGCATCCTCTGCCACTGCCGCCCCTTCCACACAGCCTCCTTGGTTCTGAGCTGTAGGTTTGTAGGATCCATTCACCTGGGCACTGCTCTGACGGGTTGCTCATGTTTAGATTGGCTACACGTGTCCACCCTCCAGTGCTGTTGCAGCCACACACTCTGTTCATGTCACAGTACACCTGCACTGCAGTGCCATTGGAGCTCCTTATCCAGTAGTAGCCTGAGGAGCAGCTTGTGGGGAGTGCACTGCAGGAGGCTGCAGGAGTGGCCTGGGTTTGTCCACCACGAAGAGTTGGTATAACAGTGCTACGTATCAAGTTTCGAATGTCCTGTTCTGTCTCATCTCGTGCCATTTGTCGCACCTCATTCGGAGGGCAGACGGCTTGCTGAGTGGTGTTAATGAGTCTGACAGGGAGGGGGAGGGGGAATATCGTGCTGTCATCCTGGCTGGCAGAGGGAATGGGAAGAGAGACCAGAGCTAGGATAGCTATGAGGCCGAGAAACAACATCTTGTCTTGCAGTTATATAGCACTTAGATCAACGGGAACACTATACTTCTCTACCAAAGGTGCTTCTCATTAGCACTTTCCCAGCACAGATCCCCTTTTGTTCCACGTTCGTATACCAGCAGCTGTCAGCTGTGGTGATTAGCATGTGCAGGAAATGAAGAGACAGTGGTTAGGAGTAGTTTGTGTACCATCGAATCCATGCAGATCGAAGGTACCTTGCTGCTACTGAACTGACATTTTTGCACCAGGAATAACTTATACAAGAGGTGGTGGGATGGAGTAGCTGAAACTGCATGTTACATACAAAGTTGCCAGAAACATCTGCTGCCATGTATACAGTAGCTACATTCGCCGCCACCTTGGTGGCTCAATGCACCCTCATGCACCATCATGCATGCAGCAATTGTTTAGCTATTTGTTGTAAAACTCCTTGTAAATAAGTAACTAGTTCAGTAGTTTTACAACTTTGAATCTTGTGATTCAGAATTGCCTAGTGCTGTTCGACGTCATGGCACCATTTCCAGCACCTACGTAGAGCAACACAGACACTACGTCTGCTTGTGCAGTAGAACATAACTGAGCTGGTTTCAAAAGGACAAAGCGCTAACACATTTTACCTTTCACCTAAAGGCTGCATGGTCTCCCAAGATGAGGAGGGGTAACGAAAAACTTCGGAATTTGAACCTGGCCACAGTCATGGATACAGTTTTATATCTCATTCGTGCACATGCATGTACTTGGCAGGATTTGCTTATCAAAAGTCATGCATGATTATATGAGGGCACTGCAGCTGCCCAGGAGGAAAGTAGCTAGCTACATATACTCAACCAATACACCTCGCCATTACATTGCCCTACTAGTAAGCGAACTGGACGTTGTCATGTTTGTCGCAGCCATGCAGCTGTTGTGTGCTGAAGCAGAAAGCTTAGGACAGAAGCCATGGTATTGCAGCAGCATCCTGGGTACCAAGAAGCACCTGGGGGCTACACATAGCTGTGTGCACGTGCAGCCATGAAGAGTACTAGTTATCTATAGTGCCTTTGTGGCACAACGACATTGACCACGTAGCTTCAGTGAGTAATATAAAGCCAGGTTTATCACTGCCCGTCCTGGGTTTTATCACAGCACACATTTTAGTTAATCACTGCCCCCAAATTTATGCACTGCATGCATGGTAATTCTCTTCCGCTCAGAACAGTCCAAAAAAGCCAGTGAATACATGCAGCCACTTTCTGCTGTGTTTATAATTAGAGTGAGCAAATTCTGCACATTATCGTAATTCGTCCGCTATGACGCCTGAGTTCTTCTGATTGGATAAATGAGTGTGCCATTACCAGCCCAAAGGAGTGCAATTTGAAAACAATGACACTCTCATCTAGGTTTTTATTGACACTGGACACGTATTGTGATTAACCATGCACTTATCATACTCAACTCACATTGTTGTGGAGGAGCTGAAGTGGAGCTACTGGTTTCCAACCCCTTGCAGTGAAGCCTATCATCTACCGTGCGTGAAAGACACTCGTTTCGCAGGGTTTTATCAGCCAAACTCAAGGGTAGCACAATTGTTACAGGTTGTAGAACAGCTCTGAACCTCTTGTAAACAAATCAATGTTCACTTTGCACATCACACTATACAAGCAGTGTACAACACTGTGAACATGATCACATACCTGGGCCCGTTAGTTGACAGCTAATGGAACCATGTGCAGCTACTTGGCGCCATTCAAATATTGGTGTGAATTCACTTGGAACGGGGCCACTGCCGCCAAGGGAAGTTAGTATTCACTGACAGGACCTTCCTGTGCTAGCAGTGTTTGGTCTTCATTTGAAGGTCTGCTTCCAGTACCTGTGGAGCGTCTCTCCAGTTGCTGTAAACTGTATACGAGACTGTATGTGATTCGAATGACCTTCTGGTCTTTTCCTCTTCACGTGAGAAAAATTCCAGTAGCTGCATGGCCTGAGCTCATGATCTGCAGCAGCAGATCCATCCCATGGATACTTTTTGTTGCCTGAACACTGTTCTTATTGCCAGCTCTGGTTATTCACTCAGTACTCACTCTGCTGTTGATTGGAGGAACCACAGCAAGAACTGTCCTGGTCACTGTCAGAGGTCAGTTAGTATGAACTTCAACTTACTTCCCCCAAGATGACCAGGGACCCCGGGGGATCCTAATTAGCGAATATGGCGCGATTGGTTGTCTGAGTTTGAGTTTGAATTTGGCGGGGTAGTTGCTGACCCCAATGAGAAGGGTCAGGTTCCGGGGGCGGAGGTAGCTAGCTAGCGGCCGCTACCGGCTACTAGTACGGGTTGTCTCAAGTCTGAGAGAGGCGACTCGGGCTAAGGCCAGTCACAGACGTCAACAATGCCCGGGTGAGCGACGGTGAGACATAATAATTGCATGGCTACGCTGCTACAGTAGCTAGCTAGCTAGCTAGCTACAGGGATAACATGAATATTGCTAACCTACTAGGCTAGTCTCGACGGGCCAGCCTAGCGCCTCTCGCCACACCCACCGGCCGTGAGAGAGTCTGGCCTGCGAGACTAAGCTAACCTGTCTTAGCTAGCCTAGCCAGGCCTTCCGAGCTCCGGTTTTTTTGCATTCAAAAACTAGAGTTGTAGAAGACCTGCCATGGGAACGAGGCTATGTCTTACCGCAAGTACTACTATATGAGTTCTTCTGCATCACATAGCTTGCTTACTATGTCTTGTTCTGGGGAGGTCATCTCAATACTTTAGCTAGCTAGCTAGCTAGCTACATGCTGTAGTAAACTTTCATTCACAAAATTAATGTGCCTGCCGGAACTTAGCAAAGGTCACCTAAACTAGGCTGGCAATAGCACCAAAGTGACTGAGCGGAGAATTCAGTCAAAATTTGTATACACTCTGTATACAGGTGAGGGGTTTTGGCTGTGGGAACACCAGCTACCTGCAGTCACGTCAACCCACAGTATATGAACATCTGTTTCAAAGTCTGAAAAGGTGAGTCTGAGAGAGAGAGGAGAAACTCTTTGATTTCATACTTGTGGACATTACTGAGTGAAGGCGTAGGTTTTGAACTGCGTATTTCTGTAGCATTTCACACACTTATGAATTCAAAATCTTCCGAATTCGGAATTGTGTATAGTTTTTATAGTTGAGCAAGCACTAGCTGTGAAACTTCATAATGGATTCATGGGTTAGCCATAGAAACTTAACTTGTCCCTTTGGTCTCATCGTATGGTATACTGCCCATAAATGCAAATTAGAATATTTGTTTCTGATGTCATTTGCATGATATATACATCTATGTAGTGTATAAGATGGACTATGTACACATTAATCCATCATGGTTGAAATATTATAATACTAGCTATGATATTTCATGGGAATTCATGGAAACTTTCATGCAGTTCACGGAAGTTTCATTGCTGTCTCGAAGCATATAGGTAATGCCCGCATCTGAAAATAACGTGAAAGTTGTTTTCCTGGATTCATTCCGTACACAAAGAGATGTACACAACATCATAGCCTGAATTTGTGTAAACAAAATTAATAACATAATATTATTGTAAGGGTACATCTGAATTGGTGAGCGACACAGCGAGTTGTGGTGATTCGGGCGAGTGATTCAAGTGAACCGGTGAGCAATGCGTGCAAGCGATACTGACATCACGTGACGTTGGAGATGTTCGTTTTTGTCACCTCCACATGCAGTGCTTTATTGTGTTGTGACTATAGAGGCTGCCTTACTCATTGGAGGCATTGGTAGTACTAGCATTACCAGAATTACACAACTGGCAGGTTTGCAGCATCGGTTGTAAGAGACGCTATTGAGAGCATACGACATCAATGTCCGAACATTTTGCTTTCAGTGGAACTGGACCTTAGCACAGGATGTCATTGCCGTTATGTAATTTGAATCCACTTGAAAAAGAAGACAGTAAGAATGGATGGAGGAAGGAAAGAGGCTAGCCTGAATGTTTATCACTGCATGCTGAGCTGGTTAAGCTATTGGCACACAGCCCGTTTTCTTCTTGTACTGTTACAACAGATTTGGTCTGCCCTGTCCCCGGCCAGGGCACTTGATATCAGTAAAGTTGAAGTGTTTCATCCTTGTGGTCTTCCGTAGAATGACTCGTACTCCCTATCAGATCACTGCCCCAGTCAGCATCCTGGCATTTGGAACTGCACAACAACTGTCCACAGACCTGAACCCAAAATGGGACTCAGTATTAACTATTGTAAGATACTTCCTGGGTATTTTTGCATTGTAATTATACACGTCATGGTATCCTGAAAAGGGCATCCAACTATTCTGTGGAATAGTGCATGAAATGGAAGAGTACGTGCAATGGAAATGAAATGCCAATGAAATTGGAGTGGTTGACCTTTGTGCGCGCTTTCGTAATACTTCACTCAACTAAACCTTGTTATTCACCACGTGTTATAATGAATGTTCAACTCTTCAGTGGTTTGGGGAACACACAGTATCCTATCAATCTACAATTCAAAGTTCAATCTACGCTCAATCTAGCTAACTATTGCAAGCAAACATCCTGAAATAAAGATCACATACATTTAGCAGCAGAGCTCATTAGGTAGAGTTCAATGAATGTAGAGCTCTATAAGTTCAACTGGAGTATCTTCAGTATCTTCATCACCACAAATACGAACTTCAATATCATCAGTTGTGGACTGTGGCAGCTGCTTGCAGAACCAGGGGGCGGTCACCCCAGATGGAGAGCTCAACTCACAGCAGGAAGGGGACCCACAACCCTGACCATCCCAGAGTGGGTCACTCGCATAGAGTACATCGGTCAGGATTATGCCAGAGTGTCCACTCTCACAAAAGTAGTCGTTTCCAACGTAGGAGGGAGCAGTTGTACTACTCACACACGGACAGGAGTCAGTAGGGAAAAAGAGAAGGAAAATCTCTGAAACTCCAGCAGCAAAGCTCCAGATGTGCTGCCTTGTTCCAGGAGGTCCATGTGTGAGAGATACACCGTCCACATAGGGACCTTCTATGGTCTGTGAACCAGCCCGTTGTCCAAATGCATCTGCTGAGTCGAATTCGTAGCCTATCACTCTCCCGCACACCTGGCTGTAGCTGGTGCCGTAAGTGCTGTACACAGCTGAGAGACATCCTGCGCTAGCGCTAGCACTGCTGCCCCTTCCACAGAGCCTCCTCGGATCTGAGCTGCGAATTTGTAGGGTCCACGCACTTGGACACTGCTCGGATGGGTCTCTCATATTTAGATTGGCTACACGGGTCCACCCTCCAGTGCCACTGCAGCTACACACTCTGTTCATGTCACAGTAGACCTGCACTGCAGTTCCATTGCGGCTCCTTATCCAGTAGTAGCCAGTGGAACAGCTTGTGGGGATTGCACTGCAGGAGGCTGCAGGAGTGGCCTGGGTTTGTCCACCACAAAGGGTTTGTATAATGGTGTTGCGTGTCAAATTTTGAATGGCCTGGTCAATCTCATCTAGTACCATTTGCCGCACCTCATCCGTAGGGCAGACTTGTTCATTGGTGTTAATGACTCTGACAGGAATGCTGAGGGGGACGGTAGTGTTGGCTTCCTGGCTGGCAGAGCGAGTAGGAAGAGAGACCAGGATAGCCATGACGGCAAGAAACAGCATCTTGTATTACAGTGTTAGCTCTTTTGATACTCAAATCAGAAACACTGTTTCGGTGCCAAAATTGCTTCTACTATCCCAGTACAGATCCCACGTTCATATACCAGCAGATGTCAGCTGTGGTGATCACTCTGCAAAAACAGGTTGGTGCATTGTATATACACAGTGACTGCTAGTTTGTTGGTGGAGAATGTTGTGCAATTAACCATTGAGAAAGCTAGCCCAACCTGGACAAATCAACCAGAGACGAAGCCAGCCTATGATAATGTACACTAAAAGTGATGTGATGGAGTTCTGCAATTGTGTTTCAAAGCTGCTGTATGATAGGGATCTTGTGTGTTTTGGTGATATCCAGCTCCCCACAATGTAACCTACAGACCATGGTCAATTTGGTGATATCCAGCTCCCCACAATGTAACCTACAGACCATGAATGATCTGATCAATCTTGGTGATATCCAGCTCCCCACAATGTAGCCTACAGACCATGGATGATCTGGTCAAGCTCACACTCTGTTGTCTTGCACAGTTAGCTCATAACCACCATCCCTGCAATCCATGCAGATCAAAAGTACTGCACAGGTCCTTATTCTGTGGACTTGGGCTACTGGCCTGACATTGCTTGCACTAGGAATGGTGGTAACCGTATTTTGACCCATATTGACAAACTTCAGGAGAAATGTTCATAATGTAGTGCTAACTAGTTATTGCATACTCCCTGTCGATACTTCACCTGATTGACCAGAGTCATAGGTACATACGTATATGGGCGCATTGAGCTACAAGGGAATGTGTATCTCACGGTACTCACAATAGCAAACATATGATGAGTACTTCTAGCATGTTTAGCTGTACCTAAAAAACCAGGTGATCTGATTGGTTAATTTACAGTAGCTCCATCCCTCTCACCGGTACCTCTTATGGCGGCTCCTAGCTCTAATGTTATGTTGTAAAACTGATTGTTAACAGGTAGTAGTTTACAATTTCGTGAACATTCATGTTTGCGATATTATATTGGTTAATTGCTTTGTAGCGGTACGTTCAAAAAGTCACTCGACGGAGCATTGACATGGCAGAAACAGCTAGCACCTGATGAAGGCTTCGAGCAGAAACGTTCTGTATAATTTGAACATTCATGTTTACGTCTTGTGAATGGCCTAAATGCTGTTGGAGCTGTTACCGTACTTGACACCATTTCTAGCACCCCCTAGACAATGCTGTGTACTGATATACTTCCAAAACCAAGCATGGAAAGTTAGAGACTGGAGCACTAACTCATACTCCCCAAGTGCAGCGAACTGGATGTTAGTCAGTGGGTACTGATGCTGGTGGTCGCTGAAAAAACCTTTCGACAGAAGCATGGTGTTGCATCCAGGGTACTGAAAGCAGAGACTATGCACATGAAGATTGTGGCACAATGACATTGACTACACATGCAGCGCCCAACACACTCGATCAGGTACAGAAAAACCGTGAGTCCAATGCAAGTGCTCATGCACACAACAGCCATTTTCAACAATTGCTATAGGTATATCTCAAGTTACCACAATAATTTGTCCGCTATCACACTCGGGTGCATCTGATTGGATAAGTAACTTAAAGATGGCAACTACTAGTTGAAAGGAGTGCAGTTTTGAAAATAATCGCACTCTTTGTCACATGATTGACACCAAATATTAAGTGTGTGATTATAACCGTGTTTGTAGTTATTATACTCAACTCACATTATTGTGGAGGAGCTGAAGCGGTGCTATTGATATTCCCAGCTGGGCATGAAACTTGGTGAGAGTACTTTTGCTCTTTCTAACCTCTTCCAGCAAAGCCTGCGTATCATGTAGAGAGACACTGTTTTATGAGTTTTGTCAGTGTGCAGTGGCTTTTAATGCAATTCCAGCTTCAGCAGGGTAGTAATTAGTGAAATGTTCAGTTCACACATCGCACCACACAAGCGTACAACACTGCGAACATGCAGTTAAGTGTGTGGTAACAGTTAATTAACTATTATATAGCTTGAGGGAAAACCAAAAGTTGTCCTATAGCATCATTTGTAACCTAAAATGCAAAAGAATCGATCTAAGAAATCCATACAAACTAGTGTGTTGTGTGACTGCCTTAACACAGTACTAGTAGAAGCTCATCATACTAACTAACGTGTACAAAGCAATGTGCATGTAGAAAAGCCGTTAACCACTGAAGTAAACAAGTATACAAATATAGGTACAGCCAGTTGTTGCGTTAGCATTGGAGTGCGTAAGTACAATAGCAAAGATCGTTGCAGAAGTAGAAGCTGAACATACTATGTACGTGTGTACAAAACCATGTAGAAATGCCTTAGCCATGCACTGAAGTAAACAAGTAAACATAGCTATAGGCACAGTTCTGGCTAAGGCTAAGGCATGCAGCCAGTCGTTAGTATTGGAGTGCTGTAAGTACAATAGCGAAGGCCACTGCAAGGATGATGTAGAAGCTGTGTAGTGCATGGGTGGCACCATGCAGACAGCCCCTCGCAGCAGGATTGGGGCTGGAAACTAGTACAGGAATTGGGAGCCTGGTAGGGACATTGGACAGCTGGGAATGATGCTGGTCGGAAGACACTGTTGGAGACAAGCACATTTCTGTAAGTTTAAACTGCCACTCTCAAATAGTTTTCGTAGCAGGAGACATCAGTGCTAAGCAAGCATGTGGCTGTTCAGGTGGAGGTACTACCGCAACATGGCACTCTTTGAAATAGTCCATGTCTGGAGTTATTGATTGTAGCTGCAGGCTAGTTGGCAGCTGATGGAGCCATGTCATGTACAGATACATGGAGCATGGCCTGGGAATGAGGCTAAGATTTAGTACGCGATACGCATGCGAAATGCCCTTGAAACCTTATAGCTATGGACTTGCCCATTAAGTATCACTACCTGATACACATTATCAGGATGTGAGAACCTTGCACACTGGCTGCGTAGTTCCTGACTCACCCTATCTACTTGTTTACTACGATAGCATTCATATGTGGAAATACTCAAAATTGTTGGTGAGTTATGCAAAATGTAAATAGCATAAGTGAAAACGCTGTTGCTCACAAATGTCGGCTATTGTGCAGCACTACAGCAATGATATTTGGTTTGAAGTTATTGCACTAGATGTACGAAACCAAGAGTTCATAACAATAAGAGTGTGCAACTGCTAGCCTCGATCCCAGGCCGTTCCCACCGCCAGTATTTCGTCGCTTCCAGTATGAAATACGGCACCGTATTTCATACTGGAAACGATGAAATACTGGCGGTGGGAACGGCCTGGGAACGAGGCTATGCAACTGCCATATGGGTTCCACTACCACCATCTCCGCAGTATGACGTAGGCAATCAGTGTGTTCATACATAGGCTGTGTAAACTCTGTAGTAACATGCAGCTGCTACTACTTCACACTGATTGGCTACGTCATGTATTCAATCAGTCGTGAAGTATATAGTGTGAAATTATGATTACAGAGTTTACACAGCCTATGTACATACGTACATGTAGACTACACTGATTGCCTACCAAGATGGCGGTAGTGGAGCCCATATGGAAGTTGCACGCTCTTATTGTTATGAACTCTTGACAAAACGTGCACTACTTCACAGGAATGAATGATTCTGTAGACAGTAACAAGTAGCTATACACAAGCACCTCCAAAGCAAACAAGAAAAAAATTGTGAGTAAAAAAGTTCAGAATTACAAAACCAAAGAATGTTTAGGTTAAAACAAAAGTCAAGGGTGCAGATGTTAATTATTTATGTATACCATTAAATTTTGATTCAAGAGCTATAGCTAGTCGTCGCTACAATCCCAGATGCTTCATTATACCTCCATTTCCCTTTTACTGATACTATATCAAGCAACATGTGTGGCTACAGGGTCATAGTAAAATTTCAGTTGCAGCCTCAATTACAGGAGGGACCACCCCTTAGAAAAGCCGGACTGCTCATGTAGTAGCTGAGTTGTATATATCATCATTTTAGCTGTCTGTGTGTGTGTGTGTGTGTGTGTGTGTGTGTGTGTGTGTATACTGCTCTCATAGTAAGAGGGTGGTAGCTGAGCGAGCGAAGCTAGCAAAGTTACTCGTATAGTGTCAGTTTCAAATATTTCACTCAAGTAAATCAGCTCAAATATTTGTCAATTCATTTGGTGCAAAGTAAACTCAGTGGTTGGGGAATTATGCTTTCTTTGTCCTCACTGTTTCTACACTCAATCTATTCTATTGTCTATTACTGTAAGCAAACAGACTAAGAAATTTGCAGTTTGTGTTCAAACAGTGGCAAAATTCATTAGGTCAACTTCAGCGGATGTAGAGTTCAATACATTCAACTGGAGTGTCTTCATCCGAGGTGGCTTGATCTCCACAAATACGAACTTCGATATCATCAGTTGTGGCTTGGGGCAGCTCCTTGCAGAACCAGGGGGCAGTCACCCCAGGTGGCGAGCTCAAATCACAGCAGGGAGGGGATCCACAGCCCTCACCATCCCAGAGTGGGTCACTCGTGTAGACTATAGCAGTGGTTGATGATGAGTCAGGATTCCCACTCTCACAGAAGTAGTCATTTCCCACGTAAGAGGGAGCAGCTGTTCCACTCACACAGGGACAGGAGAATCCAACAAGTGACCCTGTCTCAACAGCTCCACCTGTGAAGGTCCAGATGTGTTGTCTTGTTCCAGGTGGTCCATGTGTGATGGATACACCATCCATGTAGGGGCCTTCTATAGTCTGTGAACCTAAAAATCCATCTGGTGAGTTATACTGATACCCTATCACTCTCCCGCACACCTGGCTGTAGCTGATGCCGTAAGTGCTGTACATAGCTGATGGACATTGTTCTGCACTGCTGTCGCTGTCCCTTCCACACAGCCTACTTGGTTCTGAGTTGTATGTTTGTAGGATCCATTCACCTGGGCACTGCTCAGATGGGTTGCTCATGTTTAGATTGGCTACACGTGTCCACCCTCCAGTGCCGTTGCAGCCACACACTCTATCCATGGCACAGTAGACCTGTACTGCAGTGCCATTGGAGCTCCCCAACCAGTAATAGTCAGAGGGGCAATTTGTGGGGAGTGCACTGCAGGAGGCTGCGGGGCTGGCCTGGGTTTGACCAAGAAGGCAAAGGGTTGGTATAATGGTGTTGCGTATCATGTTTCGAACTTCCTGGTTGATCTCATCTCGTACCGTTTCTTGCACCTCGTTCGAAGGGCAGACTTGTTCATTGGTGTTAGTTACCCTGGCAGGGAGGGTGATGGGGAAGGTGTTGTCTCCCTGGCCGGAAGTGGGAGTGGGAAGAGAGACCAGAGCTAGGATGGCTGTGAGGACCAGAAATATCATCTTGTCTTGCAGTGTTAGTTCCTTAGATGCTTAAATCAACTGCAATGCTGCTTGTGTGCGAACGTTGATACCAGCAGCTGTCGGCTGTGGTGATTAGCATGTGCAGGAAATGAAGAGACAGTGGTTAGGAGTAGTTTGTGTATCATCAAATCAAAGGTACCGCACAGCTGTATTTGTTCAGTAGACTTGGTTACTGAACTGACATTGTACAATTCATATCAACAAGTTAGGGAAGGATTGTTATTCTCACCCATATTGGCACAGAAATTGTAGCTACATGGCGTTGTAGGTAGGACATCCTGTATACAAATCTCTGAACCAAGTTGACGGCTAATGGGGCAACGTCAAAGTGTACTCAAGTTTCAGCGAACTAGCGAACTGTTCCCTCTGCTTGATAATGCCCAAAACTCTACTGAGGCCCTCTACTGAACTGAAAATTTGGACCCTTTCCAAGGCTCCACCCATAGTCTGACCCCTCATCAGTACACATGCACACAAACAATATATCATGGAATCACTCCTACTCCAGTGTAGGAGGTAGTTTGAACTACCCTTGAAGGATTTTACCACTCCTTGGACCTTTGGCAGCTCAATTGTAGCTACGTATCATGCATGGTGAGATAAGTGATCATGCATGGTGAGATAAGTGTACATACATTGTTTGTTTGTTGGGTGTTCTGCATGCAGAATCTGTCATTGTTGAAAAAGTGTTTTTAGTGTACATATTTAAAACGTATGGCTGTGGACCAACAGTTCCAGGTTCAAATTCCCCTTGTTCCTTTCCAGGTGAAGTGTTTCTTTACCCTGCTCCCCTTGGGAGACCAGCCTTTGGCTGAAAGGTAACATGTATATAAGCACAGTGCTCTGTTGTAACTGTAACTTGTCAATAAGTAGGTTTACAACTTCGTGAACTTATTTACATCTTGTGAATGGTCTAATGCTCTTGGAGCTGTAGCTACTTGGTACCATTTCTAGCACCTCCCCAGACTGTAAACATGTTACCCAGGTTGAGGAACCATATAGTGAGGCGTATAGCATAAGCTATGAGACCGAGAAAAAAACACCTTGTCTGGCAGTGTTAAAGCTTAGGAAAGCAAGGTCTGTGCCAAAGGTGCTTCTTATTAACTATAATACTCACCAAGTTCCACGTTCATATACCAGCAGCTGTTAGCTGTGGTGATTAGCGTGTGCAGGAAATGAAGAGACAGTGGTTAATTAAGAGTAGTTTGTGCATCATGGAATCCATACAGACAAAGGTACTGTAGCCTGTACAGCTGTATTTATTCTGTGGACTTGGCTAGCTATATACTGGACTGACATCGTTTCGCATGCGTACGTGTGACCTGACGTGCTTACGAGCATGATCATTGTTATTTCGAGAGTTTGAGAGTTTGTAGCTGTGGAAAGATGTTGATTACGCTTCACTGTTCGACTCCTCATGTAACTGTTCTAACTCTGTAAGCCCTAAAGGCCTGCCTCTGGCTATGTGAGGCTATTGTTGAGGTATAAACAGATGTCGACTGTGCTCACTGTTCTACTCTGATTGAGCTCCGCAAGTTCTGGAGGCACCGCGCTGGTCCACTGATCAGAGTCTCAAGGTTGTAAATCTGTCGAGCCTTCGCTGCAAATACAACTCAATTGGTTGGCAGGAAACCCGCAACATTCCGAAGTATTATCAACATTCCTGAGCATGACAGGTACGTACATCACTGCATGGGCTGGTTTTATTGCCGAGCGCATTAGCAAGAGAATAAATCCCCCATTCAGTGCCTCGCGCAATTGCGCTCGGCAATAAAACCAGCCCATGCAGTGATGTGTAATATCTATATAATTATACGTAAGAATATCTGGATTGTAGTTAGTGATACGTACATGTAGGTGATTGGGTGCAGAAATTTGTCACATCGATTCAATTGGGAATAAATGCACTAGTGATCAGCCACACCCCAAAGCAAGCGAAATGGACGGGTTTTTTTTTTGGCAGTCAGGGTACTAGACTTAAGTACTAGATACTGTTATATGCCAGAAGAAAAGCCTCCCATAGTGTATGCCAAATGACAAAAAGCAAGGTGTTGCAACACTATATACCAAAGCGGCAATATTACATATAGCAGCGATCTGTACTATGTAGGTGGCTGCATTCTCCAACATGCTACAGTTTCTGTGACGGAACTTTTGATCTCACACCATTAGTACTAACCACCAATGAAAGTGCTCACACAGCAGCCATTTCCATCCACTGATGTTAGGGTGGAGCAAATACCGCAAGTTATCATGATTCGTCCGCTATCACACTTGGGTGCATCTGATTGGATAAATGAGTGCAATATATTGCACTCGTTTACCTAGGGGAGTTTGTATTCACACTATGTGATTAGCTAAGCGTGTGGTTGCTCAACTCACATTGTTGTGGAGGAGCTGGAACAGTGCTTCAGATATCTCCACCTGGGCATGAACGTATGACTGAGAGTAACTTTGCTCTTTCCAACCTCTGAGAGACACTGAGCTTTGTTGGCAAGCAGTAGCTATTTAATACAATTCCAGTGTCAGCAGAGTAGTTTACAGCTTGTAGATCTGCTCTACACTTATTTTACTTAATGAGATGTTCAATTCACACATCACATCACACAACCAGTTTACAACACTGTGAACACGTAGCCAGTAGACAGCCTGCGGGCCATGTTACAGCTACATGGTATGATTTCTAGCACACCTACCATATAGTTCAACCTATCTCCACACTCCATGGGGGCTCCACGAGGTCTGTCTAGGGCGGTGGAATGGGGGGGGGGGGGGGGGTGGTAGGGGGCTATAGCCCCCCAATACTTGCACTGGATAGGCTAAGCCCCCCCCCCCCCCCCCCCCCCCCCAATATTACTTCACCACTTCACCACATGAAATGTGTTATGATCTTGCCATTCATTTTAAGTCACACAGAAGCCTAGATAGATGCTTACCTAGTAGCTATAGGATAGCTACAGCCATGGGACAATGAGGAAGCGTCCTCTGCAGATCTGATTCACAATTCAGTGATGTTAATTAATTGCACTATTTTGGCCACGTGACTGGTGGAGCGTGTTCATCGCAGTGCTGCAATTAACTCACAGTATGATATTTTGGCATACCCTCAGACCCCTTACAAGAAGTGTGCCCGCACGCTGGTCCCTCAGCCCCCCCCCCCCCCCCCCCCCCCCAGTCTCATACTGCTTCCTCTGCCCCCTGGGTGTGTAGTATCAATCCCATCTCCATTGTCCATGGCGTGTTCACTTGTGTTGCACGTGGTCAATATGAGGCTAACTTGTATCCGCATAATCCGTAGTCCATGTGGGACCCACTTGTGCCAACATTGTCTAGCTGTAGCGGCTAGCTCCACAGGATTGCTGGTGTCCATAGGGTCTATAACAGTCACTGCAATAAGAAGATGTGTGGGTGTTGGTTACCATCGCAGCACCTAGAAGGGAGATGTGTCCTACCTTCCACTGTGTGGGTGTTGGTTACCATGGCAGCACATAGATGGGAGATGTATCCTATGACAATTCACTGAAAGTTTCTATGTGAACATTCCACTCTGGCTAAAACACTGCAATAAATATACAAAAGTTGGGGAGCACACACAGATATCTCTGAAGGTGGAATTCACAACCTTCTCACTGGTTCTAAAGTCCATTTACACTCAATCTCATCATGCACTGTAAGTATAAACATCCTAAGAAATAAATAAGTTGTAGCAGCGGAGTTGATTAGGTAGGCTTCAGCGGATGTAGAGTTCAATAAGTTCAACTGGAGTATCTTCATCTCCAGGGGGTTCATTTCGACAAATGCGAACTTCAATATCATCAGTTGTGGTTTGGGGCAGCTGCCTGCAGAACCAGGGCGCGGTGCTCAACTCACAGCAGGGAGGGGATCCACAGCCCTGACCATCCCAGAGTGGGTCACTTGGGAAGAGTACTCCCCGGTTGACTGATGTTCCCTGATTCCCACTCTCACAGAAGTAGTTGTTTTCCACGTAGGAGGGAACGGCTGCTCCACTCACACAGGGACAGTAGAGCCTAGCTTGGGTATTGGGAGGGGTATTTGTCTCGAAAAGTCCACAAGCGAAGCTCCAGATGTGTTGCCTTGCTCCAGGGGATCCATGTGTGAGGGACACCCCGTCCAGATAGATTCCATCTATGGTTACTGAAGGGTTCTGATTAGCTGCAGAGAATCCATCGGGTCCACCGTACTGATACCCTATCACTCTCCCGCACACGTGGCTGTAACTGATGCCGTAAGTGCTATACACTGCTGAGACACAGCCTGTACCAATGTTGGCCCCTCCACACAGCCTCATCGGTGCCGTGCTGTATGTTTGTAGGTTGAAATCACCTGGGCACTGCTCGGATGGGTTGCTCATGTTCAGATTGGCTACACGTGTCCACCCTCCAGTGCTGTTGCAGCCACACACTCTGTCCATGTCACAGTAGACCTGCACTGCAGTGCCATTTGAGCTCCCCACCCAGTAATAGTCAGAGGGGCAATTTGCAAAGAGTGCACTGCAGGAGGCTACAGGGCTGGCCTGGGTTTGACCAAGAAGGCAAAGGGCTGGTATAACGGTGTTGCGTATCATGTTTCGAACATCCTGGTTGATCTCATCTAGTTCCATTTCCAGCACCTCGTCCGAAGGGCAGACTTGTTCATTGGTATTGGTGACTCTGACAGGGATGGTGAGGGGGAGGGTGTTGTCTCCCTGGCTGGCAGAGGGAGTGGGAAGAGAGACCAGAGCTAGGATGGCTGTGAGGACCAGAAACAGCATCTTGTCTTGCAGTGTCAACTGGAATGCAGTGTCTGTGCCGAATGTGCTTCTCATTAGCTAATACTCTCCCAGCATGGATCAAGTTTTGTTCCACGGTTGTGTACCGGCAGATGTGTCAGCTCTGTGGTAATTAGTAAGTGCAGGAAATGATGAGACAGTTTGTGCACCATGGAATCAGTGGAGATCAACAGCTGTCTTCATTCAGTAGACTTGGCTACTGGGCTGGCAGTGTTGCACCAGGAATAGTACAGAACTTGTACACTACTTTGTTGACAAGTTTCTTGTTGGGCTCCTAGCTACGAGGGACCTCACTATAATAGCTATACTCACAGTAGCCAAATTAATTGTCTGGTTGCCTTGTTTTCATTGTTAATTTACAGTACTTGGCTATACATAATAGTACATGCCCTCTTGTGGCTTGATGCACCTTAAATTTGTTTAGCTATGGGTTGTAAACTGCTTGTAAATGATAGCAGTTTACAACCCGGCATGTTTAGCTACATCTTGTGAATGGTCTAATGCTAGCGCTCTTCGAGCATTAGACCATTCACAAGATCATTGCTCTTGGAACTATATCTAGCACCTACGTAGGGTGCAGTGGTAACAGGTTGTGCACCATAATTACCCCGTGCGCGCATGCGCGAAGCGGGGTTAAGCAATCGGTTTTGTCCGTCAGTCAGTCAGTCAGTCGTTATGGTGAGGTATTGACAGAGTGTGTATGTGTAGCAAGAAGTGTACCGGCAACAATCAGAGTGGCTATACATCCATAATTCAGAGTCAGCCTTCTTGCCTGGATTGACAATGGTTCCTGTCAGCATGTGACTTCCATTGATTGATTATTGGATCATCATGTACCATTGGCGCCTAAGTTCCACACTATTATTACCCAATTATCTTACCCATGAATTGCTATAAACGCACTGCCATTATTATTACAAATGAGATACTTTTCATGCTGCTCAAGTCAATGTTACATGATATGTAGCTACTTTCTGAGCCAAACTGCTCAATAGCTTGTTGTACTGCCCCCAGAGATCCAGTACACAATTGAGATAATCATAAGTATCTACAACTTATATTGACTGTGGACCAAACTTCCAGGTCCAAATTCCCCCTGTTGCTTCCCAGATGAATTATTTCTTTACCCCTCCTCCGGACCCTTGGGAGTCCAGCCTTGGCTGAAAGGTAAAATGCAGGCACCTTTGACGGTTACCGTCATCTAAAATGAAACCAAACCAGTGATGTGTAGTGTAGAGCTGAAGCAGTGCTTTCCAGCTGGGCATGAAACTATTGCTGAGAGTATCGATATCTTTGCTCTGACATGTCTTTGTTCAGTTCTCACACCATTAGTACTAACCACCAATGTAAATAATTGCACTCTATTTCTATAGGGGAGTTTGTAATTGACACTGTGATTAGTTACTCAACTCACATTATTGTGGAGGAGCTGAAGCGGTGCTGTTGATCTTTCCAGCTGGAATGAAACTGAGTATCTTTGCTCTTTCCAATCACTTTGAGTGAAGCCCTTATAGCTACGGGTTTTGTCAGTGTGCAGCTGCAGTGGCTATTAAATACAACTCCGTGGCCAGGGTCAGCAGAATAGTTTACAGGTTGTATATACCTACTAAACCTCTTGTAAATAAGTTAAATGTTCGCTTCACACATCACACCACACAAGCAGTTGAGCATGTACCCCGCATGTAGCTGACAGCTAATGGAGTCAGCTACATGGTGCCATTTCTGGCACCCACCCAGAGCATGAGTAACAGCTGTCGGATGTAGTATTGAGGGTACAACTCCCAAATAGTTCCACTGCCGCCATCTCTTCAGTACGTAGGACTCGTGAATATACTACCCCAGGACCATAGCCGCTAGTACGGTTGGTCTGGTTTCGACCGGACCTTTCAGGGCACCAAAAGTGGCTTGCACACACTGCTCAGCAGACTGGTCGGCAGCCACATCCTCTATTTCTGCGAGTGTTGAGTGAAACAAGTACCACGGCTAAGTTAGCAGCGACTCCTACTTATAAGCGTATGTCAGAAACGATCTGAAATCCCTGTGGGTCATGCCCCCAGACCCCTAGCAGTCGCACTTCGCACGGTTTATTATACAGCGCCTGCAAACCTCAACATGACCACTTCTAATATCTTGGCTACACCCTGCATGTAGCTACCCAGTACTAATGTTGACACCTTTGCAGAAGCACCAAGGACATGATCTGGGACGGTCAGGACATGATCTGGGACGGTCAGGGCTGACTACCCTTGATCCTGCTATAGTACACGTATATTACAGAACCACCATCAGCTGCATTCTAATGTCCCCAAACCATGGGCGCTTGAAATGATACATACTATAATATTAGAGAACATGGCGACTTCTGTTTAGGGGTGGCCCTTGAATTTACCACATTAATGTACTAGCAGGATGATGCAGTCCTTAGGCCAGCAGTCCAAAATCAAAGGATCTATTCCATGTATTCAGATACAGGAAGTTCACGTTGGGCTACATTACAATACATAATTAACACAGAGAATGTTTCCTGCATATACTTTTCCACAGGCTAGCTCCAGCCAGAAACAACAGAAACGAGCCGGGTTTGCACTTGTTAGTGTAGAGACACCTCACTGCTGTCCACATATCCACTTTAGATCCCAGGCTGAGAAAGCATTCCAGCTGGGCAGCTGTTTTCCGAGACCTCATCGCGAACCGTGGCGGGCGATATGGTGCCACATATTTTAGAACACTTTTTTGCCTGACTGGAGCCAGGCAATCTATTACTGTGACATGCCGATGATGGACAGAGTGGCACTGGATCAAGGGTGGACACGTGGGGGGGTTCCGGACAGCAGGGGATTTCTGGACACGGGCCCAGTTTTCGCTCTCTGAAGAGTTCGCCCCACTAATTGTCGCTGGAAGGGTCTGGGCCATGCGGTTCGAAGGTAGCATGTGCACTTACCATAATACGGCCCGAGGGAATGCGAGGGGCACGAATGCTGTGTCCGGAACTAAAAGACTGTCTGGAACCCCCTCCGTTACCATCCTTAGCTAGCTGAGAGGCATCTTGCACACTGCTACCACTAGCTCCCACATAGCCTGAGATCATGTGAGATCATATGTACGTTTGTAGCTAGGATCCATTCATCTGGGCACTGTTGCATGGCTGAGTGTTGCTTAGTATATACGGCAACATGCCAAGCATGTATACATGTAGTGTCTCCAGACACCCTATATAAAAGTGTATAGTATATGTGCTAATGTGCTACCTCCAGGATTGGTAGGCACTAATGTGTTACTTTGTAGGCACTAATGTGTTACTCTGTAATCACCTTATGTGTGGTATTTGGTGTTATGGTTTTGTATAAACGGTTTGTTTTTCAGTGTTGTACTGAGTTCGGGTTTTGTGTCAATTCAAGTTGTTACTGGTATTCAGAAGTTCCGTAAGAGTCCGATAGTAGCGTGCGAAGCATCACAGACGTGCGGCTAGGAGGAGCTAGTGCGGCACTGAGGTGATTGCGGCTCGATCGTGGAGGATGGAGGTGATTGCGCGGGTCGATCGTGGAGGATCGAGCCCATATTTTACAAAAAGATTTTGGGCTATGCCTGCAGGACCCACCCACCACCACTTTCTGAATGTCAATATTGTTACTTTTAAAAATGAGAACCAAGTGTTTGCAAGTTTCATGGATAGCTACATTGTGCTAATAACACCTCAGAGTGTAGTAGGTATACAGCCATGTATGTGCATATTATCAGAGAATGGTATATAGCTTACGCATTTCTATTTAGGGATGGCCCTTGAGTTTACCGCATTGATGTACTAGCAGGATGATGCCAGAGAAGCTACAAAACCCCAAACCAAGCATGCACATAGAATGATGGCGAATAAGTGGGAGTCGAGATTTCGTCCCTTGTTGCATTGTAGCTGTTGGAATGTACAGTAATGATGTCAACACAGATAGGATTGTGTAAAGTGCACCACGTGCTTGCAATGTTATGCATACATCTCACTCAGGCTGGCTCCACAATGACCTGCATCCTTTGAATTTCGTTTACATAGCAAGAGCGGCACTTCTGGCTAGCTTTTAAAACGTGATATGGCCATTTTGAAGCAACAGGCTCAGACCTGGCCATTGTGCACGCATGCTTGTGATGGTCGCATTTGAGGTGCTTAACTTAAGTAATAGCTGATGTAACCACAGCAATATAGAAAGAACATAAAAGGGATGTAGAGTTCAATAAGTTCAATTCTAACACCTTAACATGCACCTTGCTTGTGATAGTTGCATTTGAGGTGTTTAGGTAATACATCAACCACACAACTAAGGAATGCAATAACTTCATGTATATATTTCATGGCTCAGCGGATGTAGAGTTCAATAAGTTCAATTTGTGCATCTTCGTCTCGAGAGTCTTGATCCAAACAGATGCGAACTTCGATATCATCAGATGTGGCCTGGGGCAGTTGCTTGCAGAACCAGGGGGCGGTCACCCCAGGCGGGGAGCTCCTGAATTCACAACAGGATTGAGGGGATTCACAGCCCTGACCATCCCAGAGTGGGGCATTCGCATACAGTATTCTGGTCCATGATGGTCCAGGGTTCCCACTCTCACAGAAGTAGTCATTTCCCACGTAGGAGGGAGCAGCTGTTCCATACATGGCCACACAGGGACAAGTAGGATCAGGGGAAGTGGGGCGGACAGTGTCCTGAATTCCAATAGCGAAGCTCCAGATGTGTTGCCTTGTTCCAGGAGATCCATGTGTGAGAGATATGCCATCCACATAGGGTCCGTCTATGGTCTGTGGACCAACAGCCCGTTGGCGGCCAAATCCATCTGGTGAGCCAAACTGATACCCTATCACCCTCCCACACACGTGGCTGTAGCTGATTCCGAAAGTGCTATACATAGCTGAGAGACAGCCTGCAAGACTGTTGTTGCCCCTTCCACACAGCCTCATCGGTTCTGAGATGTAAGTTTGTAGGGTCCATGCATCTGGGCACTGTTGGGATGGGTCACTCATATTCAGAGTGGCTACACGTGTCCACCCTCCAGTGCTGTTGCAGCCACACACTCTGTTCATGTCGCAGTAGACCTGCACTGCAGTGCCATTGGAGCTCCTTATCCAGTAGTAGCCAGAGGAGCAGCTAGTGGGGATTTCACCGCAGGAGGCTACAGGGCTGGTCTGGGTTTGACCAACAAGGCAACTGAGGGTTGGTAGAATGGTGTTACGTATTAAGTTTCGATTGCTCTCTGTTGTCTCATCTCGTGCTGATTCCCACATCTCATCAGAAGGACATACAACCTGTTGACTGGTGCTGATCACATTGGCAGGGAGGGTGAGGGGGAGGCCGGTGGTGGTGTCTTCCTGGCTGGCAGAGGGAGTGGGAAGAGAGACCACAGCTAGGGTAGCTATGAACAAGGCCAGGAACAACATCTTGCACTGTGGTCAGTCTGTGCTGTCACTACGTTCGCCAAGAAGCCACTCACAATAATTTATGTAGCGGCTTCCGTTTAATTAACTCATTGTTTGCAAACATTTGCGTTGTCAGTGGGCCGGGGGTTCACTGAGTTTGTGCGATCGATTGGAACCAGCTTCTTGTAGCGCGCGCCGCACCGCAAATGAGGACAGACGCGGCGCGCGCGGAGTGGGGCGCGCGTCGCGAACGTCTGCCGTTGATGGTTATGAATACACTTCACAGCTATAAATATTATGCCTCACACAACTACTACGACCATAACTACATGTAGCTAGCGCCCATGCTGGTGTCTTTTCCCTCTGTTGTTCGGTGTAGCTATGCAGGATGATCACACCATCACGGTATCACACATGGACCCCTGCCAGGCTGCCAGGCTCCTGGAACAAGGCAACACATCTGGACCTTTGCTGCCGGATTAAGATGAATGTACTCTTACTGAACTCAGCCCCATAACCAACCACTAGACTAGGGGGGTTTATTGCCTAATATTTGGTCTAGGGGGGTTTATTGCCTAATATTTGGTCTAGGGGGGTTTATTGCCTAATATTTGGTCTACTGTAGGGGGCTCTAAATTGAGGTAGCCACTCCCACTTTTTATAATTATTGTACTCCTCCCCACCCCCGCTACAGGCTATCTGCTGAACTATGCTTTGTGATACTATATACATGTAGTGTGCATTATTTTTTTGCTTATCACGGTGGTGCTTTTACGACAAAAAGTGTACTTGCTACAGTTTCATCCAAATTTAAATCAGCACTTCTGCTTTGTGCATAATACACAGCGTAGTAGAGGATGTGCATGGTTCTGTTGATGTACTACTGATGCGTGCCAAAGAAGCCACAACCCCCCAAACCAAACATGCATATACTCATGAATATATGTGGGAGTCGAGAAACAAACCGATTTGATCTAAACCACAATAACCTCACATATAACATTATAGAACATAGCTAGTTCAACGGATGTAGAGTTCAATAAGTTCCACTGGAGTGTCTTCATCTTGAGTGACTTGATCTCCACAAATACGAATTTCAATATCATTGGTTGTGGCCTGTGGCAGCTGCTTGCAGAACCAGGGGGCGGTCACCCCAGGTGGGGAGCTCAACTCACAGCAGGGAGGGGATCCACAGCCCTGACCATCCCAGAGTGGGTCATTTGCATACAGTGTAACATTATCAATGACTCCTGGGAAAGGATTCCCACTATCACAGAAGTAGTCATTTCCAACGTAGGAGGGAGCAGCAGCTCCACCCACACAAGGACACAAAAACTGAAATTGGCGTGTCTCAGAATATCCAGCTGCGAAGGTCCAGATGTGCTGCCTTGTTCCAGGTGGTCCATGCATATGTAAGGGATACGCCATCCACGTAAGCACCTTCTATAGTCTGCATACTGAAGCCAGCTTGTCCAAGTGCATCTGGTGAGAAATACTGATACCCTATCACTCTCCCACACACGTGGCTGTAGCTGATTCCGAAAGTGTTGTACACAGCTGAGAGACATCCTGCAAGACTGTTGTTGCCCCTTCCACACAGCCTCATCGGTTCTGAGATGTTGTAAGTTTGTAGGGTCCATGTATCTGGGCACTGTTGGGATGGGTCACTCATATTCAGAGTGGCTACACGTGTCCACCCTCCAGTGCTGTTGCAGCCACACACTCTGTTCATGTCGCAGTAGACCTGCACTGCAGTGCCATTGGAGCTCCTTATCCAGTAGTAGCCAGAGGAGCAGATTGTGGGGATTCCACTGCAGGAGGCTACGGGACTGGCTGGAGTTTGACCAACAAGACACTGGGTTGGTACCAACACCTCATCAGTGGAAGGACATGAGACTGGTGCTGATCACATTGGCAGGGATGGTGAGCTCGAGGGTGTTGTCTCCCTGGCTGGCAGAGGGACTGGCAAGAGAGACCAGAGCTAGGATAGCTGTGAAGGCCAGGAACATCTTACTAGTGCTTCGTCTTGCAAATAACTATTGCTGGGTATGTTAGCTACACCCAAACGTTTCCACAAAAAGCAGTGTATTCATGGAACTGTTAAACTCTTAGGGTAAACTCGCCATATCCGCGGATATGGCGAGTAGTATTTAGCGCGCTAAATACTACTCGCGCACGATAAATTCCGCAAAAATTCTAATGCCCAGTCCACGTACTGATCTACAACGGCTCTGTCCAAACCTGAGATGTATATTGTAACAGTATAACAATGGAATGTAGAATTGGGCGGGCACTACAGGGGCGGATATGCACGCTGCCGAAGGCATGGCAGTGCATAAAGGCGCGTTGCGTGGATAAGTCCGCGCGAAGCGCGGAAAAAAAATTTTTCGCCTTCATTTTTCAGTTTCGTGCAGGATGGGCTCTCGCGGCATCTTCGTGCTTTGCAGACTTACTATATAATTATGCATAATCGGGACTATGAATAAGGTAGGGCGGGGTAATTCGGGCCACTTCAACTTCAGGTCAACGGTAACTAAAAACGGACAGACTTTAGGCAAACTTCTGGCCATGTATATCCAGCGACTCAACCTGCCTACAACTCACTAGAAGCAAGAATAAAAAGAAAGGATGCTTCTTTCCCGTTGCAACGTTGAAGTGGCCCGAATTACCCCGCCCTACCTTACGTAACATAGGCTTACGCTGTCTGTGTTCACTGTGTGGCTTCCCACTGCCACTGTCTACAATGAATGTTACACTCCTGGTATAGGAAAAATTGTGCCGCGTAATGTAATCTAAATAATCTAATTAATCTAAATAATAATCGTTTGACTACTTCCGAATGGCCTACAAAGATTCTGACTACACCGTCGTGATCGCTATGATGCAGTGACACAAAATCAAAATAATTGTGCTGTAACTCACCTTGGTGGCAGAGATACAAGCGATTTTGTCATACCGTCGGCCGCCATTGCTCGATCGCTCTCTTCGACGTTGGTTGCCAGTACAGTCTTATGAAGGCCCCACGAAAGATTCTGACCTCACAGCCGTGATCGCTATCGTTGACTGACGCTTACATGCCGAAACTCACCGTGCTGGCGAAGTTGTTAGCACTGTAATAAGCTCTTGTCTTACTTTTGTACGCCATTGCTGACTCGACATATCGATCGACGACTGAGCATGGTCCTCACGTGACATGTGTGTTAATTGGAATGAGCTGCAGTACCGAAAGGTTGCGCGTCGCCAGCGACCGTTTCCAACGCGCGTACGCGGCTACCAGGAGTGCGGTTGCCCCTCGAATGAATGAATTTTATTTTTCGGTCTCGTCACATGACGGCAGGCCATAAACTTTGACCTATGGGACCACACAGAGTACAAACTGAGTTAATACATGTACGTATATGGTGGCTACATTGTGATAAAAACACAGTCATAATGCAGATGAGATTGTCAACTTGTTAAAGTACAGTTATAGCTAATGGGATTTGGGGTAGGAAAGGGGTTAGAGGTGGAAGGGGGGGGGGGGGGGGGGGGGGGGGGGGAGTTTGTCTTTCTTTCAGGCTATAGCTATATCTGGCACTTCAGGCTATATATCTGGCACTAATGTACATGTGGGTAACATGATTCAGAATCATGTAGCTAGAGGTCCTCTTGTGCCTCCTGCTCATACAGCGGACAATTTGCAGTTCCGTTCGAACATTGCGTATTCTGTGACCATACTTGGCGCGAGTCTCGACCATACTGCATACGCAGCAAGAAGTCCGGAAGGTATGCATGCACTTTGCTCATGCATGAGTGATACATTTGCAGAACACCATTTCATCCACGGAATCTGCAAAAATTTGAACGGAATTGTAATCCGCTGTCCCTGAATGAAACAGAGCATGTGGTAAAACTTGTTTTGTGGAAATCCACGGATTCGCTGTGGTCTCCCTTGGTGAATGAAACAGAGCGTGCGGTAAAACATGACTGCAGCTTTGAATTTTCTTGCCAAGTAAATGTCGCTAGCTATCACAAGCTGACAAGCAACCTGCAACCTACTGGGCCGTATGTTCAAGAGTGGCTGATCTTCCATGCTGGCGTCACTTTTTCGTTTGCACCTCATCTGCTTTTCCTCACTCTCTGTTAACTTCACTGATCATGCAACACTAAGCGGCACCCGTACAGCGCAGCGCATATGACTGATCATGAATTTCTGGGTTGAAAAGTAGCTAGCTACGTAGTTTAACCTCGAAAATAAATTGGCACCAACAAAAATAACCCGCTATACAGTATGCACCAACTTGAAATGTAGCTGTATGACTGACAAGTTGGTGATCACAGTAGTAGCTACCAATCTAATGGTACTGAAGAGGTACGCATGCAGCCACTGAACCTCAATGCAATATGTATCACCCAAACTAGAGCATTAATTTATTTCACTCGGTACAAAGCTTCTACAATGAACAAAGTAAAATCAGTGATTCCATGGGGAACACAGTATGCTATCAATCTAGAGATCTGCACGTTCCTTACAGGTTCTAAAGTAGCCTTGTTCCCAGGCCTGCGTGCCGCTTTTGGTTGCACGAAAGTACATACTGCAAGTGACGAAAAGCTGGGCAGGGCTTGGGAATGAGGCTACGGGCCAACTAGTGGCCTATACTATAAGCAAACAGTCTAAGAAATAATAGTCAATCAGTTTGTGTTCACACAGCAGCATGCAGAGTTTGTTCAGTGGATGTATAGTTCAACAAGTTCAACCAGAACACCTTCACCAGGCTGATCCACACAAATACGAAGTTCCGTATCATCAGCTGTGGCCTGGGGCAGCTGCTTGCAGAACCAGGGGGCAGTCACCCCAGGTGGGTAGCTCAACTCACAGCAGGGAGGGGATCCACAGCCCTGACCATCCCAGAGTGGGTCACTTGCATGCAGTACATTGGTAAATGTTGTGCCAGAATTCCCACTCTCACAGATGTAGTCATTTCCTACAAAGGAGGGAACGTCTGATAGACTTGCACGGCCAGCACATGGACAGGAGGCATCTGGGTAATCAGGAGGCACAGTCTCTAAAAGTCCAGCAGCGAAGGTCCAGATGTGCTGCCTTGTTCCAGGAGGTCCATGTGTGAGAGAAACCCCATCTACATAGGGGCCGTCTATGGTATACCAACCACCGTGTTGTCCAAATGCATCTGTTGAATGATACTGATACCCTATCACTCTCCCACACACCTGGCTGTAGCTGATACCGTAAGTGCTGTACATAGCCGAGACACAGGTTGCATGACTGCCCACACATAGCCTCATCGGTGCCGTGCTGTAGGTTTGTAGGTTCCATGCACCTGGACACTGTTGGGACGGATCGCTCATATTTAGATTGGCTATGCGTGTCCACCCTCCAGTGCTGCTGCAGCCACACACTCTGTTCATGTCACAGTACACCCGCACTGCAGTGCCATTGGAGCTCCTGATCCAGTAGTAACTAGAGGAGCAGCTCGTGGGGAGTGCACTGCAGGAGGCTGCAGGAGTAGCCTGGGTTTGAGCAGAACGACAGCTGAGAGCTGCAGGTATAATGGTGTTATGTATTGCATTTCGAATATCCTGGACGATCACCTCTCGTTCAGTTTCTCCAAGAGGGCAGACAGCTTGGTGACTGTTGATCACTCCAGATGGGATGGTGAGTGGGAGGGTGATGGCTCCCTGGCTGGCAGAGGGAGTGGGAATAGAGACCAGAGCTAGGATAGCTATGAGGGCTGGGGTCGACATCATCCACTAATGTGCTTTGTCTTGTGGTGCTACGTAACAAACTAGCTACTTCTGTGACAAACTTCGTTTATTTAGCTACACTGACCCAGTAGCTACTTCCTCCATCATTAGCCACCTGTTTGTGTCTGAGTTGGCATGATTATCTGCAGGCAGTTGCAGTGCACCATTAGCTGAAGAAGTGATCCCTAACAATTCTGCATCCACTCCCCCTCGACTGCACACCATTTGATCTCTGTTGTCATGCTTTTGTGACCTGGCTAGTGTACCGGCATGCAGTCAAAGCAACATCTTGAGGCTGAGTGATGTATCTGATGCATAACTGTACACATCACACACACATACAGTAATTTAGACCAAACTTGAGGTAAGTTCCTCCACATGCACTGTAGCTATCAATGACATGCTTCTTCTGTAGCTAGCTACAAGGTCCTGGGACACCACTCCATTGACTTTGAGGAGTGTAGCAGGTCGTCCACTGCATATCAGCCTGCACTAGATCCAGCAGTGTGTTTAATGGTACCAACTCCGTCCGGGACTGCTAGCGCCTTCCACTACCACTGGACTCTCGATAGGAGTGCAGTCTGTGTGAACAGGATCGTATCACTGTACCATACAATTCCCCCCCATCACCCCTGCTCCTCCACTCTCTAACCACCATGCCCATAATATGCTATGGTCAGTTGAACACAAACAATGGGATGTAAGGTCAGACGCTGCGACTCAACGCCTGACAATGACATCATTGTCAACCGTTTACTTGGCATTCAGTATTCATAATCTGAGCCCCACCCACTCACTTTGCAAGAGGTCACATTATCTAATTATGTGAAATCAGCTGATAGAAATATTGAAACACTCTGGAATCGGGCCGTGGCTGTGCAGACCTGCTCAACTCGTCAACGGTTGCAGCAATCTCAGGACCGTGGGGGGTTGCTAGAAGCTGCGCCGACAACGTTTTCATGAACTCAAATCTGCTGGAGGCCAGGAGCTAGGCTGCGGGCATTGCTGAGTGAAAATTTTGAGCCGTATATCTGCTTTCCAGTCCAGTGCAGCAGATGTCATGGCGGCTGAGAAAAAGCATTCGAGAACTTTGTCAGGTGTGACCCACAAGGCTATCCTCGAGGCGCAGTCGGTGAGTGCTCCAAAGTGGACTGTGTTAAAATTGTTGAGACCCATGGCTCCTTCTGAAGTCTAGGGCTTCCTAGCTAGAGTACTGTGGCAATACAGCATCAGTTCAGCAACAACATCTTCGGTTTACAGCTGGGAGGTAGGAGTAGCCTCTGCCCAGATATTTTATATCACAACTGTGATAAAATCTGGGCGGAGGCCTTGGAACGAAGCTAAGGTAGGGGTGCGTAGGTTGGTAGAGGAGCTGCACGGGCACTTCTGGATTACAGTGAACAGGCTCATTGCTGTACATGTGTGATCCTTGCCTGGTAGTACGTGCAATATCATGTTTGCTTGTGTGTAACACAGTAGACACTGGAGATGCTGCAATGCTGATGACATCACCTTCACAGCGCAATAGCCGCTGCTGATATTGATGCTGTCACCTCCTTAGCAACACAGTAGCTCTGTAGAGGCTGCAGCATAGGCACTTTGCAAGGCTTGTAGCAGAGGGTTTACTTTATGAAGCAAAGGTATTAGTTTGAGCTGCCTACTGCTCCACTTGGGTGAGGCCGGTGCTCAAACCTGGCAAAGATAGCAATTATAACTTATAAGTGCTATCCTGGCAGGCTGCCATGCTCTCAGGCATGGGTGTGTGTTAACAACTCGCTGCAGCTAATGTTGTTAGCAACAACTCCTCAGCAAAGTACTTAGCCAAACCCACTACCGTACCATCCTTGCTTTGTGTTTGGCCATGTCCGTGATCCACTGATTAGCACTTGTCTGCTGGACATCACTTGTGGTGGGATTTGTGAAGAAAGGATTGCCAGAAATGTAATGCAGCTACTAAGCCCTGTGTTAGGCTTCCCTTCCCTTCTTCCCTCCTTCCCACCCTCCCTCGCTCCTCCATCCACCCCTTCCCTCCTACCCTCCTCCAGGTTGCAACTCCAGGTGAATTTGTGCGGCGCTATGGTGGTAAGCGTGTGATAGAGAAGATTCTTGTGGCCAACAATGGGATTGGAGCAGTGAAGTTCATCCGCTCTATCCGGAGGTGGGCGTACGAGATGTTTGGAAATGACAGAGCCGTGCAGTTTCATGCCATGGTCACTCCCGAGGACCTGAAAGTGAGTGTGTGACACATTAGGAACGATCTGCTGTTCTCCCATGCCCCTCCCCCCTCTCCCCCTCCCATCTCCACCCTCCCCCTCTCCCCCACCCATCTCCACCCTCCCCCTCTCCCCCACCCATCTCCACCCTCCCCCTCTCCCCCACCCATCTCCACCCTCCCCCTCTCCCCCACCCATCTCCACCCTCCCCCTCTCCCCCACCCATCTCCACCCTCCCCCTCTCCCCCACCCATCTCCACCCTCCCCCTCTCCCCCACCCATCTCCACCCTCCCCCTCTCCCCCACCCATCTCCACCCTCCCCCTCTCCCCCACCCATCTCCACCCTCCCCCTCTCCCCCACCCATCTCCACCCTCCCCCTCTCCCCCACCCATCTCCACCCTCCCCCTCTCCCCCACCCATCTCCACCCTCCCCCTCTCCCCCACCCATCTCCACCCTCCCCCTCTCCCCCACCCATCTCCACCCTCCCCCTCTCCCCCACCCATCTCCACCCTCCCCCTCTCCCCCACCCATCTCCACCCTCCCCCTCTCCCCCACCCATCTCCACCCTCCCCCTCTCCCCCACCCATCTCCACCCTCCCCCTCTCCCCCACCCATCTCCACCCTCCCCCTCTCCCCCACCCATCTCCACCCTCCCCCTCTCCCCCACCCATCTCCACCCTCCCCCTCTCCCCCACCCATCTCCACCCTCCCCCTCTCCCCACCCATCTCCACCCTACCCCTCTCCCCCACCCATCTCCACCCCCTCTCCCCCACCCATCTCCACCCTCCCCCTCTCCCCATCCATCTCCACCCTCCCCCCTCTCCCCCACCCATCTCCACCCTCCCCCTCTCCCCCATCCATCTCCACCCTCCCCCTCTCCCCCACCCATCTCCATCCTCCCCCTCTCCCCCACCCATCTCCACCCTCCCCCTCTCCCCCACCCATCTCCACCCCCCTCTCCCCCACCCATCTCCACCCTCCCCCTCTCCCCCATCCATCTCTACCCTCCACCCTTTCCCCCACCCATCTCCACCCTCCCCTCTCCCCCACCCATCTCCACCCTCCCCCTCTCCCCCACCCATCTCCACCCTCCCCCTCTCCCCCATCCATCTCCATCCTCCCCCCTCTCCCCCACCCATCTCCACCCTCCCCCTCTCCCCCATCCATCTCCACCCTCCCCCCTCTCCCCCACCCATCTCCACCCTCCCCGCTACTCCCTCTGCACTGTTTCTCCCTCGTCCACCCCTCTCTCCCTCCCCCCATCCTACCCCTACCCTCCAACTTTCATCCTTCTTCCTCCCAACTCTTCCTTCTCTGCTCTCTCTCTCTTCCCCCATTTCCTCCCTCAGGCAAACGCAGAGTACATCAAGCTGGCGGACAACTTCATCCCAGTGCCGGGTGGCTCCAACAACCACAACTACGCAAACGTGGACCTCATTCTTGATATTGCCAAGAGGATCCCCGTTCAGGTAGGCTACATCCCTCCCCCTCCCTCCCTCCCTCCCTCCCTCCCCCCCCCCCCCCCCCCCCCCCCCTCCCTCCCTCCCTCCCTCCCCCCCCCCCCCCTCCCTCCCTCCTTCTCTGTACTATGTTTACTGCTGATCCAGTGCTAGAGATGTCACTGTTCATGTACTGAAGCATTCCTGGCCTCTGCTGTAGTGCTGTGCGTTCTCTTTGTAGGGAGGAGTCCAACTGAGATGGTCCTCACCGTTTAGTTACTGTAGAAAATCTTATACAGCAGACTATATGCCTCAGCTAGTATTTAACACAAACATTTCTCCCTCCCTGCCTCCCCCCTCCCTCCCTTCCTCCCTCCCTCCCTCCCTCCCTCTCCTCCCTCCCCTCCCTCCCTCGCTCCCCCTTCCATCTCTCCCAGGCTGTGTGGGCAGGGTGGGGCCATGCTTCTGAGAACCCCAAACTCCCCGAGCTCCTGCACATGCATGGCATCACGTTCCTCGGTCCCCCAGCGCAGGCCATGTGGGCCCTTGGGGACAAGATTGCTTCCTCCATAGTTGCTCAGACCGCCAACGTCCCTACCCTCCCATGGAGCGGATCAGGTGAGCACAAGTGATGTCATCATGATGTCACGGCCACATGTTACATGTAGCTGCCTGGCTATTGGTAAATAGTTATTGTACATGATTTTTATCAACACTGTACGACTGTAATGGCTTTGTGGGACATACTTAATGTTGGTCGGGTGGCATGACAGCAAATTGCTACATGTACACCTGTATCCAGTTTTCACTTTCCCCCCATCCCCACCTCCTCACCACTCTCCCTCCCCCCTCCCCTGTTCATCCTTCCCCTCCCCTGTTCATCCTTCCCCTCCCCCTCCTCTGTTCATCCTTCCCCTCCCCTGTTCATCCTTCCCCTCCCCTGTTCATCCTTCCCCTCCCCTGTTCATCCTTCCCCTTCCCCTCCCCTGTTCATCCTTCCCCTCCCCCCTCCCCTGTTAATCCTTCCCCTCCTCCCTCCCCTGTTCATCCTTCCCCTCCCCCCTCCCCTGTTCATCCTTCCCCTCCCCCCTCCCCTGTTCATCCTTCCCCTCCCCCCTCCCCCTCCCCCCTCCCCCCCTCCCTGTTAATCCTTCCCCTCCTCCCTCCCCTGTTCATCCTTCCCCTGTTAATCCTTCCCCTCCTCCCTCCCCTGTTCATCCTTCCCCTCCCTCCTCCCCTGTTCATCCTTCCCCTCCCCCCTCCCTGTTAATCCTTCCCCTCCTCCCTCCCCTGTTCATGCTTCCCCCCCCCCCCCCCCCCCCCTCCCCTGTTCATCCTTCCCCTCCCCCTCCCCTGTTCATCCTCCCCCTCCCCCCTCCCCTGTTCATCCTTCCCCTCCTCCCTCCCCTGGTTCATCCTTCCCCTCCCCCCTCTCCCTGTCCTATTCCCTCCATTCCTTCTCTTCAGGGCTGAAGTTGGATTACTCAATCCTGGACATGAAACGAGGGAAGACGGTCCACGTACCAGATGTCATCTACAAGAAGGGGTGTGTCCACAATGTGCAGGAGGGCATGGAGGTACGGATTAACTCAGCAAAATATGTAATTGAGTATAAATTGCGGAGTTGCTGGTACCTTTAACAATGTACATTGGGTACATGTAGATGAGGACAGCATTGCTTGGAACTCTGTACTGGGAATGAGACCAACTAGTCCCCTGCCTGCTTGGAACTCTGGAATGAGACCAACTAGTCCCCTGCCTGCTTGGTGTGGACTGGGAATGAGACCAACTAGTCCCCTGCCTGCTTGGTGTGGACTGGGAATGAGACCAACTAGTCCCCTGCCTGCTTGGTGTGGACTAGGAATGAGACCAACTAGTCCCCTGCCTGCTTGGTGTGGACTAGGAATGAGACCAACTAGTCCCCTGCCTGCTTGGTGTGGACTAGGAATGAGACCAACTAGTCCCCTGCCTGCTTGGTGTGGACTAGGAATGAGACCAACTAGTCCCCTGCCTGCTTGGTGTGGACTAGGAATGAGACCAACTAGTCCCCTGCCTGCTTGGTGTGGACTAGGAATGAGACCAACTAGTCCCCTGCCTGCTTGGTGTGGACTAGGAATGAGACCAACTAGTCCCCTGCCTGCTTGGTGTGGACTAGGAATGAGACCAACTACTTTATACTTCAGTTTTTTGTCTGACTAGTTTTAGTGAATTTGTATGGTGTTCTTATTACAGGTGGCCGGACGGATCGGGTATCCAGTGATGATCAAGGCATCTGAGGGGGGTGGGGGGAAGGGGATCCGGAAGGCGAGGAACTCGGAGGAGTTTCCCTCGCTGTTCTACCAGGTCCAGGCTGAGGTGCCCGGCTCCCCCACTTTTGTGATGCAGCTGGCAAGAAAGTGAGGGACAGTGTGCGTCATGGAGCAGTGTGGAACTGTGGCTCTGCTGGTGTCCTGTGCTTTGGTTCCTTGTTCCCTACCCCTCCACCCTCCACACACACACACACACACACAGTGCCCGCCACATTGAGGTTCAGATCATCGCTGATGAGTACGGCAATGCCATCTCCCTCTTCGGACGAGACTGCTCCGTACAGAGACGACACCAGAAGATCATTGAAGAGGCTCCAGCAACTGTCACCGAACCTGCAACCTTTGAGGAGATGGAGAAGGTTTGGGGGGTGGGGGGGGGGGGGGACATTCTGCCTAGAAGAGGAAAGCAGGTTTGTTCACATGCCAAAACTGGCACATTTTGGAAACCATTTTCTACCAACTATGACATGTCAATTGAGCCAAAATTGGTAGAACAGCACTCCTGTTCTGTACGGTGACTGATGTGCCATTTTTGGCAAAATTAAAGGTCAAACCAAAATTGGTAGAAACGTCACTCCTGATGAGTGACAGCACACCGAGGATACAGTGAAGTCAGAAGCGATCAAGTCTTGTCTTGTTTGCTAGATTGTAGTACGTAGTTCTATTATCTCGGGCTACCTGTACGTACACTGCCACTTGTTGTGGAGGGCATCCTTGGGGCATGCATAGTCTCATTCCCAGGCCTTCTACACCTCCAGTTTTTGATTGCTTGCAGTATGGAAAAAATACTGTAAGCGATCAAAACTGGTTGTGTAGAAGGCCTGGGAATGAGGCTCTGCATTGCAGTTATAGCAGAC